>CAJFCO010000046.1:4480644-4581601 GCA_904066015.1 Synergus gifuensis | reverse complement strand
ATATATATATATATATATATATATATATATATATATATATATATATATATGTTGCATTGAAACAATAATTAAACATACACCATGAAGATATGAACCAATCAGAAATTCAGAATCAAACATCTATTGTTTGACAACTTTTTGCAATGTTTTCTCTGTTTGTTCTCTTGTTTGCACAGGACATAAACAATTTTGACTGAATTTTGACAGTTCAAATATGTAAACGTGTGTGACAGGTCAGCGTCAGTGCTCTCACAAATGCAATTAGTAGTTGTGACGTTGTTGACAATAACCTAACCTTAAATTGCTTTCAATCGTTATCAATTTTTAACTTGTATATGGAAATATTCCAAATAAATTAAGTAATACCACCGTCATATCTAGGAACGATAGCAGTAAGAATTGCCTAAGAATTATCTGCGGTAAGAATTTTTCGAGTTTCCATAAGAACTTTGAATTTATTTCACTTTTTTAATGACTTCACTTTGATGGATCTATAATATATTTTTTTATTTTTACAAAAAGTTCTATGAAAAATGTATATTTATATAATTAACAAGTTTATATAGAAATATTTTTATGTTTGTTGTGTTCGTCCTATTGTGCGTTTTCAAAATAAATGTTAAAGTATAATATGCCAGTTTTACATCATTTGTATGTATTTTTTTTTCAAAGCCAAGCCAGCTTTATTAATTTGATTCTTATTTCCCCACCCCTGATTTAATAATAAATCTTCAACATCCACCAAAACGATTAAAATTCCTCCAGGCTGAAAAGAAAGGAGAATGATTGTCGACAGCATACCAGGACAGCAGCATCTTTTGCTCATCTATTGCTCTTTTACCTGCATTTATCTGCCTGGAATCTTAATTCTGCTGAAATTCAACAACAATCTTTACAATGTGGGAACGTACAAGTTCATCCCAATTCTTTTTATCTTCATGTTTGCGGAATTGATCAAGCTGTGTTTTTCTTATCTTCAAACGGATCAGGCAACTTTGAAAAAGGCAGAAACTCGGCCGAACCCAAAGTCTAAAAAATCCTGCACCAAAGCTCTAAAGACTTGTTTCAAATTTATAGTTTCCATGTGTCTACTCTCAACAATTTACTACATTGTCATCGTTTTATTTGGAGCTCCTATGCTATCTCATCACGAGGAAACAATTATGTTGACTCTAACATTGACTACCTTAACATTTGTGCCAGCTTGTCTACATTTGGGAATCGATACTGCTCTTGCCCTTTTGTTTGGAATGCAAGTGAGCAATGGAAATTTGTTTGCTGAAGCTGTAAAGACTAATGTTAAATTTACACTTATGGGAACTTGGCTCGGAGCAATTGCTATTCCCCTCGACTGGGATCGACCATGGCAAGCATGGCCTGTTCCTTGTGTAACTAGTGCCTTGATTGGTTATACTTTAGCCCATTTAGTAACTTTAATTAGCATGCTACCGAACATGAAACAGGGCAAGAGCAAGTCTCATCGATAGCTAAGCTAAGAAAAATTTAGAAAAATTTCTTTGATTTTCATTTTTGAGGAAGTGAAGAGATTTAAAGATTTCTCTTAATTACTTTTAAATTGTTTATAGTCTTGTTGATCGACGCGAAACTAAAGAAACATGCAAGTTATTTTTTTTAACTTACCTAGTATTTAGTAAACATTTATAAAAAAAATGTTCATCACTGCCATGATAGATTTCTTTTTATTCAAAAGAAAAAATAGTATTATCCGTTTTATATAGAATATATTTAACGTTAATACAAATTAAAAGTGGAATTAAATTCTCAAATATACCATAATCTTCAGATTTCTACAATGTAGAATTAGAAGATATATAATTATCTAGTCAAATTCTTTCTGTAAATCATCGTGTAAATGAAACTGTATTTGAAAAAAATTGATCTCTGTTAATTGAAAGTAGATCAATAAATATATTTCTTCTCAATTTTAAAATTGTTTTGCTTCTATTATTTATGTTATCTATTTAATTTTCTTTATTTTAATTTTATATTTAATAGTCTCATTTATTTATTTGTTTATTAAATTTATGTTATAGAAGCAGAGAATTTAATACAATATTTAACAGGATATATTTAAGTTCTAAGATAAGATACAATAATGGAAGAAACAACAGAGTCTCTAATTTTAGAAGCCTTACAAAAAGGTTTGTTTTCGAGAATTCTAAACCATATTCCTTTGTCTCCTTTAACAAATTTCTAATTAATTCCTTTTTTTCTAGAGGTTTCTCTGAAGATTGTAAATAACTATGGAGAAAATTTGTTGCATGTTGGTGCAGCGAATGGATGTTCTCGAATTGTAAAAAAGATTTTAGAAAAGAAGATTTGCAACGTTAATCGTAAAAACGTTTTCGGATGGACTCCTCTGATGCAGGCGATTAGAAATAGAAAACTTGATTGTGTTCAGATTCTTCTTAATAATGGTGCAAATGTCATTGAATCTACTTATCTCGGTAATATTTTAATTTTGTTGCTGTTGTCTGATTTATTTCAAGCTCTATTTTTTTATAAGTATATTATATTATTACGTGTACATAATTTTTAGGTATGTCAACGATTGGATTAGCAACAGCAGTGGGCAAAGAAATGTTTGAAACTGTCTATAAATTTTCTCCTGCTGCCCTTGAACTGGCAGCTCTAGACGAAGTTTGTCCACTTAGCATAACAGCAATGAAGAATGACAAAGATTTGTTCTTCAGACTTGTGGAGTTAGGTTTAGACCCTTTAAAAGCAAGTAAGATCAATTTAAAATATGTATCAAAATAAAAAAATTAAATTATTTCTATATTTCCTAATCTCAAATGTCTGCAGACTCCTTCACTCATTTGATGATGAAATATTCCCTGATTCTGGAAATATCTGTTTTGGCAAAACCTCTTCCCGACATAGAATCCTATTGGAATGATTACACCGACAATATTAAAATACTAGACGATTTAAAGAATTATGACAATCAAAAAGTACCAACCACAAAAAAGAAAGTTAACCATCCAAGAATTTGTATTTATGAAACCGATGCCGAAAATTTGAAACCAATGGAATCAAATAATAAAATTGGTGAAATTAATTTAATATTTCCTATTGAACAAGCAAATACGGAATATAAAAGTTTGATATCGCCGAATCTTACTTATAATACTGATGGAGCTTTTCCTTCTTCGCCTAAGCCAGTTTTTTCAAAAGAGGAAAAAGAGAAAGATATTGTTGACAATAATAAGATGAAGGATGACTTATATTTTATGGAAATTCGTGACATGCAACAAAATTCTTATTATAACAGTGATTGCTCTTTAAGCAGGTAATTTCATTTTATATCTATTTACTTTACGATTTGGATGTTTAGATGTTTTATACAATAAAGCATTATAATGTAAAAAAGTAACTTTGTTAAATATTTATTTTTTCCAGATGTCAGAAGTTTCGTCCTCCCGACTTAGAATTTTTTAACGAACCTACAGATTTAAATACCACTCTCAGTTTTGTACCAGAGTATACTCCTACGAAATCGCCGAATGTTCCTCCTGAAATTGAAGATGAAAATGCAGTTTTTGGAGAAACTACTCCAACTCCGCCTCATGGAGCAACCCCGCCGAGAGCGTTTATTTTTACACCGAAACATGCACCGATGGCTTTTTTACTTCATAGTTATGGTCTGGATAATCATATTTTGACATTTTTAGAACAAGAGGTGAGAACATTTAATTTTATAAAATGAAATAAGTAGCTAGTATCTCAAAAACGCTTCGAAAAAAAAAAGATTTCTGTGTATTCTATTTAAGAATGTTTGCTAAAATTTGTTTTTAATTAATTATTTAATAGGTGGACGTAGAATTATTTTTTACTTTAAACGACGAGGATTTGAAGGAAATTGGAATTGGAAATGAGTCAGAGAGATCCACTATACTGTCCGCGATCGAAAAGTGCAAAAAAAAGTTAGTTTATTAAGAAAGTAAAAATAATCAGTCGATATTGTCTTTAAGTTAATTTTTTTTATTGGAAAATGTAACACTGTCCTTTTATATTTATTATACAAATCCAATAACTTAAAGTGTAGTTAAATTTTTTTTTTATTTACATACCTATTTTAGTTACTGTACGTGATTTATCAATTATTTTCTTATCATTAATCATCTTTAGTATTAGTATAAGTAAATAAATTCCTAACGTATCAAACACCAAGAATTCGATAAATTAAAATGAAACAATAATACGAAGTCGAGTATTAAATATTTACAATCAGAACTGAGTAAATTCCAAGTAAATAAGAAAATTGAATTAATTTTTTTTGTGCATATTTACATTTCTCTGTGTCAGCAAATTGCATTTTTGAAGGCCAACCTCGTCAAATTAATTTCTTGCTCAATGAAATTTTTATATGAAAATACATTGGTGTACACATCCGGAAATCCTTTGCCACATGGAACCACCCAGGAAGCAATACCCACGACTTCTCCATTTACAACCAATGGACTGCCACTGTCTCCCTATGAATAAAGAAGAAAAGGTTAAATTAAATGGATATTTTAAAAATTAAAATAATTAAAGCATTTCATTTTTATTAATCAGAATCAACCGCAGTTAAATTTATATTCAAATTTATTTTAATACCCTACGATGATGAAAATTTATTTTTTATTTCTTTACCGAACAGGCTCCTCTTCCAACTGTCTGCATTGCACAAATTTGTTCTCCATACATTAAATTTCCTAATCGCTTCTGACAAATCGAAGATGGATAAACACTAGTCGGCAATTTTTGAAGATTATCAGGAGTTACTCGATAATTTGTGAAAACAAGTCCCCATCCTGCAACAATTCCTGAAGATCCGGAATTCAAATTGCTCTTGGGGATGTTGATAACTTGTTGATAAGGGTTTAAAGTTAATTGTTCATTCAACTGAAATAAGAAAATCACATTATTTTATCATTTTAATAGTAGATTTAAAAAAATTTTAATTGTATAATATAATTGGTAAATATTGTTCTTTAAATTATTAAATTACAAATTACTACATATTATTAACTAATTAATGATTGGAAAAAGAAAATTTACAAAATAACTTACTGTGATAATAGCAATGTCATTATGCCATGAATATTCAGGACCTGGAGTGTACTCTGGATGAATAGTAACTCTGCAAATTTGATGAATTTTACCACCTCGTGATAATTTATTACTTCCAGAAACGACGGCAGCATTTTGATATGGGAAATTGATTAGACCTTGGACGCAATGAGCAGCAGTTAATATGTGTAAATCGCTAATTATTGCACCACCACAAATGTGACCTCCATTGACTCTGAGTGATACTTGATATGGAAATTCACCCGGATTTGCATCCCAGCCACCCAGGATTTTTTCAAATTTTGGAGGTGCTGCTATGATTTCTAGAATGAAAAAATCTTTTATTTTAAATTGAACTTCATTTAGGTTTATTTAAAAAATAAAATAATATAAGGGCGTTCAAAATCGAACCGGAGAATGACTTGACAAGAAAAATAATTTTAAATTAATCTCACCACAGAAAATGGCACAAGCAGCAAAGACGACTGTAAAAATAATTCGTTGGCAAGTCATCTTGATTTTTGATTGGCAAGATTAGAAATCTGTAAATACAATGTTATCAGTACAATTAAATTAAAATTAAGCGTCAACAATAGACTTATTAGTGCTTACCTAATTCTTGTTGTTTTTGAATTAAATGTCTTTTGAAATTGCAGAGGTTTTTATAGTAAAAAAAGTTAATGATTCGATTGAAATCAATGACACATTTCTTGGTAAGAGAGCGATGATAAAATTTGTATCAAACTTACGGGAATAATTATTAAAATGTATTTACTCGTAAAAATATTACTACTTAATTTATAAATGATGATAGGAATGTGTTTAATAAATCACGTTTTTTAACCAGAAATCGTTTAAGCTTTAGATATAATATAAAATGAAAATAGATATGACAAATCAATTCTTAAAATTTTAATTACTAATCGATTGTACTTCTTTATTTTTCTGTTTCTAGAATTATAGAATTTTCTAAATTAAGAATTTGGAAGCTTATAATTTTTTATAATTACTATTTTAAACAATAAAAAGTTACCTGATTTGAAATGTTTATCATTTTAATCATAAAGAACAAACGAACATTACAAACATTAAATAGAATTTGCATTTTCGAGATTTTAAATATTTCCGCCCTTTGGTACTTCCTTTGATTCTCTAATGATAAAACAGTTTCTCGTGTATTGATATTTTCCTGAAATTTATTATATATTTATGTATATATGTAATTTAAAAGATAAAATAAAATTACAGAATAGAATTGAGTCTTATTTTACAATTTTATTTTTTTGAAGAAATAAGTATCCTTTGTTTTATAAAGCCTTTGATGCATTTTTGGTTCCAATCTTTGCTGTGCTGGTCAAGGAGAAAAAAGAAAAATGGCGGAGTTTGGAATCGGTCGGCACCTCATGTGTTGAAATTGCACTTTTATACTCTGTTAATATCTATATTTTTCAAATAGTTCACGAGATTTTGTTTCCCATTCGTGGCGTGCTTTTTAAACTATCGGAACCGAAATTCCGGCATCGCGGAGTGCTAAAAAAATCTTCCTCGAAAAGTGTTGTTCATCCTAACCTCTTTGTGGTTTGTTTGGAATTTGACGAAACAATGGCAATGAGTGAAGATTTTAATTTTTCCGAACTCTGTAGACTTTGCTCATTAAAAAGCAGTCATCAGCTTCAAATCTTTGATAAAGAAGGCGAACAACGACAATTGCTCTTCAAAATTCGCTCTTGTATTCCCGCTGTGGTAAGTTTTCAATCTTTTTTGGGAAGGGTTGCAAAGAAGAGGATTCGATGAAACAAAAAAAACATTTTTTATTTGCAATCTTTCGCTGTCAAATTAATTTCTGTGGTGAGATTTAAAAATCTAGTATACTTGACAACAATTACTTACAGTCGTTTCTTCTGTTTTCAAATAGTTTTTGATTGTGAAAATTAATTTTTAGAAGCTTGATACCATTGAATGTAGTTAATTAAAAAATAAAATTATAACAATTAATGTGTAGTTTTCTTAATTGTTAATGGAAAATAAAATACTTGCCTAATAGGAAATTAAATTGAATTATTTTTGATACTATTTTACTAATTACAAATTGAAGAAGTCAATTTTATGATTTAAATTCTTTGAATTTAGTAAGCCCTTTGGGGCAATCAAATTTTATAGCATTGAAATCTTACATTTGATTTTTCACTCCAAAGAAAGCAATACATTAAATTTAGAATTTTTTTATAACTTTACAGATAACAAAGGAGGATGCTCTTCCAAAAAACATTTGTCAGAGGTGTGTCTATAAATTGGATATGTTCTACGAGTTTCGTCTCAGCTGTATGGCTACAGAAAATGTTTTAAAAAATTACTCAGATAGTATAAAGCACCTTGCTGCAGTAGTCAACAGCCAGGTAAGTTCATATTTTCCCAAAATTATTTTGTTTCTGTCTGTTTTTCATTACTATTGCAACTTAATTTCATAATCTACTTGAAAGTGGATGTAATAATAACTAACAACTAGTGCTCTAGTAAAAAAATAACAATTCTATTGTTATCAATTGGATCTAGAGTGTAAAGAAATTTATTATCGTGTTTGTGTTATTTCGAAAATGAAGGCAGTTTAAAAACTGATAAATTATGCTATTGCTATTATCAGTATTATCTCATAAAATGTGAATGGGAGAGAGTTACTGGCTCAACAAATAAAATTAATTCATATAATTAGTAAGTTAAATTTAATATTTCTTTAGTTTAAGAAAAATTTATTAATGCAAGGGCATGTCTGATCAATTCTCAAGGTTCTTGATTACTTTTCCCTCGCAGGTCTTATGGCCTTCTTTTAACCTTAACTTTTATTTCAACTCAATCGATCATTGGGGATTGAATTTCAAAATTCAGTACATAATTTCGATAAAAAAAATTTGAAATATTCTCTTTTACATATAAATAATAAAGTTTTCTAGTCGGAATGTTAAATACGCTGTCAAATTGTTTAATTTTCTAATGCTTTCTATTTAAAGTTTGTTAAATTTTAAATGATTGCTACTAATTTTATAATTTCATATTTATAATGTTTAAATTTAAATACTTCGAGATGAAAACAAAAAAGGAACGTTAAGGAGGGGTAGGATACAAAATTGTAGAAGTATAAAAAAATGGGGATCTGGAAAATAAATTAATCAAGCTTAAAAGGTTGGTGGATACAAAAGAGGAAGGAGTAAAAGTCATAATGGGGAATTTTACTTTTAGGAAGGGAGATAAGGGTGGAAAGAATCGGAGACATGAAGAGGAAGGATTAGCAGAATTGATTACTAATATAGAGAATGATCTAATTTAAAAAAATTAGTTAGTTAATTGGAAAAACGAGAAAAGTAGGAAAGATAGAAGTTTATGTTTTTGAGTCATGCTAAAAATTGCCGCATGTCCCTTTAAAGTTTTAATTAAATGTTACAAAAAATTACCAGCCACCTCTAGTTTTCAAATCAGTATATCCCGTATTTAATTTGGACATATTTAAATGGTCTTCTTTCCAGGATTGAGTTATAGATTTTTTATTACATTTTAAAATGAGGTTTAAAAATTGAAGCTACTTCTGATCTTGTTCATATACGAGAAAAAAAGGAAGAAAATCGAGGAGAGATTGAGGAGAAATGAACGAGTTATGAGATCCGTCGCGACGCTATTGATCGACGCGACGTGGCCCTGCGCGTCGCTTTGTAACAGAAAGCGAAAGTCAATTCTCCTTTTCTTCGGTGTCTAGTCTAGTCTTGTCTCTCTCTTTTATCTCAGACCAAAGCAGTCAATTCCCCCTTTTTGCATCGTCTCATTGTCAGTCTTTGTCTTCCCCATATTCCTTGCATTTCCTCCCCTTCCTCCTCGCCATCATCTTTTCATTCTCTCGTTTTTTATTCTCCCTTCTTTTCCAATGCATGAGATCGTACTGGTTACAGGTGTATATCTCTTCTTCCACCTTGAAAAAAAATCCTGGCGTCGTTGAAAACCTGTTTCTCATACTAAAGGAGAATGAGCTAAGAGCCGGGAGAAGGGTGATATTGCTCGCGACGCTTTACTTCTTGACATTACTTGATCATGAAAGCAAGGGGGAAAACGAGATTTAAATGCTGTCGAAAAAACTATTAGACGAGGCTAAAAAGTCTTGTGGGAAGCTGATGAGTTTAATAGCTCATTTGCAATTTATTTGCAGTTAGAATTTGAGGAAGGATGATTTGAATTGTCAATTGTTTAAAATTTGATAAGCATGTAACTTTTAGATTTGGATAGGCTTTATCCAATTTAGAAACTGGATAACGTTGATTAATTCATTTGCAGGAATTGCTTTCGTCAAAGAGCCTTCGTAATTTGATAATCGAAGTCAATAGTGAATGATTGAATCGCTTTACCACAGGAACTTCAGTGAATTATTTCGATTCATCAAAGCATCAACTCTAACAATTTGATCTCTACCACCTGTTCTGTGTTCAGGAAGCCTTGCACGTAGAATTCCACTGGGAATCTGCAATCAGTCTACCTACAGTCTCCCTTCGATAAGTCGGCATTGCAACTTTCGACATGTGTATCTCGTTGCATACTGGATTCGGATTTGATTCTGCGCTTGCTCAGATTTAGCTCCGAGGTTCTCAATGTCAGTGTCAAGGTCAGCCGGCCGACGCACTGCAGTCGATTGTGGCGGCACCAGAATCAGCAACGCCAGGAGCAAACGACGAGGGCGAGACACTCGTCCAGTCAGCGACTCGATACAGAATCCCGAACATATATTGTTATCGCTAGAGGAACGTCCAAAATTCATTACTGAGCTTTGTCTCTTTTTTAAAATTTGTCAAATTCAGATACCTTCCTTTTCTTTATCAAAAGATTCAACAAAAAACAAGACCTCCCATCCATAGATTCATTTTAAAAGTTTTTCTAGTCCCAAACTTATCCTGAAAATTATTTCTACTAAATTGGAAATCCTAGAAGGGATTTTCAATTTTTTGATCTGAACTTCTATAATTTTAGAATTTTCTGCTTCAGATTTGTCTGACTAGCCAAAAGTATTTTTATAAGATTTATATCAAGATTGAAAACGGATTTTAAACTCATTACAATAATGTTTTTATTAAAAAGTTGGTCTAGAATTTAGAATAAATACTTTAAAAAGATTTCTTAGAGTGTAATTTGTTAATCCAGACATAGGATCTTTGGTTTGGGTTTCGCTTTTGATTAGATTTGCTTTCGCATTTTCGTGATATCATTTGAAGGGAGCCACTGTGCGTATCCTCCTCTCCCTTCATTCTCTTCTTGGCTTTTTTCAGTTTTTTTTGCCTCTTTGTCCTCACCAGACTCCTCGCATCCTCCTTGGAATTCCCCTCTCGCCGGTAGCGTGCAGTGGTGACCACATCTTCCTCTTTTCGTCGCTTTCCCTCTCGGTCTTGACAAACGGACAATCCATAGGGAAAATAAGAGTGAAATCGAGAGTGAAATTGTTCAATGTGCGCGAGTTGTGTGACAAGTTGTATTGCAACTCGTCCAATGTCTATGGGCTTGAAAACGAAGGTGGTGAACCGGCTTTTGTGAATCCTGCTCAGAAACCTTGGCATGGTTAAAAGGATCGAGATTCAGGAAGAGAAAAGTGAGAATTTAGAATTTTCGTGTATCAGTTTTAATTCTTTGTTGGATCTTTGATCTTTTTGTGTTGTTTAGGATCTAAATTTTGTATGGGAAACGCGTTGAATTTTAACAATCCAATTTAGAGTATTTTATTTCAATTCCAATTTCATTATTAGAATTTGTAGCAAAATATTAATATACCGTAAAAAGTTTAATAGACATATTTACAGAAAGACTAGAAAGACTTTTTTTTTCCTCTGAAAAGTATTGATCGTAAGAAAGCAATAAATTTTGCGATGCAGAGGGATAAAGTTTAAGCATAAGAAGAAAGGAAATTACATATAGGTCATTGCACGACCGAACGCATAACTTGTGTTTTTATGACCTTTGGAGATAATTTTAGAATTTCTTATTACCTCATTAACATTTTTTTCTTAGCTTCACTAATGTTGAAAACTGAATTTTAAAAGCAATATGTGAGACAAATCCTGATAGAGTTCTTTTCTTTTCACTCGTTATCTAGAACGTAAACATATTCAAATTAAAAAACAGACTTTGATTTCTTATCAGGAGCTTACACGTGGGAAGGTTTAGATTACTTGATCCTTATCAGGTCCTCAATTTATTTTTACCTGAAGTACTAAACGAAAAGCTGAGTAGAGATGAAAGTCTCCTTCAATTTAATTTTTGCTTTCAGAGAAAAATGAGTCTCTATAATTTCGTTCTGGTAAATGATGTATTGTCTTAATTTTTCAGGTAGGAGAGAATAAAGATAATAAGATGTCAAATGGTACTCAGCAACAGCAACAACAACAGAGAACTGCATATGTAGAAGCTCACGCTGTTGCTCATGCAGCAGTGCAACAACACATGGCCCAACAAGCTGCTCAGGCAAGGTTAGCAGGAGGTGGACCACCAGCGACACCTCAGCCTCCTAATCCAACCTTCACCTTACCTGACGATGGTCTCGGATACGACGATGGAGTTCGTGTTCTTCGTTCTATTGGAACTTGGTATACACAACATTCATTAAAATTTTCTTCGTAATTCAGCATCTCAGAATTATCACTCCACCTTATTTTAAATTGAAGGTTTTACCTTGAAATTAACACGTATTTAAATTTGTTTCAGGTCGCCTGAATATTCAGCAGCAATGCGGCCGACAAGTACGATGCCAGCCTTTCCAGGATCGACGGAGCAACAATTTGGGAACGGAAGAGCGTCTACCTTAAATCAACCTCTACGAAACGCAAACACTATAGGAATTCGACCCGGGTCTGTTTCAAAAGCAACGAACACAGGGGAACCTACAACGAAAGCATTCGCCTGCACAGTTTGCGGAAAAGGACTCGCTCGTAAAGATAAACTCGTTATTCATATGCGAATTCACACAGGAGAAAAGCCGTATTCGTGTGAAGTGTGTGGTGAGTAACAAGAGATTCTTCATAATCTGATTTTATTTTATTATCTGATGAACAAAGAATAGACGAAAGATTTTTAATTTAAAAAATAAGGTGCTTAGTTGGAAAATATTTTTTTTTTTAAATTAATTTCAGGCAAAGCTTTTGCGAGGAGAGATAAGCTTGTAATTCATATGAATAAACTGAGACACAGACCGGGTGTTACGCCACTTTCCACCCCTACGCCTCCAACTGTGGATCAACAACAGCAGCAACAGCAGCAGCAGCAGCAACAACAACAACAACAGCAGCAACAGCAGCAGCAACAACAACAGCAGCAGCAACAGCAATCGCGCCAGGATACGATTCATAAATTAAAAGAAGAACCTAATATGAGTTGGGCCTGTGAGTTGTGCGGTCGAACTCTTGCTACTAGAGAAGAATGGACGCAGCATGCACGGTAATTAACTAAAAAAGTCTTCCTCTTAAATATTTGCTTACAAAGCTTGCAGGTGGTATCTAAAATAAATAAGCATTAAATAAATCTATAATAAATAAGATTTAAATTTCGTGTCATAATTATCTCAAAATTGATTACAGATCTCATTTGGACGCATCAGTGCCACCTCAGCATGCAGCCCCTTACTTTGCAGCTGCAGCAACTCCTTCACAGCCTTACGTCACAGACAGAAATTTTTGCCCGATGTGTCGTATTGACTTTACTGATAAGGCTGAATTCATGTTCCATATTCGCTCTCATTTCGAACCTCACACACAGCAGACAGCAACCCAACGTTCAAGTTTGAAACAAGGCAACGATCCTGCAACTGCAGAATTAATTGCTCGTGGCCTTGTGGATCCTTCCGGGCTTTGCAGCTAGAACCTCCCCTTTTATCACTCTATGCCGTCGATCCGTGTCTTACCATAGTACAAGTACATGACACCATCTTGACATTCTTGACCACCTCTGCATAGCTTGGTATGAAAATTGTGATCGTAATTTTAATTCTCCATTGCTAAAGGATACATCACATAACCATCCCTATTTTAATGTTAGGTATATTTTTCCTAAAAGATTTCTTTGCATTTTTTATGTACTTTATTTTTCAGATCTTATGATTGAATTTTTTAAGTTTAGAATCTTAGCTAATTTCTTATTAGTAGTTTCTTATCTTAAGTGAATATTGAATGGCATTTATGTTTCTTTTTCTTCTCGACGTGCAAGCGTGAAATGAAAAACTGAAACGGCTTTTTAAGCATGAAAATTGAATGCGCCACTTCCTCTCGTTGAAGTAGAATAGGTTTAGAAACCAGTAGACTGCGCTAAGAATATATAATTGATGTGCCTCCTGCATTTCCTTCAATTAAATTTATTTTGCCGAACATTGACTAGGTCAATTTTTTGTACTGCTACGACCAAAAATCCGACTGACTGTTAGAAGTAGCGATTTTCTAATCAGTAACTTTCTATATCGGTGATATACACATCGAGTTTTTAAATTGTTATTATAGTACCGATGGCTTAAAGTTCCAATGTAGAAAGGGAACAATAATGTGAGATATTTGCCTCTCTCGAATTTCGAATTTTACACAATTAATTACACAATTAATTACATAATTTCATGCTCTAAAAATTCTTATACTGAATGATTTGAAATTTTTTTAATTGTAAATACTTTTTAGATTCAACATTTTCAACATAAAATACAGAGGCAAGGGTTCAATTTCTACTCGAGAAGTTAAAATCTAGATTTAAGAATTCAATATCTTTTATATTGAAAAATAAAATTAGAATTTTAAGAATCTTCGTGGAGCCTTTCGACAACTTGGAAGTACTTCTTTGAATGCCACGCTTCCTTATCGAGGATTCTAACTGAAGAACATAGAAATTCTGTGATATCTTGATTTCCCACTGAAGGGTCAATTTCACAATCAAGCATAATGTTTTTTAAATACCTAATCTGTAATTGATTAGAATTCAATCAATATTATAAAATTCGCTGTTGAAAAAGTTTTTATACCAAGTTTTGTATGGCATGTTCTTATTACTGTTGATTTTTGTAAAGTGTACATTATTATTTGTCCTTAGGTTTTAAGACGAGAATATCCATGTCGTGATTGAAGTCAATAGCCGATTTAAACTCTTGTTTAAAGATTTTATTAAAATTATGTTTTCTGACTGTGGAAAAACTAGAGAATGAAATTTGATGATGAATTCGTGAATAATGAATACATGAATGTCGTGCGTTTTTTGGTAAACGCATAGTGCCTTCTCTTTGGAACTTGTCGATTTCATGCTCATTTTATTGCAATTTGGATATTAGTTATTAATAAGTACAGATTGGGAGGCACACCGGCATTAAGAGACATTATTGTAAGTTAGAATTAGAACTATTGTTTCTTTCCTTTATTCTTGTCACGAGGAGTGAACGTTCCATGCCACTGCCTCTAATAGCTGTTTTAGACTACTTTTTATACTGTTGATGTCACGCGCAGCTAATAAGAGACAGTATTTAACGTACTGCCCTTAATTATTACACACGATGTATACTCAACTTTATAAATAAATATCAAAAGTATAAATAAAAATGATCAAAATATATGGGCTTGTTCATGATTCGCCTTGTTCTTATTTTAAGGAGATTGGTACGCTGAAATTTAAAATTTAAACATCTTACAAAACAATCGGGAAATCCCGGTTGTTTTGAGATTGGCAACATTTGAAAATTGGTAGTCACTTTAATTTAAAATTTTCAATTAGCAGGTTTCCCGCCAAGAATTAAACAATTTAAAATTTAGGACTTTAAATGAATATTGCGCCCGATTTCCATACAACTTTAAACTTTATTTACAAGAAATATAAAGGTGAGGAAAAAAATAATAAATTAATCCATCATTATTTTTAATTGCAAATATATAAAATTGATATTTAAGTAGATCGGTTACTCATTAATTTCTCTACCTTCGTATAATTTCTATAATATTCACTGCGATGAATCAATAGTATTTTTGATCTGATAATTGTCCAGATTCTTATGTAACGCTATACTTGCAAAATGATAGCAGTACTGTAAAGTATGATAATGATGTTTGGAGAACCTAAAATTAAGTTAAAACGTTTACTGAAATATTATGCAAAGATCTATAAAATATTTTATTGACGCTTTTACCGTTGCGAAATTTTGCATTGAAAACATATACAATTTTCCGGCAGTGAATGAACATGGCTCTGAACTCCTTCTCATAATAATTAACAACATTTTTTGTGACTGGATAGTTAATTCGTACCAGCATCCATCATATCTAAAATAGACAAAAAGAAATATATATATATACATATTTTTTATAATTGTAATTAAAATTAATTAATGACAGCATTGTAATTTTATTATTTTCGAAGAAATTATAAATAATAATTAGTACATGCAATCGGAGATGTTGACGCTATGATCTATTAAATTCTGACTGGGCATAGTGAGAAACAATAGGTGAAACATTTGTCCAAATGTATAAGATCCGAATCTTACGACTTCATTTAGATCACCTAATTTGATGACCGTCTATAAATTGCGTTAATTTGATTATTAGTGTATAAAATATTAATAAATATATATCCATAAGATCTGTATAGTCAATTTTTCTCTTACGGAATAGTTTCTTATTAATTATAAAAATTTCCGCTTATATACTTACTTGAACACCTGTTACAACCATGTTCAACACATTAAGTCCTAGGACGAAAAAAAAAGCGTTTGAGAAACATTTACGAACATCATTGACAAACCTGGAGAAAATGCAAGCTATATACAACTTTTATTTAAAAAAAAATAGGGAAATGAGCAATTTATATGCGTGAAGTAAACAGTACTTATTATTTAGTATTAATTACGAACATTATTACGTGTTTGTGCTTCCTGGCACAGAATATAATCTCTTGATCAATTGTCATTTTAACTTTAGATTTATTAATATTCTGTAGTATATTGTTCAGTCTAAATCTGAAAATTCTTATAAGCATTATCTCTCATTAAATATGATGTCATTGCAATAATATTTTAAATTTAATTATAATGCATTTCTTTACCCTAGAATTGAAAGAATTCCACAGGCATGTTGAAGAATCACCATGTAGAGTGTGTCCACAGTGACGATGATTACCATAGTTATAATAGATGCCAAATAACCGTGCATCAAGGTCCAGTAGAAATAATCTTCTACATTGAAAAAAAAATATTCACCAGGGAAAAGAGGTATCTTCGGTCGCGAAGAGTTCAAAGGCACGACCATATCCAAAATTGGTGGAAGAATTGGCACAGTGAGGAAAAAAGCCAGTATTGTGAGTACTAAAACTAATGTAATCATATCTTAATTAATTAAATATAGCAGATGCTTGTAAAAACACCTTCAGTAAAGAAGAAAAAACATTAAATGGAATAGGCTTTTTTTATTCACTTGCATATGCAACACTGAGGGATTTTCCTTTATCAGCATAGCTTCGTAGAATTTTCACTTCCTCTCCCGAGGACCAAGTGATCCAATCTCCTTTTATTTTCGAGAATAACACCTCCATCTAAAAATAAAACCAATATGCTTTGGTTTATTTCTTTGCACTTAATTTATCTGTATAATTTCATAATTTCATTATAAATTATACAATTACCTTCCTGACATTGTATATAAGATTAGTAAAAAGGACCACGCTTGCAAAAGCAATGATGGTAGGTGGGATGCACTCTATTGCTGCATCCATGTCACCCCATGCTTCACGAAACGCTATCAACTATATTAGTCCTCATTAAAAGTTCTGACAATTGAATTACAATGTATTTGAATCCAGCAGTCAGAACTTTTGACAAGAACAGAGAAATGTGTAAAAGAACAGAGAATGTTAAATTTAAAGTTGATTTCCTTGAATAAATGATAATTTTTTTAAGTACGAGTAGGCCCTTTCAATAAAGAGTAAGCGAATAATACCTGTGGTACAATAAAGGTGATAAGAGATGTATAAATTAAACTTCGAATGAAAAATTTCTTAAACTTTGCTTGGTATGGCCATTGCCCGATAATGTGTAAAAGACATGTGTTAACTCTATAATAGGTGGAAGTTTCTGCCATATCCATTTTCTTATGACAATCAGAACGCACATGCGAGATACTCGATTTTTCTGCTCCTTGATAATTACACCGTCTTGCATAAGATAATTGCCGATAAAATATATATGGACCTATAAGCTCAAGTTCCAATATAGCATTGGTAATGTTATTACTCGAACGGCGATAATTATAGCTGATATTTCATGCGAGTTTTCTTAGGAAATATACAGTAGGGCTGCATTTTAAATATTTCTAAGAAAGGGTCGTCAAAGCATGCTCTTATTCCCTTTGAGTTGGTATCGAACAGGTGCAATAGACCTTCAGTTACTCAGTCATTGATTTAATTTCTCAGAGAGAGGATCTCTCTGTAATGTATTTTTTAAACTAAAGACATAAATTTTAGAAGACCAAGCCATTTTATTTTATTATTATTATACTTTTATTTCGAGAAAGTATTTTTTGTAGCGTAACTTTAAAGGGAAAACACTTTGTTAAATAATTGATCCTTTGCTTCCAGTAAAGAAACCTATGTTGCACTTTGTGTAAGTGATCTTCAGTCGTGCTGCGATACCAGAAAAATTACAGTTCATTGCGCATTAAAGGAGATCTCAAAGGTTACGAGATGAAAGTAAATCGACTCAAGTAGAATGATGGTATAAAGAAACCTCCAGTGGAACAAAGAAAGAAATGTACAAATAGGTGCATATATTAAAGCAAATAAAATATTTTTTTCTATATTTTATGCAAGGATGAATTAATGACATGCTACTTTTTATATAAATTTCATCAACGCAGTAGTTCATTCAAGAATGCATCGAGGTATGCAAATTAGTGGAAAAGTGTTATCCTGGGAAAATATAAATCACCTAGATTTAAGTTACTTTTTTTTTATTTACAATCATTCTTTTCATTTCTATCCAATTCATATCCATTTCTATTCAATTCATAATATTTTCAATATCCACCAAATTTGTGCCAATTACAAGAGAATAAAATTCTGTATAAAGTCTAAGGGATGTCAAATTAAGTGATTTTTTCTCTGTAGATAATTCGCAGGTGACAGTCTTACATTAAGTCTTACTAAAAGTGTAGGAAAAGCCATCAGGTGTGCGGTTGAAATCCAATTTTCCAGGAGGATAAAATCTCCTTGGTGTAGGGGTTGTTATTTCATTATATTGAGGTGGCGGTTTTGATAGGGGTCGATATTCAGAAACTGGGGCAGGTGGATGATAAGGCAGAGAATATACGGATTTTTGGTATTGAGGAGGTTCATACTGGGATGTTTGATACTGGGGAGGTTGGTATTGGGGTGGTTGGTACTGAGGAGGTTCATATTTCCTTGCTTGATACTGAGGAGGAGGTTCATATTTTCTTGGTTGATATTGAGGAGGAGGTTCGTATTTTCTTGGCTGAATTTGTGGTTCATATTCAGGAGTAGATGGTTGGTACTTCACAGGAATTGGGTTGTGTTGATATTCATATTGAAATTGAATTCTAGATTCTGGTCTTCTGGGACTTTCCGTTACTGTTTCATATCGATCTTGTGTTTTGAAACGTGAATCGTAGAATCTTCCTTTAGGAAATTCATAATCCGGTGAATTGTATTGTGGGAGTGGTACATATTCTGGTTGCACTGGTTCCGGTGGTATTTGGGGCGCTGCTGTTGGTATGTGGTCCCCGGTAGCCTGAAAATGTAGATATTTAATTAAAAAAATTGAAATTTGATTATTGAATATCAAAATATTTTTCAAGAAAGTTATGGTTTTAATGAGTACCTGAAAACCGTCCTTTCCAGCAGTATATGTAACAGTTCTTCTCTGCCCTGTGGGGTCGATATAGGAATATGAGCCTTTTCGATTGCCAAATTCGTCACTTTCTTCTTTAAATTCAACGCCATCCTCTTGTTTATAAGAAGCGCCAAATGTTCCATCTCCTGAGAGGTATCGCGTGTCACTCAAAATTGCAGCACTTCGAGGTGATTCATCATAATGAGGTGCTTGGCTGATTGTCAAACCGAAGAAGTTTACCAGTAATAACTGAATTAACAGATTTTAAAAGTTAGCTTAAATTTTTCTTGTAATTATTGTTTTGGTTCACTTTTTGTTTATATTATATTCTTCCTAAAAAGAAGGTTGAAAATAAAGAAGAATTGATTTCACTCAATTTAAGGGAGTAACAAAATAATTTTTTTTTATAAATTAGCACAAACAAATTCGCACAAATAATTTCTTTATCACTTCACAATCACTTGTTCAATCAAAAAGATAGAGGCATTTTTAGAAATTATTATTCAATAAGGAAACTTACGAGAAGTGGTCGCATATTGGTAAGAATATTGAGCAAGTCGATGAACGATAATGCATGAGGAAACAACTGGAGGGGCGTTTTATACATCAAGTTAGTGAGGTCCCAGCTGGTTTCTCAGGATCCCACAGGCGAAAGGCCTTGACGCCCTCGTGCCCTCCTATGTTTCTGTAGACAATTATTTTTCATTTCTTATTTTCTTTTCTTGGTATGTTTTAAATTAAAATATATATATAAAACATTTTTCGATTTAAATTTCTAAAAACGCAGATATAAATTCTTATTACAAATAAGAATTATATCATTACATTTAAAATCTTACAACAAGTAAAACAATAACAGTTAGAATGGATGCAAATGCAAGTTGAATTTCCGCACATTTATTAAAAATTCAGGGAGAAGAAGGCATTATCATTAAAAGAAAAACGTATTCGATAATTATTGAAGTTTTGTAATATTATGTTTGCAATGTTGATGTTATTCGATGACCACACCTTATTGTTAGGTGGATTTCTGCACCCATACTTATCAATGGTTTCATAGATGTGAACTGACATTTCTTTGATACTGATACGAATACCAGACCTTTTGACTTCCTTGCCATTCCACGTATGGTGAACGTGCAAGAACTATTGTTAGAATTTATACGACTAGAGAGTAGGTTGTTAAACCAGAAACCATAAATGGACATCAATAATTATAGTTATTTTGTTTTTATTACATATTCCAGAATTATGTTGTGTATAGGGTGTCTGTAACAAAAATTAAGTGTAAAAATATATTACGCTTAAAAATAAAACGCTAAAGTTATTTTTACTGGTTAAAAGTAACGGTTAACTAAGTAGTAGTCAATATTTTACTTATTAATGCTAATTACTCGTTTTATTTTTACTCTTCTTCAAATGGTTTTGTAAAATCAAATATTACTTCACTCTTTAAACGTCTTATGTTAGACATCTCGCTGTTTGAAACCTTTCAGAGTTTAATTTATTATTCAATACGTGGGGAACAAAATCCCACATCAAATCTTGAAAATGAATAAACTCTTCTCTTTCACTGAATTGCAGAATAATTAATGCAAATATCGAGGTGTATAAAATACTTTGAATTATTCAATGTAAGTTAAATATTGATTACATTTTCAGTACTTTTCACGTTTAAAATGATGCTGGATTTTTAAGTATATATATATATACTAAATCAATTCCTTATTTTAAATTATATCCTCTTTTCCAATTTATTCTGGAATTTGTTTTTAATTTATGCCTTATTTTCAAACATTGATGAGTAAGGACATCTACTGCAGAAATATCAACCTCCAGTGCACCGATAAAGTTGATTTCAGCTTCAACTAATGATAACTTTAAACAATTTCGGTTCATATCCCAGCTTCAAGATGAAAGTAAAATTTTCAGAAATGATAGTCTAAAGAAAATCAATTATAAATTATGTATAATTGGACATGAGAGACATCATGCAATATTACTTTTTTTTTTGGCCTCGAATCTTTTCCATTAATTACGGAATTAGGACTAATAAATTGTCCTCCAATGGTCACGGGCTACCTTTTCTTTTTTGACCTTCTATATGGACCTCCGAGGATATCAGATCTTCTTGTAATTAACAACTAAAATTAAAAAGAAAGAGCGAGTGTCCTGAAAGTTCAAAAATTGAGAATAATTAATAAAAAAACAGAGATTTTTTCAATATATCAAAAATGTATTTAACAGTTTCCAGGCAAGGACCTTTAGGCATTAAGACTGATCACATGATTTAATGATTCATAATATTAAAACCTTAATTTACTTTTAATCATTTTCCGGATAGGATTTTGTCCTTCCCATGAGATTAAATCAATCAAGCATCGTACTGCAGCCAGCGTGAACAATTAAACCTAAAAAAAAGGATCATTGTTCAGTCGTTATTTCCCATGCGTTCTCTCACGTTCTCGATGCTCAAACCAATTACTGAAAATCACACGTCGTGTTGATTAATGGATTTTTCATTATGCAAAGATTGTTCTAAACAAATTTATCTATTGTTATCACTCAACAGAAAAATTTATATTTCCTATATTCATATTGAATCAAAAAGAAAAGGACACGTGCTTTAAAAAAAATATCAAAAAAAAATATATAATACTAAAACTAAAAAAAAGGGAAATAAAAATTTCAATTATATTTAATGGCTAAAGAGGGACTTAAAAAAATAAAGTTCAATATCTTAGAAGATATTTTTTATTTGCGACGTTTTTTCACAGAATCCTCGCGAGAAATAAATGGCACGAGCGTTAAATTGTTACCGAGGCAAATCGCTTTTACGCTCGTTGACTACAAAAGCTTTTATAATAAGAGTGCAGATAAGACACGAAACTGTATAATTTGTACGTTTATTGTTTTTTTTCCTCCTGTTTCCGTTAAATTGTGTACGTTTTAATATGACGCTATAAAAATCAATTAGTAAATTAAACATTTTTGTCTACTACAATTATTTTGATAAAATGCTCAAATACGACTGATTATTATAATTCTTTTGCGAATTTGAGTATAAAAGAAATCTTTTTGTGAAGGGAGTAGGTTATTAAATGTATATTTTATTAGTATTATATAGCAATAATAAAAATATAAAGGAAAGCCATGGTCTCGTTACATAAGTTATACTATTCTGTATAATATGATGTTCTAAGAGGAGATTCGAGTTCTTCAATAAGTTGAAGAATTGAAAAGAGATCAGGTTGGCAGGTGTCAAACGCTTCCTGCAAATTGTGCAAGATTCCGCGCTATTAGTTACAGAAAATGAGGAAGGCTAAGGCGAGTCCACGAGGTCATTCTTGTCATACCAATCCAATTATATCCGATTGTTCAATTACTAAACGCGATCTGATCGTTATAGATCTTAAAGTCCTGGTCTGATTTTTGCTCGTTTACAATTCAAGGTGTCGGTTGATTAGATTCAGACGAGACTAATTCCCGGATAATACAGATTCCTTTTATATAAACACAGAAAAATATTGTTTTTTTTTTTACAAAAAACACAGGGTTGAAACAGTTTCAATTTAAAGAATGTTCAATATTTCATCAGTCAGAAATTTTCCAACCAGAAATTATAACATTGACAAAGTTATTCATATGAAAATCAGAATTCATTTACTCTTAAGATTGACACATTTCAACATTACGTTCAGCTAAAGAAATAATAAATTGGAATAATTTCCCAAGCCAGGTTTCTGGGATTCAAAAGAAAAGTATGTTTGTTTTGCATATTTATGCAGATTGTCTAAGAGCCGTATTTTTTCATCTATATATTATTCATGAATGCACATTTAACCACTATTGGGCTCGCTCCTCATTTAGAATGTCTGACGTATGAAATACTTCATCTACTACTAATCTTCAGCAGTGACACAAGTCAACAATTAATACTCCTCAAAATTCGGTTTTCTATACTATATAATAACATTAATTTTTTATACAATACGACATTATTAGAAAAAATTTTTGTTATAAATAATATCGTACAAATTCTTTTCTTAATCACAATGTCTTTTGATCTGCGTCATAAGCGTATTGAAAAATAAACGGAGTAAACCAAGATTATATTTAAAAACAGTCGAATAAGAGTTTTATCGAAATTCCACATTCTTGCGGAAAACACACTTTTTACACGTGTATTCCAATCATAAGATGTTTAGTCGCATATTTTTAATTTTTATATAATTATCTCGAGGTGAAATTCCAAATGCGGATATGTATAATTTAAATTCTGTCGCGAAAGAGGAATTCTTGCTGACATTTCTAGGCTTCTCACAAAATGATTTAATTACCGCAATTCACTAACGAATCGGAAGGAAAACCAATGTCAAGTGGATGACCCAATTTTTAAATCTATAGAATATCAACATTAATTTGAAATTTTACGCATCATTATACAAGTTAAAAGATAATTAAATTACCTATAAATGCGAATCACTCGCAATTCAATATTCAGACCATATTTCTTCATTGATAGAGATAGAAATT
This sequence comes from Synergus gifuensis, assembly GCA_904066015.1. Classification (NCBI taxonomy): domain Eukaryota; kingdom Metazoa; phylum Arthropoda; class Insecta; order Hymenoptera; family Cynipidae; genus Synergus; species Synergus gifuensis. The sequence continues at coordinate 4,558,113 of CAJFCO010000046.1, read as the reverse complement.
TCAACCACTATAATTAATATAATTATTCATTTTGAAATGTTGAAGATTGAAAGAAATGATTATATAATATAAACTTTCTTATTAATTAAAAATAACGTTTGAATGTGTCTTTTATAGACCATTTACCTTCTATTAATCTCCCAACAAGTTTTTCCAGTTGTAGAAAATCTTTAAACAACCAGACTCATTTATAATCAGTGAGAGGATAATTATTAAAAATTTAATCTAATTTAATCTAACGTTCGTGGCACACATATGGGATGAAATGTAAAAAAATGTAAAAACTTGGACACGTTTGTGTATACCTTGAGGGTTGAAATGACGCACTTCCAATGAATCAATTATTTTCTATATAGACATTATCAGATACTAATTTCAGATTGAATTTGTTTATTTAAATCAATAACGCCAGCTGGCGGATAATGCATTTTTTTATATAATATTGCGATAGTCTGTAGGTGTAGTTTCATAATATGTTAATCGTTACAGAGTTACTTTAAGATCTATCTCATTTTTCTCTGTGCTCTATAATAGTGTAATAAATATTATTTAGAAAGTGCAGATTGCATGTCAGTTAATTTTGATTTGTAAAAATTCATCAATGCCACGATTAAAATTTAGTTTAGCTTTTAGAAAAATTTGTCCAGGAAATGATGGAATGCAACTCTCGATATCAAATCAGTGACCGGGTATGAAATGAAGGGACTTCTTGATATGACGGTGTATGTAATCTGTGACTCGTTGAATTCTATCAAGAGACATTGAATGTTCTCAAATCAATGAGAAGGTGGGGGACTTCTAGTCGATGGCTATATAGCAGTTCCCGCTGCAAATCGTTTCAGTATTTTCTTTAGAGTCAGGATTTCTCCGTTTTCGGTCTTAGCCTGATGTATTTCGGTTCCTTTGAACTTCTGTTGATAAGTCACGCGAGTTTTGACAATAAAGTTGATTCATGATAGTCCCACCAAAACGTAAACACAAACGGAATTTCGGACAACGTGTGGTGCTTCGATTTTCGTGCGATCACCAAAAAGAAAAGAAAAAGTTATTAATTAAGTAAATAAAATAGATAAAGAATTTCAAAGAGTGGATTAATAGAATAGTACCGAGGATATATAAAGAAAATTTAAAATTTTGTGAATTTCTTTAAAATGTCTTTAAATACGTTGCCCACTTTCCTTCCTTGAATAATAATTTACAGCATATTGAAAACATTTTCAATAATATATTTTTTGTAGTCTGAAGTAATGAAAAAAGTTAAAAAAAATTAGTGGTTGCCCAATAGCCAGTCGTGTGTGAGCAAAAATCAAAATTTCAAAATACTTTATTAAAGTGAAAATGCCTCCTCAAGAAAATTTTGTGACTGAAACCGAGCATGTGCCCGAAAATGAAATGTGTGGGAATATCTCCCAAAATTCGTGCAGGGTATCCACAATTAGTCAAAATGTAGAGTTGCCTAAAAAGCCAACACCGAGTGGAAGAAGAAATATGGATTTTGACGAATTATTACCCTATGTTGGGGAATTTGGAGTTTATCAAAAAATTCTTTTTGTGCTTATGATTCCTTTCGCATTTTTCGTGGCATGGGTATACTTTTCACAAATTTTTATCACTTTGGTACCGGAAGAGCATTGGTGCCGAGTTCCGGAATTGGAGAACTTAACGGTGGAAGCAAGGTGAATTAAAAAAATAAACAAAAACTGTTAATTTTAGATTATTTTTTTCTTTTGAATTAACAAAATTTTCACGTACAGATTTCTATTTCCTCAATTTTGTGTGCCAAGGAGAATTTTGTGAAAACCGAAAGTGCATATTCTGAGTTTCAAGGATCTAGAAAATGTTTCAAAAAGATGAAATATATTCGAATCAATTTTATACAAAAGTTTCTAATTTGCATACACATTTGGGAAATTGAGATTGTTATGAATGTAGTAAACTAGAAGTATCGTTGCATAAAATGAGTCTCGCAATATCGTATGAAATTCATTGTCATTAAAAGGGTTAAAGACCTATATTAAATGAGCTAACTGGAATGTAATATTTATGTTGCTGGGAAGTTAATGGACCCAGTTTGTTTCGAAGTTTTCGAAGTCATATTCTGTAAACAATCTTTCAAAGGAATGTTTTCAGAAAGCAATAATTTTACAATATATAATTAATTAATACTGATAAGCAGATGATGGATTCAGTAATAAAAGTTTACTTGATTGTAAATATTGTCAGTAATAAATAATGATGAGAAAAAACATGTGTAATTGATTGTTCTCATCATTTATCGTTGAATCAACTTACAAGTTATCATCAGTTTTATCTAAAAGTCTCCTTTTCCGGATTATAATTAAAGAATCGTGATCGAAGGCCTTAATATGAGCTTGCTTAATATCCCTGAGCAATAGAGAGGGTTTTTTGACCTTCATTGGGGATGTTAAGGTTATTTCCGGAGTAAATGGATTTTGTGGTTGACCGAAGCCTCAAGTCCTCAAGTAAACTGATTTTAGGATCAGAAGATACGATATACTACTTATTTGAAGCAATCGGTGATAATGATTCAGTGAAAATATCTATGCTACTCTCATCATGATCGCGAGTGCGTAATCCGCATAGCGAGTGCCTTTTATGTAGATTTAGTTGCATGCAACTTGCTACGCAAGATTTTGTCGAGTGAAACACGTGTACCGTGTATATTACTTTATACGAAATATATATATATATATGCTGTTCACGCACGAGAAAGCTAATTACGGTCTGAGAAAAACCCTGAGAGACATGAAATTACAAGTCATTTTACCCATGTTCATCAATCAACTTTTATATTTCATCCGTTAGAATAATTTTGTCTTGTTATAGATTTTTTAAATAATATTCTGTTTCTTAAGCAAAATCAACTAATGTTATTCGTATCTGACTCACTGTCAAAAAATTTGCTTTGATTCAATTTCTTGCTATTAACGAGAAAATTAAAATTAGAGATAATATCTCTATGAATCAGTATAGTTCTGAAATAAATACTGCGATTGTGTAATTTGCAGAGAATATATTCCGGGTTCACTATTAAGTCATTCAACTTGAATGTCATTCGAAATAATTAATTTTATCAGCGCATTTTTTTACATCTTTACTTTTTAATACTTAAAATAATAGTTTCTTGTCGAAGTTCATTTATCAATTTATCAAATTATTTTTAAATAAAATTTGCATTGAATTTGGGAAAAAGTTCAAACGTGAGAATGGAAGTGATAATTGCCGAATATTATAGAGAAGGTCAAAACCACAAAACATTTCCATTTCCAAGTGACCCTTTCGCGTGCGAGGCTACTTTTTTGAGATTTAAATCAGACTTGAATAAAAAAGTATATTTGACACAAATTGAACTACTTAAGGACTTTAAAAGATATTATGCGAGCATTACTGTGCGATTACGTAGAAAGTCAGCTATTCAAGATATAAGAAGGCCGAATGTCGGTCGCTGCTGTTATATCAGCGGTTTTACGCGTTTTACATTCACAAGAAGGTGTATAGTCTTTTTGTGGTTCAAAAGTTCTAATTACATACGCATGCAGCAAAACCTAATAAGAATTCAATGTTAATAAAACAATTTCCAATAAAAGACTTTCTTATACCAACAGTTGATGGGAGTGATTTTTATTCATTTGAATCAAAGCTAATCGAGTAATTTCTGGATAGGCGAAGATCCTTGCGAAGTCATAGTCTCGAAGGCTATGCGAATTGCTATAGTATAATTATATTATATACTGTAAAAATCCTTCATAATGAGAACGAGAATGCAAAGAATATGCACTTTTCAATGTAATGTCATGTTGATTATTTATTTTAAAAAGATCCAGTACTTAAGGTTTTCCTTTGAAAAATAGATATTTTCATCAACCATAAATAATTTTAAACATTTATCGTGCAATTTATATAAGAAATATTTATAATCTTAAATATACTTTCGAGAGGCAATTTTCTATGATGAATTGATGAAAGCCATTAATCGATGATCTCAGAGTTAAAGAGTTTTATAATAAGATAATAATTGGGAACCGTATATTAGAAAAAAGGGAAAAATTAAAATGACAGTAGAAGTGATTGCCATCAGTTTTATAAATAGTTTTTCAATTTGTTACCTTCGCAACGCATCACACTAAAAATTCCAATCAATAACGATATCCAAAGTAACAAGAAAGGAATTCTTCAATATATCATTAAATAAACATCATAAATTAACACGTGAAACACCAGAAGTTGAAATTGTTCTTGAAATGCAGCATAAATCTTGCTCAACTGAGTTACGGGATCGTTAGAATCCTATAAAGTATTAGAATATCAGAATAGGAGATAAGATTAACTGGCTGCCTACTCTCAACAATAAAATCATGAAATCGAGGCTAACCTGAAGCAAACAAATCAATTCAGTTTATTCAACTTATGTATAATAGTTAAATTTATATCTACATATATTGAAATTTGTATTTTTTTAAAATCACGAAAATTTCCATATAATATAAACCAACAATCTAGAAAAGAATAAAATAACCGAAGGATAATCGTACTTTATATTTTAAAGTGGAGTTATTTTAATAAGGTAAAGAATTTTTTGCTGCAGGATCCTTGAAAACCAACGTTCGGAAAATATTTTATGTCTTAAGTGTATAATGACTCGTTATGCAAAATTCTGGAATTCCGATGTCCTGAAAGACTAATTATTCAATAAAGTCGAATACAATTAATTGAATGGAACTGTGCGGTTCAATTTTCTTTCACTAAGGACACTGCTTTAAGTCATAATGTTTATTTTTTTTATCATTTTCAGAGTAGCATTGTCCATTCCTCCTGACGTGAATCACGGTGACCATGTGACTCGATCGAAATGTTCGATGTATGCCGTAAATTATACGGAGATCCTCGAAAAGGGAATAACAGTAGCTGATCCAAAATGGCCCATCACAAACTGTAAACACGGCTGGGAATTCAATTACACGGTCATACCTTATCCTACCGTGGCAACCGAGGTAAATAATTGGAATATACACACTACATAAATTCTCAGCTTTCTGAAACACAAATTTCACCACCTAATTCACTTTTAGTTCGAATCTTTCAACAGTTTTGCCATTTTGATTCTTTATAGAAAGAGCTTTGAATCATAGTTATATCTAATTGCTATTTACCAAACATGTTTTTTATTTGAACTAATATGGATTATATATTTTCTCCTATAATATGTAATAATGTAGTCATTCAATGGACCATCTATAAATCCACAAATGATAATACCAGTCATCAAACGTAACGATCAGCATTTCAATAATAATTATAATCCGTAATACTGCAAGAGATTATTGTCGAAATTATTTAAATAATTACGTGGAATTGAATATCTCTATAAAAAGCTCTGAAAATATTAAGTTTCTAGTTTATAATCAAGATTGTGAAAAATCGTATAATTAAAAATAAAAATCGTTTATTCATTTTTTCATGCTGAAAGAAAAAACTTTCTTTGAATCTTGAAATGCCAAAAGGATATAATCGCTTGATAATCTAATTTATTAATGACTGAGACAAGTAATTAATTATTCGCGTATCATTAGTATTACAATTTACACATAGGCTCTGCCTTTCTAATTTCATTCATTCAAGGCCGTATAGATCAGTTTACGGAATACAGAAAGGTTTACGTTTTACATATATGAGCATTAGAAAATACTTCTTTTGTAAACTGTAAGAGGTACTGCATGACTAATGTTTCAACGTTACTTACGATTACGACATTTAAGTTCTGCTTGAGCTGAGATCATTTGCATCTGATCGAAAATTTGCATTAAGATTTATATATAGGCAGAAAGGCGCGAAAAGTGAAAACAAACTCTAGAAGATATCGTAAATTTAACGATATAATTGAAAAAATTCTTTATTATAGTTGAGACTCTATTAATGTCTCAATTGCATTTTTTCATATGATTTATATTATCAATTTCAGCTTGAATGGGTTTGTGAAAACGCAGCTCTGCCAACTTTTGCGCAAAGTATTTTCTTCGTTGGAGCGATTTTTGGAGGTCTTATTTTTGGATGGATTGCCGATCGATATGGGCGAATTCCAGCCTTAATTGGGACAAATATTGTTGGATTTTTGACTGGGGTTGCAACTGCATTTTCCACAAATTTTTGGGAATTTGCAGCATGTCGTTTCTTCTTTGGATTCGCCTTCGACAACTGTTTCACGATGATGTACATTTTGGGTAAGAAGAATTTCAAATTTCGTATATTAGAAAATATTTGAATACAATTTCGCGATCAATGGAATTTCGAACTAGACGTGCGTGACCTAGAATAATAATTGTTGAAAAAATGGTAAAAGAAAATCACTACATAATATCGACCTTGACCTAGGGTCGATTTCAACGATCCATCGAACACGTTACCCTCATTTCTCAGAGCTGCACTACTTAATCTTTAGATAAAGTGTAATTATCGTGTTCGTGACATAAAATAACGTATCATTATATAATTTTTTTGTTAAATTTGGTGATTAATGCATTATAATTATAATGATTAATTAATCTTGAAATGAGTTCAATCGTTTTACAAATTTTAATCAATTAAAATAAAATTTTCAGACGAAAAAATAATCGGGGACAAGTGTAGGCGGCTTTTTTTCAAAACGTTTGAATAATGCTTTTTTCTTCAAGCAATATATTTTTTGTACAAATTACATTCATTATAATATTCACGAAATACACGGCAAACCAGAAACTTTAAATTAATTTCTCATTTTAAAGTGAGCAAAATTTTATGACCCATGGAGAAAAGGTTATTTTTGAAGTAGACTCTCTCTACTTAATTACTTAATTCTACTTTCGAATGAAAACAATGGAAAAATATTGTATTAAAAAGTCTATGAATAGTTGAATAGACCAAGGTATGAAGGACGTCAACTAGTTTTTGTTTGTTTTAATAATCAGCTCTGTTAATTCAGATCAATAAATTCCAGTCGATTGCGAAAGGCTTAGGTAACTTGGAATTAGACTATTGAAATGTGTATACAAATTTCTAACAAAGAACTTTATTGATTTGCATAAGATTCAGGAAATGCGATGACGATTACATAACTAAACTGCAGGAAAAAGAATGAGAAGTTACGGATAGATTAATGATTCGCGAAACCATTATGATGATTTGAAATGTAATCTCGAGGTCGTTGCTTCCTTCCTGTGAGAAAAAAAAACAAGTTCAATGAGAGTTCAAAGCCAATGAATGAGACGTTGCAGAATCCCGGAAATATGTAACATTTCTTATCGATACTGATGGAAACTGCAGATCCATGAAAATTATTCATGCAAAAGATTTTGAAAAGAGAGTTTGTCATTGATGGGTTGTATAAAATTGCGTACTATATTCAATGGACGCAATTTATGCATGGAAAAACCGTTTGAAAAAGTTATTAAATTGTTATACAATTCTGGCAAAACGCATTAAATGTGAAAACGGTTTAGTATACAAAATTACAGTTTCTTTGTGGTTAACGGCGCGTAAAAAATAAAAACACTATATTTTCCTCCAAGTACTGATTCTCTTCTGCGCCGGAAATAGACAAGGTTACATGTATTTCATCAGTAATTGAGAATTCAAAGTAATCTGTTGCAAGTTTTCATCATGTTAATTGATGACTGACATGTAAGAGAAAAAATGTCTCAAATTTCCAGTTGAAGTTTGTTTCAACTACATTATAGAAAGTACTAAACAGAAATATTGATTATCTATCTATTGGTACTAGTTATTCAAATGTTCAAACGTGGGTGTCCTCGTAAACTTCAGCGACCACTGTTTGTACGTTGAAAGGTACATTTCGTTTTGTGATGTGAAACGCCCTTATGAATTCTTCGGTCTGATTAATCTGACAAACTGATTCTGATGGATTCTCTTGAAAACTTCGATTATTGTTCTCTTGACGACAGTTTTCCTGTAAATTTGTCATACCACTTTCTGAATTATCGATGATTTCGCCCATTCTCCTCTTAGATGAACCAAGTTCCAATGATATCCTTTTTCTTCCAAAATAATCCACAAGTATTTCTCCAGCGAAGATGACACATGACAAAAGGCTTCCGAAAACAAGTATGGAGATCAGTATGTACTTCAGTTGAACTGGCTGAACCTTTTCTTGTCTTTGCTGTGACATTTGACCCAGATCAACTAGTCCACGAAGTGGATTCTGGATTTGATTCTCCTAGTCAATTTTCCTTGAAGTCTTACTGATGTCTAAATGTGGAATTTTTGTCACACATATATCAATGAAAAATGATTATTATAAAATAATATAACAATTACATTTCCATATAAGATTCCAAACAAATGTAACTACGCCTTATTCAAAACATGGTTGGTGCTTTACTATTTTTTTTTCAAATTCTCAATACAGAAAAAAAAATTGGTTCTAATACTGTAGTATTATATCGATTTTGTAATATATAAACTGAACCGTTTTCTATTCTTTTTATAGATAAAAAAATCGATATAGCTCGCAAAGTTCTTACAATTTACAGCGAAATAAAAGCAAAGTTTTATACCTATTGTTTTAATTTACGGGGAGATAATATTTAAATTAATACTTTTTTAGGAATTCTTCAAGTTTTACGATTATATTTTTAAATTTTTCTTCAGTTTTAGAATATGTGGGACCAAAATGGCGGACTTTTGTGGCGAACATGTCAATCGCTCTTTTCTTCACATTCGCATCTTGTATTTTGCCTTGGATAGCATATTACTTGGCAGATTGGAGGATGACTTGTATAGTGACATCAGTTCCTTTAGTTTTAGCAGTAGCAACACCATGGCTTGTTCCTGAAAGTGCCAGATGGCTCGTAAGTCAAGGCAAAATCGATAAGGCCATTGGAATTCTAAGAAAATTCGAAAAAATTAATGGCACTAAAGTTCCAGAGGATATTTATGACGACTTTAAGGTAAGTGACCTTTATTGCTAATTCATATATTTCTGATAAAATAATAGCTGACAAAAAATACGAGACATGCGATATAATAATAATGATAATAACTCTGAATGGATTTTACTAGATATCAGACACTGAATAAGAAATTTGTTTTCTATTAGTTTACAAACAATGAATGATTTATGCAACATTTATATGTTGCAATCGATTTGAAATTAACACACGAGTCGATACAGCCAATGGTGTAATTTGCAATCTTCTGGTCTTGTATGGAGTTTGACCTCAATATATCAACGATGTAACAATTTTTAAATCATCACACTTTGCAGAATGTGCCCTAATTAAAGTAATCACAACTGTTATCTGTTTTATATTTTCGCACTTCCTTTTTTTTATTTTAGGATACATGCTTGAGAATTCGAAAAGAAGAGGAAGCAGGAAAATCTTATTCGGTACTGGATCTCTTTAGAAGCCCACGTCTCAGAAATATTACGTTCCTTCTTATAGTAATTTGGTGAGTTAAATTGAATGAAACATTTTCTTTTTCTTTTTTCTTTTATTGGCGACATGAATATTCATTGGCGCTAAATAGCATTGCGGTTCTTTCTTGAAATTGAGGATATTTTTAGTGCAGGAAAACGAATGAAGGGATAAATCCACTATAATGAATAAATTAAAAAGTAATGAAACGAGTTATTATTCTAAACGTGAATTTAAATGAACGTTTTCTTTTAATAGGATGGTGATATCACTGGTGTTTGATGGCCATGTGCGAAATGTGGATAATCTGGGGCTTGACGTTTTTGTCACGTTCAGTATCGCATCAGCAACGGAACTTCCGGCGGATACGTTTCTCACCCTAGTGTTGGATAGATGGGGACGTCGATGGCTTGCCTGCGGTTCTCTGGTGGTGTCAGGGATTTTCAGCGTCTGGGCTTCTGTGGTTTCTGATCGTAAGTGCAGAAAGGAATATTTTCAGGAAAAAAAAAGTGAGAGAAATTCGAAGAGAAAATAAACGAAAAGGAGGGAAAAAGGAAGTTGATGTATAAAGGGATTTGCAATTGAAAAAAAGGTATACGGTAGATACAAAAAATCGAATTGTGAAGTAGAGGATAAACGAATTTATGAGGTTGGAGAGTAGAACATAAAAGAGGGAAAGCACTCAGTAATGAAAAGGAGATGAAGAATAGGAGAGAGTAAAAAGAAAGTATCGATAAAGGGGAAATATTGCAAGAAGTCAGAGAAAGAAATGAATTTCTGTATAATGAAATATATTAATTGGAAAGGAAATTATAAAGAACGCCTCTTTTCAGATATTTATGCTGCCAGCCTTGCCATTATGGGAAGATTCTGTGTGAATATTTCCTACAACATTGGCTTGCAATATGCAGCTGAATTATTGCCAACTGTTGTTCGAGCCCAGGGTGTAGCACTGATTCACATAATGGGATATGTAGCGAGTATTGCTGCTCCATTTATCGTTTATTTGGACATAGTATCTCCCATTTTGCCTCTTCTCGTCCTGGGAATTCTGGGAATTTTGGGTGGTGTCCTTTCCCTACTTTTGCCAGAAACACTTGATAAGGACTTGCCACAGACTCTTCAGGATGGGGAGGACTTTGGAAGGGATCAAGGCATTTGGGACATGCCATGCCTCATGAAGTAAGTTTTTTATACATATAGATATGTATTCATTACTTTTTTATAGACTCCTCAAAGTAAATTTATAGAGAAACTTATACAGGAGTTGGTCAAAAATCTGAAAACTTTTGATCACAATTTCCTATGTTTTCCAGGAAAGCTGATGATGAAGAAATGGTGCCCCCAACAATAAGAAGGGCAATCGAAAGGGGCAGTGTTCGAGCTTCAATGAGAGCTTCAATTCGTGGGGAAGAATTTAGAAGTAGTATGATACAGGGGTCAAGTGTGAGGTCACGAAGGAGCCTCAATTCCCCAATTGAAATCGCAAGGTTATAGCCCAGCTGCTGAAGGTGAAGGTCAGCTTGGAATTTCAGTCTTTCAAAAAATGTGATAAATTAGATTTTCTTCCAACTCATATCTTCGAAAAGGCAGAAGATACTTCTTCGACTTCCGGCACTGCCTGACATAGAATGTGTAAATATTTATATTATGTATACAAGTACGTTATTGAAGTTTATAAAAATATAAGATGGAGGAGAACTTTTTAATTAGTGATAATCTATGATATGATCTGCTACTTGATTTATATCATGAGCTGTGACGTGAGCATTGAAAAGCGAAGGTCACAATGCTCATTTAATTACGTATATAATAATATTGATTTCAAATTATAGAAGATTGTAATTATTGTAATCATGCGGATATATTTAGATGAGAAATTTATTTTGTCTTCTGATCTGATAAATTTCAAAATGAGAATGAATGCAGACTGTGATGTATGTAACTGACTTTTATTAATTGCCTTTAATTTTTCCACGAAGAATTTTTATTATTTTTGATTACAAAAAAAATGTATTTATCTTAATTAAATATGATAGACGCACGAATTTTTCCAATGTGCGATAAAAATAAAATTAAGGACTGCTACGCGCGCGAAGGAGTTTCAGTTCCATATTTGTGATCATTATTGTAAAAGTTTTTGTATAAACATTTTATACGATAATAAAATCAAATTAGAATATGCAATTTTTGTTTTTGTTATCTTTCGAATGAGATTTAGGTTTATTTAGCTACGACCTAATGCTTTATCTATATTTTTATTATGAGTTGTGACGTGTGTATTGAAAAGCGAAGGACACAAGTGTCAATTAAGTGCTTATAATTACGGTAATTTTCAAATCGCGGAAGGTCAAAATTATAAAAGTGTATTGCTACCAAGAATTTTATTCTGAAGTTCATTTTTCCCATTTTTATGTCCGATTGGGAGGAGGATGACGTTTTTTCTACGAGTTACTTTCCTTATTCTAAAAAGTACTTTTCTATAAACAAAAGAATTGTGTAAATAGTAGATACTTTGAACTTTGTGATATTAAAATTGAATTAAGAATAAAAAATCAAGGGTTTTATGTTATTAGACTATAAATTTTGACTTATTCCCAGTGGATAATCAATGCTCTTATATATATTATATATATATATATATATATATATATACTAGACTTCATACTATGATATAAGGTCAAAATCCGTTTATCTTGAGATAACTTATGGGGGATATGATAATACATTGAACTACTTTATGATATCGTTATTTAATATAAGTGTGCAAAAGTTCTCATATGTTACAGTAAACAACTTACTGTCACTATTGAAGTTACCACACTAGAAGAATATGATAAGTATATAATATCTTTATGTCATTTGAATCCGTAGGTTATTTTCAACCGCGGTTCTTTCTTATAAGGCAACTTATTTGTCTGCCATAAGCTATGTATCATTACAAACAGTAACAAGTTACCAATCTTCATTCGCTTTTAAATCAGCACTAAAGAAAGTCTCAGTTTACATACATATAATTAGTGCTTTAATTTAGAACTAAGAGGTAAGTTATGAAATATGTTAATTTAATTATTTATTTCTATGAATTGATTGAATAATATCCAAGAATATTATGATATTCATGAATTCCTGCGGTGATGGTAATCTGTATAATAGCCTATTTACTAATCTCTTTTATATACATATAATTAAAAGATTTTGTCAACAGTGTCAATTTTCAATGCTTTTCATAATCATCTTTGTTTTACCTATGTGGTTAAAATTTCAAAAGAAAATATTGAAAATTGTTCGAATAATCCTGCGTGCCGTTTTGAAAAAACGTGCTTCGAGAAAAACACGTTTAAAGTTTTTAGTTCAGTTTTAGACGTTCTTTCCGAACGTGCACTGACGCTAGACTAACGTACTTTTGTTCAAAAATTTTGCTTGAATTGTACACACATACACTCTAAGAACATCCGTAAATGTATTACAGAATTTAAGAATCAATAGGTAAGAGGGAACAGGGTACATTTCGAGCAGGTATGTTCATAGCGCAGGTAGCCGTATTAGAGACGCCCGACATGCCTCAGGAAAATCTGAAATTTAAACAGAAAAAAAATTTATTTAAGTATAAAACCTTCTGCCACATATTCTAAAAGGTTCAAACTAAATTTTAAGCCAAAAAAAATCGATTTTCTGAAAAATTTACACTGGTGTAAATTAGAATAATAAGAATAATAAGTAGAATAATAAGAAATAACTATTGGCCTCTACATAAGATTTTATAGTTTCTGAACGTCGAGACGACAGATGGCCCTGAAAATACAGTATACTAAGAGAAAAATAAAAACACCGGCAGTTGTGCTCGCACGTCCAACCGCGATATACCCAGCACTTTCTTCCTCACAAAATTCGGTTTCTAAAAAATATTCCTTGTTAGCTGTCAAGTTTTAATCAAATCACTTAAAATGGAAAAATTTGGAAGTATCGAGTTTGCAGATATGAATGCCACCACAGAAGAGAAGTAATTTCAATGTTTCTAGACCTAGATTAATTAAATGTTTCACATAATTTGTACACCACAGACACAGGTTCTATTTTCCTATTTGATTTTTAAATTTTGAACTAATGCATTTGTGCTAAATTCATTCTTCAAGCATCGAAATCTATATTTGCTTTGCGGGGTGATAGACATGCTGAGAAACGTGAGAATTGATTTTAGGTCATTGGCGCAAGAGTCTATTTTACAACTGTACTAAGAAGTTGGATTATTTTTGGAATCATTTCTAATCGAAATACTTACATTTTTTTTGTGTTGTCTTTCATAAAATCAATTTTTTCATATTTTTCAACAACAGTATAAAAAGTCTTTCATAAAATAGTATGCGATGTACGTTGAATTCCTATTTTTAATTACTTCTTTGTTTTACTTACTTACCATAAGAGAAAATCTAGCTTCGCCTAAAATATTGCTAACTTTACTTTCGCAATAATAAATATTTTTTGCTAAAACTAGGCAATTTATCTCCGTTTCGTTCTTGTCCATTTTCTCCTTTCCTTTAAAAAAATATGTATTATTGCGAACGTAAAGTTGGCGAAACTAAAGTTACACTTATGGTAATTCCCATATGCCCTTAAATTAAATTTAAACTCTTACTGCACACTATGCTAATACCGAATAAAGTGTAGCAATTTTAAATGCAACCGAATAAGCTGCATTTCGTCTGCTGTTCTACTTATCTCTCCGCCTATGCATATATACGAATGAGTTGAATATACGCTTGAATCAACACAAGATATACAAAAAAATTTATATCAATTTCAATTACAGTTTATTATGTGACAATTCTAGACATGATTCATATTCTAACTTATTATTAGAAATCCAAGTAAAACGATAATAAATGTTTAGGAAGTGTTAGAAAATAATTGTTTAGTTAAATTTCGTTTGCATTATTTTTTGGAAGATGTAATCAATTAAGATATTGATCAATTTGAGTTAAATGACATCATTTTTTTAGTCCGCTTTTACACTCAGCGCTTCAAATTCGATACAGAAATTGGCTACCCGATTCTAAGTAATCAATTGGCATTTTATTTTTTAAATCAGTTAACAGATAACTTAAGACAGCACTTTCCATCTGTTAGATTATTTCAACAATAATTATATATATGCATATAGGGCAAAAATATAATCTACATTTCTTAGTAACGAAACGATATCTGATAAATCGTGTGTAGTCTGAAAGAAGTTTGAGATAAAGCTTCAAGAACTATGCGAAATCTATGTAATATGAACGTATAAACTATAACCGTGATTAAAATGTGTATGGTGTGTAAATGTGACACAGCATTCTTTAGTTTAGTTCAAAATCGCATCTCAAAGAGTAAAGACCTCCCTTCCAAGTGTATAAAATAAAATTAATTTCTTTGTTCTCAATTATTGTGTTATTTCCCATAACCATATTTCCAATACCATCCATTGTTCAGTATTGGATATCATCTCAAAGATCAAAGTACGCAGTGTGTAACATCTTTTTGTATAAATGGAAGAAATAAAATTGGAGAACCTTTCGGAACCTAAAAAGTAAAGTGCATCTCATTTTAAATCCTACGATATTGTATAAAAAAAATAGTACACAAAAATATGATATAAGAATCAGTAAAACAAGAAATAGGAGAAATATATTATAATTATTCATTAGATCACCAACATTTTATAAAATATGTGCGGGAAAATAATTGAACTAATTCCTTGACACTAATTCGCCCCTGATATCTGAACTCTAATCTCGACTTTAGTACAGAATTCAAATCTTCAATTTAAACTTGAAAGCAACAGAGGTTAAATATAATATAATTTTATTAAAAATCGACTTTTTTTCTAGTGAAAGACAAGAGCAGAATAAAAATAATACTCCAGAGAAGAAAATGGACAATGATCCTGACGAAAATACAGCTTTAAAGCCAAAATTTGAGGATTTCGATGACATACTGCCATGTGTGGGGGATTTTGGAAAATTTCAGTGGTGGATAATGTTATCTCTGTTTCCCTTCACTGCAGCGTATGCTGTTTTATATTTTGCCCAATTTTTTCTGACATTGGTACCACAGGAACATTGGTGCAAAATAGACGAACTGAAGAATTTTTCAGTGGAAGATCGGTATGGAATTTGAAAAAATGTTGACTTTTTATAAAGGAACTAAAAACACATTTTTCTTCACAGAATCTTAGCAGGAATTCCACAGTCAAATCAATATCCATATTACGACACATGTCACCGAAAAGATTTGAATTTCTCTGAACTCTTGAAAACCAACAACGATTTTAAATCACCAGCATGGAATACAAATGAAACTGTCCCGTGCAGTCATTGGGAATATAATTTCACACAAATTCCATATGCCAGCATTGGGGCTGAGGTGAAGTACTTCCAAATAATTCTTAGTTCCTAATCAATTTCATCATTTAAATTTTAACCTCTTAAATTGAATATTATTAGATAGTATAATATTATAGATTGTTTGTGTAATATTGTTATTTGAGGACTATAGTGACAGTTAACGATTTATAGTTAGATTGGGTATGCGACCGAGCATATTTAGTCTCAACGGCTCAAGCGATCTTCTTCTGTGGCGCAATCTTTGGAGGGTTTCTTTTTGGATGGGTGGCTGATCACAAAGGAAGGATTCCATCTTTAGTATTGTGCAACATAGTAGCTTTATTGACCACAATAGCTTCTGCAAACAGTAATACCTTTTGGTCTTTCGCTCTCTGCAGATTCTTTTCTGGATTCGCCTATGACAATATGATCAACATTCCCCTCATCATCGGTATGGAATTTTAATTTCCAAAAAATTTCACAAATAAAGAGAGCCTCATTACAAGGAAATGATTTGATACAGATGTTATTAAATCTTATTTTTTGTTTCAGTAATGGAATATATGGCTGTGAAGAGACGTACTATAGTTGTCAATATAGCCTTTGGATTATATTTCGCTATTGCAAGTACAGCACTTCCCTGGGTAGCTTATTATCTTGCAAATTGGAGACACTTCGCGTACTTTACAGTCCTGCCCTTTCTCTTTGCCTTAGTTACGCCATGGATTTTACCAGAAAGTGCTCGGTAAAGTTATCTTTACAATAATTGATATTTTACTTGATATTTTATTTCCAAGAAGTTCAACAATTCATTTTTCCTTTTCACAGATGGTACATATCTACAGGAAAATCAGAAAAAGTTGTGAAGAAGCTTCGAAAAATCGCGAAGGTCAATGGCAGGAATCCAAATCCACTAGTATTCGAAACCTTTGTGGTAAGAATTTGAAAAAATTTTGTATTTGCGTAATTTTTTCTGTAAGCATAACATTTTAATTGAAATTTCTTGCCCGTTATTAAAGACGAATGCGATGGCTGTACACAAACAGAAGAAATCAGCAACATTACTCGATTTATTCAAGACGCCTCGCCTGGCGAAAAATACTGTACTACTAGTTCTTTTCTGGTAATAAAAAGCACAAAGTTGTTAGTGTTAATATAACATAAAATAGGATGAAATCAATAACAGTATTTTTCTCTTACACACTAAATATTTGAATAAAATATCCGATGGATCAACAGATTCCAACTGTTAAATAACATATATTTGTCACTACCAGGACTTTAACAATGATTGCATTCGATGGTCATGTTTACTCGCTAAAATTACTACAAAGCTCAGTATTTGTTTCCTTCTCTCTGGCCTGTGCAACGGAACTTCCGGCGGGTGTACTATTGACTCTGGTATTGGATCGCTGGGGGCGAAGATTCTGCGGATTCATTACCATGGCATTAACCATGTTGTTTAGTTATGCGGAACTTATACTTGATGCAGGTAATAACATTTCAAAGGGTTATTCTGCTAAATTAATCTATTTAGAAGAGAGCCAATTGAAAGGTTTGTCTCCAATTTGTAGGAATTAATCTGAATCTGGATATGAATTATATATGATTCTATGAAAACTATTGTTTACCTCTGATAAATCAAAATTTCTTTTATAAAATAAACTAATGCGAATTTTTATTTCATCAGATACAGCCAAGTTGACCATGTCCATTCTCTCAAGGCTTTGTCTTAATATGGCAGCCAACTTGGGACTACAATATGCAGCTGAATTATTACCAACTCCAGTCAGAGGTCAGGGCATTGCTTTAGTTCATGTTTTTGGAACCTGTGCACATTCGATAGCTCCTTATATTACGGATTCTGTAAGTATACGGAATTAAAAATTTAAAAGAGAAAAAATAGATGAAAAGAACACATAATTTTGTGTTCTGTTTAATTGACATAATTAATAAACATTTTATCTTTTACAGGCTATATTCTGGACTGGAATGCCAATTTTAATAATTGGCACAGTTTCCTTAATTACAGCAGTTCTAGTGTTATTCTTACCAGAAACTTTGGGGTGTAATTTACCTCAGACTCTAGAGCAGGGTGAAAATTTCGGAAAAGAACAAAAATTCTGGTCTTTGCCCTGTTTTGGAAGTAAAACTGTAAAGTACTAAAGAAATCAGTAGTACAAACAAAAGATGCAAAAGATTTTATACAATTTTATAAATAATAGTATAGTATCTTTGAAAAACTATTTTTTTACAATATCTGTCTGTTACTTCGAAGTAGTTATTGAAGTATGAAATATGTTTTAATGTTTACTATAAGTAATTAACATAATTGAATGTGAATGAGTATGTATTTCAATTTATAATAAACTCATAAAATCATTTATCATATTCAAAAGTTTCAATCCCTTTCAATTAATATGAAGAATTACACCTTTAAGAGTAAGAGGAACTAATAATTAAAACTGTAAAAATGCTTAAAATATTTTTTCCTATGCCAGAATCAATTTTGGCACAGGATTTTATTGTCTTCTGGTGTTTAATTATTCAATTTCACACTATACAAAATTGATGTCGACCTTGATATTAATCATTCACTCAAATACTGTACAAATTAATGGACATTCATTTATACTACGATGCGGACATTTATATCTACAAATGTTTATATTTTCCTAAAATAGTTTGCTATACTTCGTCGATGGCGTATACAGGAAATAAAGACTAGCTGCTTCGTTAAACTTTACAATAATTTTTCGAATATTTAAATTTCTTGTCTTTGCCTTCAATACTGCGAAAAATCAATATACTCGAGACAATTTATAATTCCACCATTTTTTGAATTTCGCAAATCAGTTGTAAGTACGCGAATGATTCTACTTTGCTACTTTTGAATTAATGAGAAATTACCAATACAAATTGAGTATCATCAAAAATATGATTCGAGACAAATGTTCACAATGTTGATAAAAAATGAGTATATATGATTCAAAAGAGCGTTCACCCACATAAAAAAAGGCTACGAATTTAAAAATATTTCCTATCAAAATTTGACCCAATTACAATCGTCACATAAAATTCTTATCTTTTTATTGATGATTTAAATTATTCTTATTTATACGGCACACGTCACTGACTCCACCTTTTTCCTTCTTTTCATACGTTTTAATAATTGCAATTATAATTTTAATTTCTATTTTTATTATAAAATCAACTGATTAGGATCTACTGATTAGAAAGGCAAAAAATCGATAACAAGCTCGTCTTCAAAATAGAAAACTTGGCAATATTTTAGGAAAATAGTGGTCACTCAGTTCAGGTTCTCTCAACTTAACGTTTATGTAAATCACATGAGCGTTGAGGGACTATTTACAAAAAAACTCGTATAACTTCGCTACAATCGGGTGGAATCGATCCTCGACAAACTTCCTGGATTGAAACCTGCATTTGTCGCTTCTAACTTCCTTCTGTACTTCTTCTTTTTGACATGAGACCTATGAGAGATAAATGATCAATATTATTTCTATCGTAAATAAATAAACCAATCTAATTTAAAAAATAATGATAAAAATAATAAAATAAGAGTTTTCAACTTACGATGATATACAAGGGAACCACCAGAAACTTTGTTCTTTGCCAAAGTCGTTACCCTCCTGAAGAGACTCTGGAAGATCCTGATCCAAAGTTTCAGGCAATCCAAGAGTAATAAGAGCATCTATTATAGCTAAGACACCCAAAGTTATGAGTGGCAGTTCTTCTGCAATTTCAGCCTGAATAGAAAGATATACAATTACTTAAACCGTTTTTTCGAATTTGAGTTTATTAGGAATTATTGTGAAAATGTCATTACCAGGTAAATGACGTAGGGGCCAATGATGTGTGCAAAGTAACCAATGATGTGGATGAGAGATACACCCTGTGCACGAACGACTGTCGGCAGCATTTCAGCCGCGTATTGGAAACCGATGTTGGCAGCAATATTCACACCAAGTCGAGCCAAAATTGCCATCGCCACTGTTGCGGGACCTAATATTAAAAAGAAATCAATACAATCAATTTTTAGACAATCTAAAAAAAGAGAAAAGATAAAGATTGATAAAAATAACTTCAGTAATGATTTGCTTTTTGAATAAAAAATATGCACCTTCAGGCATGACGATGGCGATAAAGGAGAATATTCCGCAGATCAGCATAGAGAAGAATCCCATCCACCTTCGCCCCCATTTGTCCAGGAATAAAGCAAGCAGAATTGCAGCCGGAAGTTCCGTCATGGAAGCGAGAGAAAAGGATGTAAAGACATCTGGATGAAGTAATTTCATGTTCCATACGTGGCCGTCAAAAACTAAAATTATTAACAGCCTGAAAAATAAAAAAATGCATGAGAATTATTATCTGCTCATTGATTTAATTGATGGAGAACTTGAAAATAGATTTTTAATTCTTACCAATAAATAATTAGCATTACTGTAATTCTTCCTAATCGAGGTAACTTGAAGAGATCTAGAACTGTGTACTTATTATGCTGTTTGTCATTTTGCATCATATTAATACAACTTTTCTCATACTCGTCAAAAACCTCTTGCTCTACAGTCTTGCCATTAACTTTTGCGAATTTTTTTAACATTTCTATTGATTTGTCGACCTTCCCGACTGTGATGTACCATCTGAAAAGAATCATTTTGTCACGTTACAAATAAATTATATTTAATTATAAAATCAATGAATAAAAAATATGAAAAATAAAAATAAATTTATTTTTAAATCATACCTTGCACTTTCGGGAACTATCCATGGTCCTACAAAAGCAGTGATCAATGGAACAGCAGTGACAACACTCAAAATTCTCCAATCTGCTATCCAGTAAGCAATCCAGGGCAAAAGACCAGCTGCTGCAGCAAAATATATTCCAAAGGACATATTTGCCACCAAGGTTCTGTATCTTGGTCCAACATATTCAATTACTAGAATCATTAAATAGATATAATTAGATATAAATATAATAAGATAAATTGATAATTATAAAAGTTATCATTAACTTATAATTATAATAAAAGGCTAATCAGCTTGAAAGACTCAGTTTTCAGAATTTATGTTTAATTTGCTGTTTCATAGATAATAATAAAAAATAAAAATGGTAAGGATGTATAACAAAGTATAAAAACTGTACAATAAGGAATGAAGCAATTATCTACAAAATTGGAAATATAACGGTGTGATTTGTGGGGTGTTATGTTGGTACATAGATTTACGGCATTTTAATGTCTCCGTTATGTCAACGGAACACACGTATCGTTCGCATTTGCACCCACGTATTTTCAAGGTCACTATAAATAAAATTCCAATATTTGTATCGCTTCGAGATTGCTGCAATTTTTCCTTGACACGCGTCGACTCCAAGTAAAATCAACGCATATTGAGAAGTATAACATTATATAAAACCATTTTATTCAATACATATCACGACAATCGATTTCTTTATCGTATGTGAGAGACCATAAGATTCGCTTCAATAATTACATTGAATACTCAATAAGTATACTCAATTCATTGTTCATTAAATTCAATATTCATATATACAAATTCATATCTGTATATGAATGTAAATCTTCAGCAATTTATTTTAATAAAACCTACCTATGATGAATAAGATGTTGAAGCAATTATCGAACGATGTTCCAACGATTAGCCTGCAAATTGCAAACGACAAGAAGCTGTTGCAAAATGCGGTTGCTATGGATGCGAAAAATCCAACTGCATTGCAAGAAACCAAAGCTGGAATTCGGCCATAGTGATCGGCGATATAACCGAAAATAAGGCCTCCAACTATACTGCCTACAAAAAAGGCAGATTGGGCTGCTGATCCAAGGTAAGTATTTTCACAGACCCATTCCAACTGAAAAAGGAATTTAAGACGTTATTTAATATTCATGAATTAATCTCTCAATTGACAAAGTTCAACAGTATTTTAAGAAAAGTAAAACAAATAGTAACAAATGCCTAATATACCAAAACAAGTTAAAAAAAATATCCAAAAATACGTTCATTTATCTCATAAATTTTTAATGAATATAGGTATTATAGATATAAATAACATTCTTTCGGAAATCTTATCGAAGCTATAGAACATTATTCTTTTAATTTTGAAAATTACTGATATTTATTGCTAATCTCTTTTGAATAATTGCGAATGAATTTTTCATTGTTAGATTTGTTTAAAGAGTAAAAGATATGCTTCATGGTTAATTATTTTAACGACAATAGAAGCTTGTATATTATAATAGCTTCGTGTAAAATGAATCTTCCTGAATTAAGTGATTTTAAAGAGAAATTCACAAGTTAAAAGTTTATACTTTTGATTAAATGAATTCTATTGAACATTATTTACTTTGAAAATAATACCGTGTGAAAACTATCCTCTAGATATTAAAAATTGAAGAAAGTAATGCGATATGACAAATGCTTTTGATCTTTGTTCTCACCTCAGCAGCGATTGAAGGATAAGGTATCATCGTGTAATTGAAACTCCATCCATTTTGGCAAGGGCCTTTAGGCCAAGCTGGATCAGCTTGTTTTATACCAGAAAGAAGAACTTCTGTGTAATTCACAACGTACATCTTACATCTTGAAAAGGGAATATTATTCGCCTTAAATTCATCATTTTCTGCCTTTGGAATCCACAGAGAGGTTCTAAAAAATACAAAAAAAAAAGTACTTTTATTACAAATATTCTATAAAAATCATTAATAAAGAATTTTGTATGAAGCAATAATTCTTTAAATAGGAAAACTGTATTAATTTGAAACTGTTATATTAAATTCCAGTAGTTGTTTTCGTAAATCTTATCTGGTTTAATAAAACCTGTTTAGAAAATAAGTTTATTGCCTTGTAAACGTATTAAGAAACAGTATTCGTCTCCGCTAAACCAAATATAAATATTGGAATAAAAAGATAAAATGGTGTAGAGTCTATTTGATTTTACAAATATAGAATAGATCTTGTATTTATAGAGTGTCCAGAGTAATGAATCTTTAGATACGAAAAATAATTAAAATTTATGAAAGAACTTTATTTTCTGTTTAGTAAGCTTACACGCGTAGAAAAGCAAATAAAAAACAGTTATTTACAATCTAATATTACGAGATAGAACATGTGTATGTATGCGTGTATCTTTTGTGACGTTTTCTTGAGATAGTAAAGTTTAAATAGATCATAAAATTCATACGAGTACGTATCACGAATCGTAAAAAAAATGGATCAGAGGTGAGAATTTCATTTATGAGAATCATGCGCCTCAGAAAGATGTAAAAAAATATATTTTTTGAAATATTCAAAATATATTTAGTTGCTTAAATGGTATAGTGTAGAATAAGATAAGTATTTAATCTCATATATTTTGCTTTACATTCGACAAATTTAATTTGCCTTCTCACTTAATCAGTCTTTCCCCCACGTGGTTTGAACTGAGAGTCATGTTCTTAGAACTTTATTGTATCAGGATTTTTTTGCTCTGGATCATTCAGCCTTGAAATTAAGCATCATACATTACACGTGTGAAATGATTACTATAGTATACGATTCCAAAGTAACTTCATGAATGTCGATAAATGAAATATGAGAGAAATTCAAGAAAGAATATGGAAAAGCTGAATGATAGGTGAATTTCTTTTACTATTACTACTATTCAACTTTCAAAAACGCCTGAGTTACATATTTTTTATTATTTTTCTGATATTTAGATAGTAAATGAATCATTGTAATTCGGAAGATTAAAATAGCCAAGTTACTTTTAATTCATTCAATCATTCACTTTATTATTAATTATTCATATTGTGTAACCATTTTCATTCGCAAAAGAAATGTTAATTTTGATTTTTTGTAGTACGTTTGTATCTGCAATTTTATGAAAAAATTCTTTGAATTGATTGCTAGTCTCTAGAATCTTCGAATATGTATAATTACTCAAAAAATTGATTTTTCATTTTTTCACCTAAACTGATCTAATTTAAATAATTCTTATGATGACGTCAATTAACATTATCAATTAATAAACATGAATTATCTAAGTGTAAATTGACTCGAAAGACAAATATTAATTTTTCTTCTTGTGGAGGTGTGTTCATTTTATAAAAAAAAAAAAATTCTCATGTTTTTTACATTAATTACACGTCTCGAGTGTAATGAAGGAAATACTGTAATAACTCAAGAAATTTATCTGGGTGGATTAATTCTTACCGTTTATTTACAATTATAATTTAGTAGTTGTAAAGACAAAGTATCGTGTAATAATAAAAAATTTAAATAATAAGCATAAATTATCTGATTTTAACAAAAACTTTTGGATTATATGTAAAGATTTTTATTTTACCATATATAATTCATCATCAATCCAAGGCTGCAAAATAATCGTAAAAAATGTCAGAAAATGCAAAAACAGACTCTCGTGCAAAAGAATAGAGCAATGATTTCCTTCCTCGACCTTCTTTGTCAAAGATATATATATATATAAATATATATATTTTGCAAAGTTTTTCCTACTTTCATAGTTTTTACTTCATCATTTCAGCTTCAATTGCCGTTAGATTTAATACACGCCAAGCACTATAGTGAAGATTTCCACTCTTACTTTTGAACGTCATTTTAGACAAACAATTTTTTCGTTCGGGACAGCTTGTGCCAATAAGAAAATATATCAGTTGAGTATTTCCAAAATAAAAATCATTTAATCTTTCAGCGACATTCATACGTATATTTACAATTTATTCTGAGGAGAATAAGAAAATAAAATTTTGAGGGTGTTTTCTCACCGCGACAACTCACTTCTGCTCATCCGTGAGGTTCCATCCGTCGAGTTCAGGAATTTTGCACCAATGTTCCTCGGGAACGAGGGTGATGAAAAATTGGGCAAAATAGAGGAAGGCATAGACGAAGGTGAAGGGCAGAAGAATGATGAAAAGCAGCCATTGGTACCGACCTGCTTCCCCAACATATGGCAAAATATCATCAAAAGATTCGATTATTGGTCGTCGCTCTCCGCCCTCCTCTACTTTCGATGGCTCTGTTGCCACCGTCATATTTTCTCCTGCAAGTAATCATAAAAATTAATTAGTTAATTAGAACACCTAACTTACATCAATTTAAAAACTAGAGGCTTTTCCTAGAGGATTTTTCCTTTCTCCTTAATATATTTGGAAATGTTGTAGTTTGCAAAATTCATCATCTTCAAATAAAATGATGCGATTTAAACTCCTCAGTCTTTATTTCAAATGAAGTTAATATAACATTAATATATTATTTAAGGATCATATTTGATATCAATGTAGCATTTTATAACAAATTCAATGATATAAGAAGTATAAAATTTTATAAATAAAGTGTTATAAATAATTCATATTTTAATATCACGTTTTTTACAGTTAGACTTAATGATGATATGCTACGGATATATATTTATGAAAATTATATGAAGACAGAAAACCAAGGTTTTGCAACGTCTCATCAACCATCATTTTAATTTCACATTTTTCTGCTATCAGATTCTTCAAGGAAAAAATATTTTGACAATCTCGTTATAAATAAATTTAATTATCAGTTCTATTCGAACATTTCCTTCTATTCTCATAAAAAATGTCATTGAGTTCATGAATCACTTTCCGAAGTAAATTATTTCATTCATACTAAATCTAGAAAGAAATAAAAAAACTTTCTTACTATGAAGGAATTAAATAAATAAAATTTTACTAATCTTATCTTATTCTTTGGAATAAGATAAGATTATTAACATTGTGAAATTAAAAAATCTTCTGTCACCCAATTGTACAATTCAAACACTTTCACATTCCGGAATTCTATCTCTCACAAGTCCAATTTCCTCAAAAAACGAAAATACTCACTCTTAAAAAAGTACAGTAGATCCAAGCAAGTTTAAAACTAAACTAAAAAAACAAACTGCACCAAAAAGTCACTAAATACTCAGAATTAAAGGATCACACTCGGAACAATGATTGCCCCAACGTCGAGCATTTTCGGATCTTCACTGATAGGAAACTTTGGCACACTTTTTATTAACTAGTTTAGATTTCACGGTTCAACGAATCTTTCGCGAGATATGAATTTAAATTTCATGGAAGGGGGGAGATTGTAGACATAGAAAAAGAACAGAGAGGGATGGAGAGAGCACGTGCGTTTGAAAATCGAGCGGATCTATGATTTTGATGATCACGCTACCTCGTCGGCCACGAGGGCGCATCGACTACTTTCAGAGATAATCATTGAAGGGGCTTTATAGGCTTGTTCAAGAACCGGGCCCCCACCTGGAGTACAGCAATCTTCCATTGGTTCTGGCACTGCACTCGATCTTCTCGGGTCCTCTGACGTCACTAGTAAACATGCAAGAACTTCAGAACCGTTCATCCATTTTTTTTATCCAGGTATTTCCTCCTGGGTTTTCCACAACTTCATGAATCCCTCGCTCAATAAAAAAATGACAAGTAAAAGTCGTTTAATATTTATTAAAAACTCGCTCTTTCCTTGTTCTTTAATTAGAAACGTCACCGCAACTTCTACTAAATGGCATTTAGTGGTAGTGTTTCCCCAAAGAATCATAGATTTAACTCAAAACTGTTCATCAATTTGCAGAATTGCAAATCAACAATGTAGAGAGAATTATTTCCAGATAATAAATTTACTTAATTTTTAAGTAATGGAAATTTAAATGAATGTTTCGAAATGTGTAATTTTTTTATTTAAAGCCATTTTATGTATCTTACTTTGAACACAAAATCAGGAAACATATTTTTATGATTATATAGAATTGAAGCCTCTGTAAGATTAGATTAAATTATCTATAAAGCATTGCGGTAGGTCCCTCCAAAGAGCCGATCTCGTCACGATTAACGGGACAAAGATAATATCCACGGTAATTTTTCTCTTATTTACGAATCGAAATTTCAGATATTTCAAACTTGCGTTCTTAACAATATTTTAAGGACTCGGGTTTCCAAAAATACTCATTTATGTGCAGAAGATAAAGAAATTATATGTGAAAGTCGTTTCATTTATCGAAAAATCGCTCTTTTTGTTCTTTAATGAGAAACGTTACCAATTAAAACGACATTTAGTAGTTAGTGTTTTGACAGTGAATAATAGCTTTTACTTGAAATTGTTCATCAATTTGCAGAATTTTAAGCATTTTTAACAATGTCTTATATCCAGAGAATAAATTTACTTAATTTTTAAATAATGGAAATAATGTATAAATATTCTAGAAACTCACTCATTACCTATGTGAGGATCATTAAAGGAAGTTTCCAAGATATTATCATTTTTTTATTTGAAAACTATTTCTGCATTTTATTTTTACCGCAAAATCAGGAGACATGTTTTAAAGACGCCTCTACTAATCTTAGAGAAGCCTCTAAGATTAGAGGCCACCTTAATTAAACAGAAGGGATTTCGAATTTGCACTCTTATAAGAATACTTTAAAGTTTAAGGACTTAGGATTACAAAGATAAAAGATCTATGTACAGATCTCGAGATTCTCTAGACATTTTAAGCTACTTGAATGGTTTTCCTACTTAAATGGTAATCAGATTTCGCCTGATTGCCATTTAAGTTTTAAATGACCCTCTTTATGGATTTTCCAAACTATTTTCCTCCCGCAGATTAATTTTTCCCAAAAGCAGAAACGTCTTTAATTTCTACTAAAATATTTAGTTTATTTTCCCCAGAAATCGTAGAGTTTACTCGAAATTGTCTATCTCTCGAACTAAAATTATCAAGTTTGTAATAGAACTGGATTTTCGATATCTTGGAATAGTGATAAATTTTGGAGTAGCTTATTTACATCAGGGTGTGCAAACGTACTTTGGAACTTAGCTCAGAATTTCCAGTTTGCTAGATTATTTAATAATGACAGGATTTTTTTTATGACCTGAATACGTCTTCCGTTTGAAAATAAAATATGTATTAACTTCGTAAAAGAAGAAGCAATATTACCTTATCATATATCATATGATGAATCAATATTATATCATATATACTTTGAATAATTATAAATTTAGAAACATAATGTCAGTGATCGCAGAAATTATAATTTTTAGTTATTATATAGTAAGTGACCTTTTAGATTTTCCTCCTTTTATATTTATTTTTTAAATGCAAATTCGAATATGGATGTTGACAGATAGATTATCATACATTTATATCAAGATTTGATTTCTGTTGATAATTCATCTTATGCATATGCATGGAAGACAATGGATGAATATGGAATTGTGAGGCAAGGTAAAATAATCTTATATATATTGGAATTGTAGGAAATAGAAGATGGATTGTGTAATGAAAATGTTCAGTAAAAAGTGATCGATATGATTACTTGTTGATCGTAAGTATTGTGACTGATTGAGTCGATTAAGAGTAGCATTAGTAAAAATTGCAGTTTCTTTGTTATTCCCTTGGTCTGAACGGTGCGAGATGATTGATACAGGAAATCAAGTGTCAAAATGATTTGTTGCGTAGGGATAGATTAGTGAATGTTATATTATTGGTTCACTTTATTGCTACGTAAATCATGTATGTATACGGAATTTCATACTATGGGTTAGAGAAAGCTCATTTATTCAAGTAATTAACTGTTAACTAAAACTTAATCATTTTTCTTATATAAGAAACATCAAATAAGTATCGGTTTCATAAGACTTGAAAAAATATACAAAAAACCTAGGGAATAACAGAAAGTACAATAAAAAGTTTTGCAATAAGGAAAAAGGAGAATGTATTCTCCGTTGAATTCCTGATATATTTTGAGCACGTGCTATGCGAAGTTCAAGGTGATACACCAACGCAGGAGAAATGCTACATCTTTTAATCGAGATTTTTTACAACTTATTAAATTGAAAATTGTATAATCAGGAAGTAGTATTGTGAGTAGAAAGTGACAATTATTTTTATTAAGATATAAACTTCCAAATCAATCAAGTTTGATCACCCCACTCAGGATTTTTAAAATTCTGTAACGTGTAAATAACAAATTCAAAAGTAATGTGTCAATTTATTTTAAATTAGTTGTCAACGAATGGAAGCTTCAATGCATTGAAATATTGATTTGAGAAAGGTCTAGGTGGGCAATAAATAATAATCGTCATCATTTTATCTTCGATGCCTGAAGTTGATTTGTCGCCCATTGCAGAAGACTAAATGCCATGAGAGCAACAATAATAAATATATCCCTGTATGTGTAGCAAATTGTAGCGTCATGCGAATTGGATAAAATCGATTTTAATTTTTATTTGTTTAGTTAAGTTTAACTGAACACATGACACTGATTCTAATTGTAAAACTGATACCTCTTTCTCAATCCTTCTTTATTCGTCAAATTTAGCATAAAATCAATAAGAGGATAATCAAAGTGTAAATTGAAATAGAATTTTTATTAAATTGACCATTTAAGTATTTGACAATCCAAATGTAATGTGTCTTTCCTTATGTGATATTTTGATTGCTAATTTTGTATGCATTACAAAGAAGCAGATGAGCAGTATAGATTTTATCAGAGAAAATTAGATGCTATAAACAAGGAAGAAGAGGAATCATAAAATAAATTCAGCGGAAGAAACTGCGTTTGAGACAAGCTACCATTATGCATCTCTTTTTCTTGGGATCATTTACACAATGTTTAACATAATGAATGATGTGAAATGTAAAAAAAGCAAGAGTTAAAACATTAAACACGCGGAAATGGTATTACAATTTTTACGGCAAGAGAAGATGAAAAATTTTTTACTCCTTTCTAAAACTATACAATCTTAAAAATTGTACATTTTTTTAATTGCATGATTTATGGAAGAAATAAAAATGAAATCGAAAGCGTTGTAAATTAGTCTCTTCCTCTTTAAATAATTGTTCGGGTTTCATAGAATACAAGAATAGAAACCTATGAGTGAATGCAGTTCTTGCATTCGACATGAATATAAAATCAAAACTGGTTTCTGAAGGATGAGTAGCCACTGAGACGATGGCAGGTCGACAAAAATATTTTCGATAAAAAGAAGACAGTTACAGGTTCGAGAAAAAAAAATGAGAAAAAAAGAACATTAAGGAAATGTTGGATACCCAAGGCTCAGTGAAACACGAATATTGCAGGCCAAACTCTTGGATGCTCATTAGTACTAACGTCTTAATTACAGGCGTGCAACGTACAAATGAAATGGAAATTAAAGGTTTGAATTTTTAGTTTACAAAAGCCAAAGACTATAATTAAAAAATTACAGCAAATTAAAGACTCGTTAAACTATATATTAAAAGAAATGGATGTGGTTTGATAAAAAAGTGTCCTAATTTATGCGACTTTATAATTGATTGAGGTTGTAAAATGTTAAAAAGATTGCAAATTAAAAAGATGGTAAATTCTTTCACTGATTCAAAAGAGATTGTAGACTTCTAAAATTGAAGATTTCAACAAATTAATTGAACTGTAGACTTTCGAAGAATGGTAGAAATTTGTTATTAAATAAAGTTTTTTACAGTTTCAGTAGTAACCTAGCTAATTAACAATAGTTCACGCCGCTAATTGGCGACAATTTCGCATCTGTCATTACCATGCGTCATCAATGCCACTCCCTAATTACGACACTACAATACAGCAATATTAATGAAATGATAGTGCAATGTGTTTTTGAATGGCGTTTTTACGTTACTCCAGTTTACACGTTACTGATATTCCCATCTAACAAATGTGCAAAGATGAAAATAAAAACAACACTTTAATCAGCAAATGCATCTTGAAATAATTTTATAGCCTGTAAACAAGCACCTATATAGAATGACAGATCTCGAGGATAAAAAACAGTTATTCAGTCTCGACAAAACGATCAATGTTTTCAATTTTCGCCTCATAATTCCCGATCAATCAACAAATGTGAAGTGCTTATATTTTTTTCCTGTTGTTTATAAGTTTTCACGATGTTTATGAAATGCATTGCACAAATTTTAGAGGGATGCATTCTATAAATAGTATTCTATATATATGTAATTCGACTGCATGCTTTTGACGTTGAAACCGATATTAAGTATGATTAATTCAAGATGTACGCAAAATCATTTTAATTCAAATTAATTAAATCATTAGCAGAATTTTTCCAACAATTATTTTATCGACCAAACGAACTTGGAGAGAACTGAGCCCCTTTTTATGTGCCACGTGCTCTGAAATAAAACTATCACGTATTTCTACGAATATTCCAAGGCTAGCTGTACACTGTAGAATGTCCTTAGTAAGTTTTCACGAACGTGTTACAAGTAGAGGAAATGATTTTCTGACATGACTTAACCACTCCCCTGCAGTTACTTACGAAACGGATCTCGATTTGCAAAAGTAAAGTGACGTGCCTGTCTGTCGAACGTGTGTCGTTCCTTTCGCGTCTTTTATTCAGTTCCAAGAGATTTGCCACGTACATTTTCCTCTATTGATAACAGGCATGGCAAGAAACTTTTCCATGAAAAATTGTGTATTTATTTCACTTTTCATAGTGACAGCGAAAAAAGTCTCAATGACGACGATCGAAGCCCTCTATTTCAACATTGACTGCATAATATTCACTTGTAGATGATAACATATTAATTCTAAAATGTACTTCAAATATGATTCTTTCCCCGCGCATAGAATTTTAAAACGAGTAGTATAGATTTATTTTATAAATTACAGAAACCTCTATATAGTGTTCAATCTTATTAATTCACAATGTCGCAATGCCAACTGAAATTGTCAGTTTTAATACAGATATATATATATATATAAAACTCTTTAATTTTCATAATTATATATTATTATTTCATCGTGTTTAATACTAATTATCTCAAAAAAAAACTTTATTAGTTCCACGCGTAACAAAACACTTTGTCTGAAACCGTAAAAAAATCCAGGAAAGAAAGATAGTGTTGTTTAAAAAATGTTTAATGAAGAGACTGATGTCAGTTAATAAATGTTGAAATTTTGTTTACTGTTAATTACAACACAATATTGATATATACATTTTTATTAATATCTGTGCGTGGCTGTATGTTTGTTTAAAAATTTGCATGCGTGGATTTGTATGAATCTGCATCAGACTCATTTGCTTGGAAAATCACAGTGCACTCATTATCAATTCTGCGTTACTTGCATTTACAAATGTTTGACACTGTCAAATAAAAACATTAATCTCCAATTCGAGTAGTTATCAGATTTCGACAAATTATCTTTGCACTGATAAGTGTGTTAATATCGCCTATTATGTACCAACTTCGTCACCAGGAATTAAGGCTTCACTATTCTGCATTCAACGTGAATCCGCAATTTTCAAAATGTCGATTTTCTTTTGCATTTAAAAAGATGCAGAGAATTGCAAAAACATAAATAATGAACCATAAAGAAGAGATTCTGATTGAATTCTCCGAAACTGACGATTTTCAATGAATCATAGAAACCTATTTTAAGAAAAATTGCAGAATCATGAAATTCGATGTTTCCGGCGATAAGAATAAAGATAGGAAGAAATAACGTTGTATGGAACACCGCCTGCAAGATTTCCCGCGAGATCGGTCGATGACTAGTCTGAAAGTCTCGTTACCTGTCTTTTGATCGACCTTGATGCAAACAAGAGAAGACCTTGAGAAATAGCAAGAGAGCACGCAACTCGCTCAGACAGCAAACTTAAGGAGATGATAGTTACCATTGTCTCTCTTATACTTGGCTTTGAACTTGTTTCTTTAGTTCCTTCTCGAAAGACTTGAGATAATAAATTACAACTTTATATTCAAAACGTGCAACCCTGCGTTTCTATAAAAAAAAAATTACATAAGATCTTTAACACGGAACTTACCAGCTGGCATATCAAGAACTTCATCAGAGAATTTTATTAGTCAATGACTGTTGTTCTAATTAAAAAATTGTATAAAAGTTTCATTTCCAACGGGATACTGTTTTGAACTAATTCATGAAATTGTGAAAAAAAATTTAAAACCTTGTCTTCTGTGGAAGTGTGAATACTAATAGTGTTACACTGACCTACCGTTTTTTATTGGAGAACGTTTTTTTTTCGATTTGCGGTCAGACATGATTTTATCGATAAATGATTTCAAATAAACGATATTCGAAATTGATTTAAAGATAATAATAATAGACAATGTTTTTATTTAATTACATCAATTTTTTATGATTGTAGCAGTTAGATAATGTAATTATGCATACCAAATACAATAAAAACTTGAGACTTCCTCTTTTCATGCATAAAATACATATCATGTGTGTAAGCGCCAAGAGTTTTCCACAAAGGTAATAAATAATTATATATATATATATATATATCATAGAACGATAGAATCATGCTTCCTATGTTCGCCCATTACAAAAGTCAATTGCACTGTTGTAAATCCAGATTAACGCGGTTAAACTGCCGCGTGCGAATTGTTTTCTTCAAATGAAAACACATTCGCTGAGAAAACGTTTACGATTAATATTTTTATAAACCCTTCTTTGCAGTTTCGCGGAATTCGTTACAGTTTCTTCAAAAGGTGATGAGACTGATGAGGTTGGCATTTAAGTTACAACTACGTCGATTGTAAAATGTTTTTTGTCATTCTTCGAATTAAAGTGGTGTAAAAATATGGACACATTGCGAGAAAATACTTCAGTCATCATCGCTTGTATTTCTAGTAATTGTCCTAAAGAGAAATTGTAGGATAGATTTATCGTCTTATCATTTTCTGGAATTTCAAAGATAAAAATTCACTTAAGGTTCCAGTAAAAACTGGTTACAACTTGAATAGAAGTTATGTAATACAATTTCGAAACCCCATAAAGATTCGAATTTCGAAAGTCTGCTTTTAGGATGAAAATAAGCAATAAAATTTTGTGACTCATTTCGCATTCCTGCTTATGTAAATTGGATAAAAAAATCGATTTGAGCCCAGGAAGGGAAAATTATTAGAAATCAGAATAAGGTTCTCGCAGAAGCTTCCTTTAAAGGATTGAGTGCTTTATTTTGTTTTCCCTTGCAATATAAACTTTATTTCTCTATTCCGGTCGGAAAAGAGATTTTCTTGAAATTCGATTTCTGGGTAGTAATGCGAAGGGATGTATCTTTACAAGAGATGTTTCTCGTTGCAGCTGCGACAGTTTCCGACGTTTCTCATCACGAGTAAACAATTAATTTTCTCGTTATTTCATTCAAAACAATCCTTTAAGAATGGAAGAATATAGAGGAAGATATCGAGAGCAATCTCTGTTACACAGTGCAAAATTAGTACAATAACATAATTTTCCTCTTAATTCCTAATTAGGAATCAGTTTTTGTAATCATTATGGAGAATAGTACTTAAGCATCCTCTTTTAATAGATTTTTATAATCGCAGACGGTAGTTGTTTTAATTAATTACTGAATATTCCAATTTTTTAGAACATAATACGAAATTACGCTAAACTAATCTCTTTCAAGTGCAATTTAATCCCAGCTCAACCCTGGCAGTGGCCTTCGACGATGCATTCATTTATCATTTCTCAGAATTTCATTGAAGTATGACAATGTAGTAGCTACCTTCTTAATCAATTATACCAACTGATTTCATCACTTTTCACCTCCCCGTGAAATTCAATTAATTCGTGTACCATATAATTATTCTTTTAATTGAATTTAATCGCTGACATGAGGAGCGAGACTTCACTGTTGGAAAATGATTCACATAGAAGAAGCAAATATGTAATGAGGTAATGATAAACGATGAAATATATAATGATGATTTTCTGCAATGTGGACCATGTCCTCTTGATAAAGGGGTAGAAGAGGTTTTGGAGATGTGAAAACTCGGGAAACATATAATACGTTTATTACATATAACTTTAATCCGTTCTTAACGGCTCACTTTTCACGGTTAAAGACCTTAAAAATAACGCGGAAGTTCAAACCTCATAAAAAGTCTTCCTCGGATCACGTCTTCGTGAAACGACTTGTCGATATAGAATTTTACGACATTTTTTCCAATGAATTTTTTCCCCATATTCAGATTCCTCTTTCAAATCACTTCCGTTTCTAATTATCCATCGTCTGATAAAGAAATACAAAAATAATAACTGACTGATATTACGTCAGATAAAGAAAATGTATTTAAAGTGAAAAATACAGTACAGATTGAAAAATTAAACACTGATTAGAAAGTGAGGTTGAAAAATGCAAAGAAGATTTTAATATTGACAAACAGGGGGAGAGTCATCAGAAAGAATATAGGTGGAAAAATGAACAAGATAGCACATATATACACATTATTCATCTGAGAAAAATCTTTGTGAAATTGACAATGTCAGCAGAGAAATTCATTAACAAATATTAGTGTTTGAGATTTTCCTATTATGGAAAACATAGCAAAATGATTGTATGATACATGGGGGTAACATATAATTTATGATAACTGATATACTTTAGTCTAATTGCAAAATAACGCTTATAATGTTTATATATGTATAAGTAACACATATGTGATTATAAAACAAGCATCTGTGATTACATGAAAAAATGTGGACATTTATGGATTGTTCTTACGTGAATGAGGATTATAAAAAGACTTCATTACTACAGATAAATATATCTCGAATACTATTTTTAAAGTCTCTGTATTAATAAAGCATTAATAAGCTTTGATTTATTTATTATTATTCTGTTACTTTTTCATCATTTTTTCTTTTGTTTTTTTCTGGTAGTTATCAACATTTTTAATTAATTTTAAATTCGTGACATAATACAATATACGCATGGAAAAAACTATATGGTTGTGACAACTACAGAAATAGTTAACTATAATGACACAACTATGTCACAACCATAGCAGTTTTTTCCGCGTTAAAATTAGAAAATAAATAAAATGTTTTATTTTAATGTTATCACCACGCCCAGTATTTACAATTAACACGAATATATATACATACTGAATGACTTGATAGCGAGATAATTCCTTCCATGGAGGAATAATTTATAAGAATAAATAATCAGGTTTCTTAAAGCGAGTAAATCAATATGTATTCACTGTACTTGTCGATTATATTATACCATATATTACATAATATCCGCAATTGTGTACCACGTTCTATTTCACGTAAACACATTAGTATTCGGCGTTTTTACTAATTACATGCACTATTATAACGTGAAATTACGTCTTTATGTATTCCAATCAAGAATATATGCTCTTGATTCGACAAAAGAAACTTAAATTAGGTTTTTAAAAAAGATATTGTATATAGATGATTAAAAACTGGTAGTAATGATTCGGGTGCAGTAAAATTACAAAAATTCTTGCTGATAAAAATGCATCGACGATAATTAATGGCGTTTTATAACAAGCTATGAAGATCAGAGAGATTAGGTTGACCTTAAGGTAATATTCAAATATATTATACTCACTCCTGAAATAATAATTGCAAATTCATGCAAGGATATCCGCATTCGTGCCTTTTTGAGGGCTCTAGGAAATCGTTAATTAAGGTCGCGTATTGTTACTTTTTATTATCGAGTGCGGTTGTTCCATCTGATGGGCATTGCCAAAAAGACTTTTTGCAAAATTTACACCAAGAAATTAATATTAAATGTTTACTTTCCTGGTTAATTCCTAGTTAATTCACCTCCATTCCATTTAATCTTATATATTATTTTTTTCAGATGCTGCAAAAACCGCAAATATCATAATTAGTCAAATGTTCCACATTTTTTGTTGGATTTCAATAACTGGTCTATAATTGCATGTATCATTAAGAAATACCCGTTTATGAACCAAACCTTGTAAAATAATTGTTATTTTCTAAAATTAACTTTTGTCGTGCATTTTTTCTTCTCTAAAGGAAGAAAAACTTTGATAATGAAAAATGGTAACATACATAGAGAACAATTAAGCCAATGCTTAACGACCAGAATAATTAAATCTGATAAAAAAAGTAATACAAATATGCACTTGTCATAACTTCTTGCTTTTGTAGAAATACAAAGAGCAAAGCACCCTTAGAAGAAGAAGTCTCAAATTGAGCGGAACCGAAAGTGTAAAAGCAAACGGTTTTTGTATTCTTTTAATTGTGACTTTGCAGACTTCTCGATTCCTTCATTGTAAGAGGAAGAAAGAAGGAATTGAAGGTCACTTTAGAAATTCACCGATTCTCCACTATAAAGTGTGGCTGTGTCTATAATAAACGCGTATAATTTTTTAATATACATATTTTTTCTGTTTTTTAGATTGCTCTTGGATTTTTCTACAAGATTTCGTGACGTTTCATTTAAATGAATTCAGTTTTCATCAATAATTCATTGGCTAGCACGTATATCAAGGCTGACAATCATTAACTTCTGTAATCTATATGTACATCACGCGGTTAATTCATAATTCTTCAGGAAAGTAGATTGCTACCTTTACCTTTTCACATCTAGTTTCTTATACTCTTTAGGTAAATATTTGATTGATAAACAATTTTATCATATCATGTTGTAGAAAAAATCCTTAAGCAAACTTGAAATTAATTTTCCCTTTAAAAAGTATACTTTCAAAAGTACATTTTGTTAATATTGGAATACCCTATATGCATGAAAAGATAAGTAATTT
Source organism: Synergus gifuensis (assembly GCA_904066015.1). Taxonomy (NCBI): domain Eukaryota; kingdom Metazoa; phylum Arthropoda; class Insecta; order Hymenoptera; family Cynipidae; genus Synergus; species Synergus gifuensis. The sequence continues at coordinate 4,520,713 of CAJFCO010000046.1, read as the reverse complement.
AATTGGTAATTTTAAAAGCAGATTACTTCCTCTTCGTTGAAGATTTCGTTCATACATCAAACAAGATTTTCAATTACAAAACTTTATTCATACACATGGTCATAATTTAAACTTTTAGCATTGATCATTCCTAGCACACGTAAAGCAGGAAAAGTAATAAAAACTCAGATTTCCCGTATCACGAGGAATTTTACTCTTGTTGCTCGATGCTTGTTAAATCCTATAAACTCTTGCATAGTTGCAAACGCAGGAAAATTCTCTTTTAATGCATTTACATCGAATACTCATAATTGTCCTGAATGTAGAAGTTGAATGTGACAGTTAGCTAATATGGTACATCACAAATATGTCAAATCATGGAGATTCATTATGTTGAAATTATTGACTTTATGCTATCAGTCGTATATTCCGCATATATAGTTCATAAGGAGAATCTAGCACATTATTATTGTACTATTATACAAAATCCCACAAAGCTTAATTTGAAATGTCACTCTAGCTTTTGATACCTAGTACCAATTTTCGATACTAAGGTAATTAAATTACTACTGTTAATTATTTAAAAATAAATGAAGTTATTCAGTCGTAATTAGTGTTTAACTCAGCAAAGTATTGCTCGTAGTCAATTACAGTAATATATGAACAATTTAGAAGTAAAACAAGGCATTTAGAATAATTACACAAAATCCATCCGGGAATATAAATCATTTTGCAGTGAACTCTAAATTTTTTACGAGAACCAAATTATGTGAATAACTGTGGCGTAAACAGGAAAGAGGAATTTTCCAAAGTTTTAAATCCAACCGAGATTAATTCGTCCGATCCACCTTCACGGTTCAGTTGATAATATTGTTTATGATAGAAACACAAGGATCGGAAACTGTTTTTTCAAAAACCTCTAATAATTGACAAGCCATAAAAAGAGTATCAAATTGCAATTTAGAGGAAGCTTCAATTTATTTTCTTGAGTCATGCTTGTCCAGAAAATAATTGATTTTAAAGGAAACTTATTGTGCTTTATATTTATATGGAATGAATATTAACTAATTAATTTAAATGCATTATTTATTATTCAAGTAAATGAACTGGAAGTATAATTTAACACGAATTTTAAGGTACTTCTCTGTTGTTTACTCAAGTCGAAGTGGTAAACAAGTTGAAGTGAATCCCCTTTAACGATTAAGGTGAAACTTTTCTCCTTCGTTTTACAATTTAAATCTCTTATCCTCCCTTCTATACTCTCCCACCACAAGCCAACCCGCACCACCTGACATTTCCTATCCCTAACGGGAATCGATCGCTGGTCGACGTGGCCCATTTTTTTTCACAGACTTTCAATCATCCCGCGTTCTGGCCAGAAGGGAAAAATGACTGACGAACAGGGAATTAAAGAAGGCGGAAGTAAGTATGAAAAACGAGGTCGTGGAGGAAAAAAGAGGTCCGAGATTGGTCCTCTTGTTTGTTCCGTCAACATCAGAAACTGTGAAGATCGTCACGTGATCAACCCCTTGGCCTCGTCAAATAAAGAGATAAGTGACATTGACTAGCTACCTCGACTTCTTATTTTTGAAAAAATATAAACAAAAGAGGGTGGAATTTCCTCTCGACATGCACTGAAACCCTATTTCGTTAGCAAAGAAAAAAAGAATGTAAGAGTGGGTAAAAGAAAAATTCTTCAAATAGAAATCTCGAAATTTGATGGGAAATTTTTTAATATTGAAGTTGATATCTAAATATTCTCTAGTTTGAATATCTCAAGATTGAAAGCGAAGCTCGATAAGAATTAAGCTTGAACTTAGTTTTCGGCTATTATTAAGCATTCTCTGGTCTCGATGAGATCCCTCAGTTTGCAAGACTTAATTTCACGCTTACTCAATTTAAACTTGATTCGCTTCGAGCTCGGGGCAGTTGAAATTTATCTCGACAAAGTTCGCTCGAAATACAGTAGATTCCAATCGAGATATTAATTGAGGCAAATACCTACCCAGCTAGTGATCGGCAATTGACTTCCGGTCAATGATTTTTGTCGAAACTTATTCCGTTGAGGAAAACTTTAGAGAAGAAGAAGAAGTTCCATATAATTCTACGGGCTTCGATAGAAAAGCGCATTTATATGTTAGGTAGTCTTTTTGCATTTCTTCACAAGCCATAGAAGCGGAAAATAAGAGGTGAAATTCTTCCTTAGGAATTCATTGAAATGAAAGAATTCATCCTTATTATTTTTTACAATAACGATAATAATAACGATAATTTTAATCAGCGATCTTCTCGATGAACTTGATTCATAATTTTGAAAATTGACAATCAATGAGGATCCGAATTTGTTTTCGAAACAGAAAAGTGGCGATTCGTAATTACGATCCAAAAGAGAAGGCAGTAGAGATTCGATAAAAAGTTTGTCGGACTATTAAAATGCGAGGGCAGTACTGCTTCCGTGTGATACCAACTTAGGAAGCTACCCAGTTCTTCTAACTTTCCTTTTACTACTTTAAACTTCATTTTCAGTGACGAGAATCGTCTTAATGAGCTTCCTCGCAATAAATCCTTCTTGTTTAAGAAGCTGAATTCGAGTCATAAGTCTTTATTTCTTTCGCTTAATGGACTACAAATTGAATTAAACTCTCTAGGGCATTATAATCTGACAAATTTCATAATTGTATAGGAGTTGCAAATATATGTATATGCAAATATGTTCTAGGAGGTGATTTTAAACATTTTTAAGGGTATGGTTGTGAACTCTTGAATGTCTTTCAATTATCTGTCGGGCTCGATTTGTTTAATTATTAAAGGATTAATTGTGAAGGCACCAGATTTCCAAGAAATAAAGTTTCCTCGACGAACATGTAACAACTCCCTGAAGTTCCAGGGAGGCTTGAGGAATTTCCCTTCGGGGTGCTATAAAAAGAGAGTGTGGCGGTTCTTAATATATTTATATGAAAGCTGTGAGTGCACCACAAGACTGGTCCACGTGCTGATATAGAAACTTGTCAAGCATACGACCTTGCTGTTACTTAACTGAAATTATGAGAGCTTGGAACGAGAGCCTCGTGGTTACATCGTTGAAATTTCATGAAAGGCTCACGAGGGTCAAACAAGTCTGTGTCGTCGCGATAATTAGACTTGTGCTAGGATTCCATAATGGCGGAAGGCGTTGAGGCTTAATTGAACAAATTATGTGCCACTACTAGTTCCTTCACCCTACAAACTTAACGAGAGTTCAAAGACAGAGTAAAAGAAGAAGACGAAACCTGAAAAATAATAGAGTCTCAAGAACAGTGATTTTCTTGCAAAGGTTTCGATCAATAAGCCCAGTCGATAATTTTAACGATTTCTTGGAATTTGTAAAGGAAATAAAGAATTTGTGGAAGAAAGTCTGATTAATTTGAAGATATTAAGATAAGATATTAAGATACTCTTTTTTGATATTCATTTGCCAAGAGAAAAAAATTAATATTTCCCCAACTGAGCTTTTCGTAGCGAAACAAAAGATTGAATTTGTTCCGCGTGTGCATAATACCAAAAAGCAACCTCATGCCTTATGCATGAAGCAAACTCCTCGCGAGAACGATTGCTTGTCGTTTTGAAAGCTGTGTGTTCTCCAAGATGCTTCCTAAAGAAAGTAATTTCTCTTAAGAATTTCCTTCCATTAATATTCACGAAGAGAAGTCGTAGTCCTCTAAATAAATAATTAATTAAAGGCAAAATGACGTTCTAGATATAGCGGTGCATATAGATATAATTTTAGAACGGTATAGCTTGTTATTTCTGGACCTATTCAGAACAAATGAAAGAGAATACGCGGCGAAAGCTTCAACAATAAACTCGAGACTTCAGGAAACAAGAAACAGAAGAAAGGCTTCAGTCAGACTTCCTTTTTATTTGAGAAAGTGGATTTTTTGTACTCAAGTTTACTTCGGAGATGAAAATTACAAGCTTGAGAAGGTCTTCAGGATAGAAGTGCAATAAAATCTCGAATAAAATGGAACTTTTGTTGGAATTTATTAACCAAGTTTTACGACATTGAGAACTGACGTGACTTTTAAAGCCTCGCAAATCTTTCTGGAAACATGCCACTTAGTTCCTGAATGACTTTCATGTTTGTATCATTATACCAAAAAGAATTTTGACGTGGTTTTGAGTAAATCACCATCGAAGAAAAGAGAGCTCAGGCTTTTCAAACTAGGTAATAAAATGGTGTATGAATATCTCATTTTGAAATTGAATAGGTCACAGACGGAAAAATTACATGAGCTTGCAAGTCCATGTTGATGATTATTCTTGGAAATAATCCACTATTTACACGTGGAAAAAGCAGAGTGGTTAGAGATACCTAGAAAATGTTTACTCATTTCTACGGTTTCTAACATGCAACGCAAAAAAGATAAAACATCTATAGGCTCGCATTGAAATCTTCTATCTTTTAGAATGTCCTTTTCGTATCGATTCTACTGGTTGCTACGCCAAGAACCAACCGAAGCTTTCAACCCATGGAAAAGCTCCCTGAGCTTCATAAATCCTGCAGAGATACCTCGCTACTAAGGTCGTCATTATAGGGACGAGTTACCTGTCGTACAGGACTGATTAACTACTTTTCGGATCTATACCCATTTTATTCTCCCTAGCTCACTTTTTACTAGTTTCAATCTTCCCTTTTCGAATTTTTCTTCTTATGGGCTAATAGTTGCCAATTTGAACCTTGAGATTTCCCATTTTTTTCATTATTGATTGTAGTTTTCTAAATAAACTGAGATCTATTTCTTCTCAAAGAAATTCTTGTTTTGGTATAGAACTATCTTCTGAGAAAAACTTGAATAAAAGAGAGAAATGTCTGCTTTCAGAGAAAAGATACTTTGTACGCCTTTGATATGTGAAAAAATTCTTTTTTCAGTATCTCTTCTGACATTATATTATATTTTTTAATTTCAATAGCTTGAAATAATAATGATCAACAATTCATCTATACTTCATATGTCTAAAATTATAGACTTCTCTTCTTCACATTATATCATATCCGAATAATATTTAATTTGATGAATAATTTGATTCTAAAAGTATTTATTCAATGGTCTTTCATTATGAAATGCAAATATTGAAATAAAAGAGAGTGTAAATAATTAATAATCTAATTGTAATATAAATTCAATTTAATCTCATTTTTAATTACTTTTTTCAGTTTCTCCAATTAATGATTCCCAATCTGATCGAGTAATTGGCCAGCATTTTTAAATTTATTACTCAACAAAATTTTATTCTGAATAAAAAATACAGCCGATACAAAAATAATGGCTGGCTCTCAATGCGGGGAATTAAAAAGCGTATTATTAATCTTCATACGTCATGCATAAAACTGCGTTGCTCAATAATAAACAATTAAAAACAATGCATCCCCTACGTAGTCAAATTCTAATTAATATCACTTGAATCTGAATTATCAGTTATACTTTTCGTTTAAAAATTTTAAACTATTTCAATCGCATGTTTACAAATAATCAAACGAATGTCTAAAAGTCATTAATCTTAACATATCGTATTTTATTCAATCTTAATATTTCTTGAGGAAAGTCTAGAACACGTGATAATTCCGTGTAAGCCTCCTAATTGTTTTTAAATAGTCAAAGACATTTTTATCAACTATTTATTATCACCTTGAATACCAACTTAATTAAAAAGTTTTCAAATGTTTTTTGAGGATGGAATTTTCGAACGAGGAAAGTGTAAGTTTCCTTTAGCACTTTTATATTTTTGGATCAGACGACTGAAAATAGGAATCCAGCATTACAAAATTCGCAATTTGTTATTGTCTGATTTTTATCGTAGGGAAAAATTCAGATCGTATTTCAGATCATGTGATTCTTGAGGATCGATGACAAGATTTATGGTTTACTCACAATGCAATCGCACCTCTTCTTGGTCGGTTTCCGTGCTACCGAGGGAAACGGTCAGGAGAGACGATCACCACTTCACTCATCGCAGACTAACCTTGTACTAAACTCCACTATCTCGTAACTCTCGCGATAACAAAACATGACTCTATATAGCGACTTTTTAGAGGCCCTGCATCGTTTAGACAGAACTCGACCCTATTGTTGTCACTGCCATTAGCCAACGAAAGATGTGCAAGTCTAGTCACGTATTTCACATTTTTCATTTACTATTTCATGAATTCAACGCCGATCTCTCAAAATACCGATTTATCCATTAATTAATTAATTAATTTATCTATTTAACGGGGCTTAAAATAGTCCCCGATCTTGATTATAGAGTCCTTAGAACTTGGTTTGAATCGGGTTGAGAAATTCATGTAAAAAATGAAAAAATTAATTATGCGAAAGCTATGTATATGTCGATAGTAAATAAAAGGACTCTGATGGATTCAGCAATTAACGCGCCACGTGCTAGGGACGTTTAGGACGCAGAGTTTACAGAGAGAACCTAATTGACCAGACTTTATGTTAAATAGAATGAAAGACAAAGACAAATTAGATGTTAAAAAAATACTAAATATGGAGCTACTTAAATTTCAAAGGCTTTTATAATCAGCCTTTAACCCCGTTCAACATTGTATGCTCATCACTGTTTTCAAGGTTAAAATTCAATTAACAATGTTTATGATTTTATCCTCACTTCTTATGATATTGCAATTTTTTTAATCACGATTCAAGTTTCAAATAAGGATTCCTGGATTAATTTCAAAAGATATCTCGGCATTAATTCTGAAACGATGAAAAAAAAATGCGTGTATCCACTTTTAAAATTATGATGGAATTCTAACGAAAAAAAAAATTAAAAAATCATACTTTGTAAGATTTTGTTTATTATTAGTCGATCACTTCGTTAAAATATGATGAAAATTGTCCAGAAAATTTGTAGTGTGTCTCTGTACAATGAAAAGCATCCAGTCAGCAGACAGGCCTAGTGGCCCCGATACTGGGAGAGGCATCCATTGTGTGAAACTCACGAAGATGGAGGCAACATAATGAAACTAACTGGCTTGGTCTGATCAATTAACCGACCCAAGCACGACATAATATTTAATGTGTAGTCGCGGGGACACGTCACATTCGATAGTATTACACGGAAATCCTGAGGTTAGCCCAACAGGACCGGTTACAGGTTCCGGATGAAATCTAACGTCCAGACACTTTTTTTAAATTATATTTCATTTCCTTTCTTTGGGAGAACTTTTTCCTAGAGTGGAGCTTTCAAAAAATAAGGAGAGACACTTTCTTCTTTTAGGTTTTATTCACTTAGCGTCCTCCGTATAAAAGTACGATTTGGCTTATTTCGTAACTTGAACACGTGGTCTTACCATAGTGTAACTCGTACTACTTGGAAGATAGACTAGTGATAAAAGTCCGGACAAATCAGACGGGAGAAGGAAGAAATTTCATTTAAAAGAAATACTCAACGGAATTAGAAAGAACTTTATATATATATATATTTCTATATACTTTTATTATTTACATAAATAGAAAAGGATAATATTGTGGAATAAAAAGTGGAATTTAGTCTAAATAAAAATCGTAAATCATTTATTTATACATTTTTATTCATATAGGTACATTGTAATTATACTCTTGCTAAATTGATTGACACGCAGGTGAACATCAAAATTCAATTTAATTTATATTATACATTGTATTATTCTATCTGTGTGTTATTCAATCTCTCTGTTTTTCAGTTCTGACAATCACTTGCTGAATAATCTCGAATATATTGATAAGAGAAACAAAAATTACAATTTTAAAGATCATAATTTATACAGAATTATAATAAGTGAGATTCAAAATTGAGATTAATGAAACTTTGAAAATTAATTTCTGTCATGTGTACTTTCAAAATTAAATAGGAAGCAATTAATATTCCAATTCCAAACATTTGCTTTCATATAAAACATGATCAAAGTAAATCAAGATAAACCTAAAATAATAAAAGTAAATTAGAATTATATAACAAGGCGAGAATAAATAGAGTTTGGAGTAAATTAAAATACTTTGGAAAATTAAATATGATTCTGAAAGAATCCTATATAAAAGATAGATGTGAATGACCTAGAATGCCATCAATATAAAATTACACATGAGAAACATTTTAATTAATTGTAATGGACAAGAGTGATGAGACTATTCAATAATGCAAACCAATGGGGGACTACGGAAATAAAAGAGATACACAAAACTAGATTCAGATAAATTAAAGAAGATAAAAACCAGTCGAGCGCTGTATTTAAAACTAATTCTGACAAATTATTATTAGATAAAGTAAATTAGAAAAAAGTCGGGAGTTGAAATATTATTAATAATTATATATTAAAAAAAAAGTTAAAAAAGTTTAATAAGAGAATGCATTTATTTTAAAAAACATTCTTATTCAAAAAAACTTCCTGATGCTCACTCCGTCAGGCGCTTTTCCACAACTACAAAACCCACAAACCAAAAACCCCCGCCCCTGAAATACCTCGCCGCCTCACCATTGAAAACATCTCCCTCGGAAAAGGCTCTCACAGTGATATTAATTCAAGAGGCAGATGGAAATGGAAGCAAGGGAAAAATCTCGTGGTACCAAAGAGAGCAAGTGACCTGGAGGTATAAATCTGGAGTGTGAGGCAAGGTACGAAAGTGGGGTAGGTTTTGGGGGTGGAAGAGGGATTGGGCGAATCTTCTTGCGTCTCCAAAACGAGCCGCGAAATTCGATCGCGCTGCTCTTCTTCTCTCTGCTTGGGGGTGAGAATCGAGCTGTCGGTGGACTGGGTTTAGGGGTGAGTTGGGCGAGTGGATGAGGATGGCAGGGGGAGTCCGGGGCGGCATAAATTTTCCGAGGTTGCGCGACGATGTGTTCGGGTCGAAAAGCGGAGCCGGGCGCAAGTGTGGCTGAAGGAAGGAATGTACCCGGCAGATCAGTTCATGCGAGTTCAGTACGTCCCGCGCGTTGCTCGGGTTTCAATCTGTCTCTTGAAATTCGCTCGTCCATAATCGACGCGAATCGACTGTCTCACAATCAAATCTAGTTCTGAGCCGTTATCACTGGCAACTGGCGAGTTGACACCTTCACGATCTGAGGACATTATCATTTCCAGCTAATTTTCTCTCTCTGAGTGAGTCTCTCCTCTCTTGCGATCAGACAATTTTCTTTAATGTCCTGTCAATGTCGTCTTGTAAAACGCCATTGTGCATTTACGGATGAGGCGATTCTAAAACAATCCATCACTTAAAATTTCATTTTTTCAATTTTTTTTTTCGATTTTTCCAGCAACTTTGAACATGTCTTTAGATAAGTCGATACTTATAATCATTCAATGTTGATCATTGATCCCTAATCATTCAATTGAATGATCAGGATTGAATGAACTTTTTATTTATTATCATAGATTAGTTATTGGTGGATAGTAATTTGTGCAATTGCTTTAGAATTTTTTCACCACTGAAATGGTGAAAGATTGGTAAATAATTTACCACAATACCAAGAAAAATTTTCCCGCAAATCTAGAACAAGGGCATCAATCAATTTTTCCTGGTTTAAATTAAAACGATATTTTCAACCCTTTTAAATTTTGATACATCCTTGGTTTTAAAATTAAAATAGAAGTTTCAAGGCTTTCATTTTTTAAGCTCATTAATTATCATGTTATAAATATTAGTATACATTTTAAAGTTACTCTCAAATATATATAAATCAAGATTATTTTCGTATACAGTATATTATTAAGTCGAGTCACCTTTAAGAAATAATACAAAAATTGAGGATATCTTCTGACAGAAAAGGGGAGTATGACAAGCTGAAAGTCAAAAGGAATTAGTTTATTCTTAGCCTTTGAGCCTTAAATTTATGGTCCTCTTAATAAGTTTGTATTTGAGTTATATATAAGATCGTTTATTACCCTAGCATGTGGCAGGTAGCATTGAAGGTCGCATTAAGGAGTGACAAGATTCTTTACCCTTTCTTACGAAGTCGGCTTCCTCTAAATATTTCATCGAGTATAGTCTGCCAATGACATATGCATACATTACGTACAGTCAAGAATACCCGAAGTACGATCGCCCAATTGAAAAAAAATGCAAAAGAAAAAAATACATAAGAATTTCTGTAAAAGAGTAATATTTTTATCTTACTTCAAATTTTAATTAGGAATCAAAAGTTCGTTTTTCAAAATGCCAATTTTCAATTCACGCGAACTTTATGCTTGCTTATTAGTGGTTTCCAACAATTATTAATTAAATTTATTTTTGAATAAATTAATACGCATTTAAATGCACATGTGTTTCGAGCATTTCTACTGAGATTTTTGAAAGCGAAGCTTCAGAAAACACGAAGTAGATTTAGATCGTCTTTGTTCCAATTTGAATGCGAGAGAGCTATAAAGGAGAACCTGCATCAATGTAATTCTGAACTCATTGTAATTTAGAGCAGCAAATGCTAATCCTTCAGTTTTAGTTGATCGTCTTACTATAATCTGCCAGAACTACTGAGGAGAAGATGCATTAAGTATTCGACGTATATGCAGATTTTGCAGGGTTAAATCCATTCAAGAGGAAGCGATCTTATAATTATATTCAGCACCCAATGGATTCAATAAGAATGAAATTTTTATTGATACTCGCTTTTCGGAACTTAATCTATTTTATATCAGATTAAAATTCTCAGAATTGGCTGAAATTTCATGCATAAAAATTGGAAATTATACAAAGATTTTGAAAATAGATAAAATGTTCGAAGGTGAAGGACAACTAATCACTTATTGAAATTATCATTTTATCTTTCTCATTAGAAAGTTTCCAAGTTTAACCGACTTGATGTTCATTAGTGTGCTCACTAATTGTGGACGTATTTTACTCTACAATATAAGTACGTACTACATCTTTTTCTAGAAATTCCAGGAAAATTAAACTTGCCTAAGTACAACGAACTTTTTCCGTCTTAATGAACTTTGTTTCAGAGCTTAATAATTGCTTTTTTCGGTTGATATACTCTTCCAAATATAATACAGATTTATTGGCTAAAAGTAATTACTGATTGAAATCATAATTTGAATTTTTAAAGAAATCGAAGATTCCTTTTAAAGGCTTCAGAAACCGTAATTGCATTCTAGAAATATATGTTCAAAGAAACTTTCAATTGGTTCAATTCACAAGTTCAGAATTTTTATTAAATTCTTTATTAAACGAACAATTTATTAAGAAAGTAAAGACCTTCATTGAAACGAGCTTTTTAAAAAGAATTTTCATAAAAAACAGATGCTTTAAATTAATTTACGTGACTAATAATGTTTATAAGAAACTTACATTTAATATTCTCTAAAATGTAAAGTAAAAATTTCCCTCTAGGAAAAAGCTTCTCGTGTATTTTGATCCTTCATTTAATAAAAGTAATATAAAATCAGAGTTCATTTTAAGCTGATAATAATTATTTTTTTTATGTTAAAAAATAGATAAGGTATTGAATAATTACAAACTTCCCATAATAGACGCATAATTCTGACTACTGGTTGATTAGTTGACTCGCACATGTTCCATTACGTTTATTCATTCTTAGACTCTCATTGTGTACAATCACAGAATTACTCCAAATGATTACATCACTAATCTGTTGCTTAATTATGAACGCGTTTTGCATACGGAATTTGAAGTGAGAGATTAAAAACCACTTTTTTATAAAGATTCAAAATTGGGTTAAAGGAACATTAAAATTGATAGATATAAATTAAAAAAAAATTGAGTTTACTCTATATAGAAACACGAATTCCGTAAAACTTTGAGATGCATCTCTAAATTTGCAATTGTGATAAAGTCAATGAATTTTCCTTCTGAAAATAGCAATAAAGCAAGAAAATACAGGTGTTTCAGTTATGGCTCATAATTTGCAATTTCCAAGCTATTCTTTGGGTCCTTCCAGTGATATTTTCTCATACATATATCCTTCCTCCCTAGCCATTTGCTTGCCCTCTTTGCCAACCTTCCCTCAACATTTTCTCTTGATTTTTATTGGTTCTATTATCCAGGACATCCTGTGTTGCTTTTCTTAATAGGATCATAACATTTTAGAGTAAATAAATTGTCAGAAGACGTGCACATGTGAGTAAAAAAATGTTCCCTAGCTCAAAGGAAATTTTAACAATGAAAAAAATGTTCTATAAAGAATAAATTAAAAATAAATGAAAACTTTATACTTAGAAATAAATTTCTAGAGAAAAAATGAATCAAGCATTCTAACTACGTAAAAAAATTTTTATATCTCTCTGGGAAAATAATTCAATCCGGATTCCCTTCATGTGAGTTTTCCGAGATCGCGACCTATTTTTATTCTTGTAAGCACAAAGCTTTTTTAAGGACGTAACATTATAGGTATTTGAGATGTATAGTGTAACATCCTAGAAATGATGCTGCCTGGTTTTCCTGCAGATTTTTCACATCCCGCTCAGTTACGAAAGCCTGCTGGAGTTATCTTGCATAACTGTAATACACTTATCCTGTGAAGACAGAGTGCGAAAAAAGAAACATTGAATGCAAGATAAAAGAACTGACATATATACCAAATAATATACCACTTTGAAAACATCTACCTTACAAAAATCTACCTCATATTTGGAGATACATAACAGAATGAAAATATTAGTATAACTTTTTTGGAAACAAATATTTATAAAGTTCGATTCCAGATATTAAAAGCGATATTAAAAACAAAAATAAATTTGAAAATAAAAATAGAGTGAAGCCCAATGACACAATGTATGGACAAATATAATCCTCCACTCTCTATCTCTCTACACAATTTGTTAATTTTGTCCCCATTGTGCGAACCCACGGGACAAAAGTTTTCCTCCCGAACTGATGCTTTTACAATCCCCTATATGGAGAAAAAGCTTTAGGTTTTCTGCTGATTCGATCAGGAATGCAGAAAACTTTTGCAAACTGTGCAATGAATGAATTTGCATACAATTCTCTAAAGCATACTTCAGTTTTATTATTCTTCCATTATTTACAAATTAAGATTATATTTATAGAAAAAATTTTAACTTAGAAGGAATTTATAAAATCATTTTAGGAGAGCGTTTCCGCTTTATCACGCATCAACCACGATAAAATCTGAAACAGTAAATGAGAATCTACAGAATAAATATCACGAATATTAATAGAATTATTATCAGTTATGAATCGCAAACACACAACATTTCTGATAGACATAAAACAAAAACGTTATTTTCAATCAACTCTATCAATCAATGTTTATTCAAAGATAAATACATTTAGTGATAAAAAAAATGATATAGCGATTCTCCTCGGACTTTTCCTGGATTTTTTTTAATTTTCTAAAAAAAAAAAATTCTAACAGTGATGGATAATATTTCTCGAGCCACATAATTTGACCAAATCGATGGCAAAAATCTTGAGCTCGTGATATCGGTGACGAAAAGTTATAACTAAATCAGTCGAAAGTTGGGCCGAAAGTCAAACGAAGGGGGTAAATTTTTTTTTATATGACAGGAGGGTAGAATCGTCAACTTCAATATCTTCTGTCCTTCATTTAACCTGTCCGCCCACTAAGAATTAATGTTTGCCAAGGTACGACGCATTGATTTTACGTCAACGAGGGCTTTTGCTCAGTTACACCCCTGGCCTACGACCCCCCTCCCCAACCCCTGCTCCTGTCAAAATCCCAAGTTCTCTCACACCCCATCAACGAATATTTATTAAGTTTAACCCCATGTGCGCTTCCGAATTTTTCGACACCATCCTGCTAAAAATGCGTTTCTTATCACATCGCAACTCCCTTAAATCCGACCTTTTTCAACTAAGCGCTTGGACCAAGTATCATTTATTTATTTTCCTCGGATGCTAGAAGAAAAATAAAGAAAATGAGCATCTGAAAAATATTCTTATACGAAAAAACCGGTGTTTATTTCAAGAAAGGTTTTTCGAATATAGCAAAGATGTGGAAGAGCTAAGAGACAATTGAGGTCAATTAAAAAGTTGCAATCAACGTGCAGTTAAAAAAGGAGTGATTAAGAGTTCGAACTTTAAACTCCTTATAAAGAATTTATAAGGAATTTATGTGAAAAGGATGAAGGAGTGTTATATATCCAGGGGTCGTTTCGTAGTTATCACAAAGTATCACAATGTCGCGTGTTACCCAAGGCTGTAAAGAAGATACATTTCCTGCGTGACGTTATCTCATTCTTGAATGTTCAATGAAGTATATTACACATTAGAATGTAAACTGTTTCGCTGTCAACCTCTAAAACTCTCTATATTTCTGAAAATTCTGCTTTAAAAGTAAAATACGTAATATATAAAATATATATAACCCAATCTCTAAAAAGCAGCAAATAAAGCTGACTGATTTATGTTATAAATCTATATATAATTTGTAGATGCAGATTGTACATTCGAACATATTATATATTTACTATAAATATTTCGAATATAATCGTAAATTTCTTCAGTGGTAATTCTTCTTTTAGTTGAATATATAGTTTGTTTCATCCTATTTTACGTCAGCCAACATTCAACGATGTGTGAGTAATTAAAACGCTGGCCAAAGAGTAAAAAACGTGCTCGCTTATTCGGATGTCCTAAAAATACGTTTCACGAAGAGGTTCCTCGCAAAACAGTTCTGCGATTTTAGTTGCTATTTTAGGAAAATGGAAAAGCTATTTAATGAGAGTAAATTTTAATTGGGGGTATAAAAGAATCTCCAAAGAGATAACATTAAAATACGTCAAACTTGGAATCGAATGGATTAACGCAAATATTAACAGCTTTTGTTTTGCCTTATTTGAGTGGCCATAGTATTGTGTAACTGTATACCGAGAAAAATAGTTTCTTCGTTTAAAAAAATTTTTTTAAATTCCTTTTACGGAATCCTCTCAAAAATAAGCATATTCCTCTATGAATTAGATTATTTTCCTCTACTTTTAAAAGGATTCCTCTTTAGTTGAGAGGAATACTTTCTAGAAGAGAATAATCCTCTAAAATTAAGAGGAAAACTTTATATACCATATTACTTAAACGAAGAAAATACTTTTCTCGGTGTAATACATATTCACATGAAGAGAGCTCATCTCGCGAGCTAAAACCGGCAGTGCATGCCACTGCAATTGTTTGTCACAGTTGGCGATGTACTCACAGGACAATAATTAAACTACCTACCATCTCAGATTATGTGCACAGATACAATATATATATATATATACGTATACTATGTAAATATGCGTATATACCTAACCCTACGTGTACATTTATGAAATGGAACATCCCAACTACGACCAGCTACGCGATTAATAATACCGCCCTTGGAAAGCACAATGTGGACAATTTATTATGCATAAAAGCATGCCACATACCATCGATTATTATATTACGAACCTCGAATGATCGATACATTTTTAAAGTACAAACATTTTTATTTATACATTTCTTTATCAATTTCACTTTTCTCCTCACTGATTTTTCACTCAGAATGAAAATTACATGATTACTTTTATTGAAATGAATTCCAATCAAATGTAATAGTTTCCATGAGAGAATTCGCAGATTTCTACTTGTGAAAATTTTACGAAATCCAAAAATATCTAATTTTCGAGAGTGTTATTTTTCGCTTCTAGAATCTGATGGACCAAGAGTTGTAGGAAATGGAAGCACTGAGACAATATCAAGCAACCAATACTTGCCGAGATAGCTAGGAGTTATTTTATCGACTTTATGTCGAGATTCACTGGCTCCTGGCTCTGCATGGTCGGTCCTTAGAGCTTACTCGCGTCATAAACTCGACATGTGCGACCATACGATGCAAGTTTCATACATTAATCGGAAAAGGACTCGCCACCCAAGCATAAAGAAGTCAGGATGTGTTTGAAAATATAGTACTTTCAGTGGAGGGAGAATTCTCTTTTCGAATAACATTATACCCAACGTCAGCTGCAGATGCTCTCTGCAGATTTAGGTATCCCTCTAGAAACTACTTATGGTGGTAAAAAATTTAATATACGGAAAGTTGGCACATCCATCAGAAAGAAGAGCTTTTGCAAACAAAAAAAGCAGCAAAAAGTAGGAGGAAAGGAGGTTTGTGAATACTGATCTTATCACGGAGGAATTATTAATTATCACTGCTGTTTTCATTTCTTATTTAGAAAAAGAAGAAAGAGATATGTAATTCCATTCAGCTCGGTTTCATTGCATGATGATTTCCATTAGGAAAAGAGACGGCCCATTTGACCGAAATCCTGAGCACTAACAATAAGTTTAGAGTCAAACAATAACGTCTTATCTGACTAGATCCTTGTCGTCCTATCTAATCAAATTTACCAAGTTTTCAAGGAAATCATTTGAGAAAGGATTTTCGACCAAGCTGCGTTTCGGATTACGGTGAAGGCACCTTAGTCTGTTTATTTCGAGGGTAATGATCAGCTCGCATGTTCTGTGGTGCGTTCATTCGGCTTATCAGAATTTGAGGATCGAGTCCATCGACCAAGATAAAAGCGAAAACGTAACAAGCTGATGTTGCAATAAAGTCCCAAGTCGTAACTTCCAATTCCTCAAAAATTTACGATCTAATAATTATTCTACAATCTAGAGTAGGATCAGCATCATCTTGTAAATAAAATATGATATCGTGACTTCAATAACAAACAATTTGATCTAATTAATTAACTGCCTTTATATAATAAAACTATTTTATCAATTAGATATATATATATAATATAAATATATTGTTATATTACCCAATATTTAGATTCTCCATTGAAATTCCATACTGATTCAAATTTAGAGAGCCTCTTTAAGAGGAAAGCTTTACTTAAATGAAAAGAACCAAATAAGAGATTGAAAAAAGGCTTTCACCCTGGTCAAAGCATTTATATTTCATTGAACAATTTAGAGTTCATTCAGCACTTGGTCCCGAAAGAAATTGATGTTCGTTTATAGCCAGGTTGAAGATAACTTTACTAGGATAAAGAGTTCGTCAGTCCCTCTTGCAATCCTCAATGGTGTGCCTCAAAAGTGGGACATCGGGTATATAAAGAGGTGAAGCTGGATGAATATATGAATCTATTCTGCTTCAGATATTTTTCTTTCCAGAATTCGCATTTTAATGGGCAAAAAATGTCCAGATGATTGAAGAACTATTAATTACTTAACTTGAATCGATGTTTAATTGTTTATATTATAGAGAATCTAATCTTAGCATCAACTACAAAACCCAGGTTTTTAAATAATTTAGAAAATAAAGTTTTTCAATTCAAAATGTAAAAGAAAGTAATAAATATTTATTTTTGTCTTTTAAAGGGTTGTAGAATGACAGACGATCAGCCCCAATACAAATTAATATATTTCAATGCTCGAGGTAGAGCCGAACACATTCGTTATATATTCGCCTATGCTGGTATCGATTACATCGATGAAAGAATTCCCAAAGAACGCTGGCCGGAAATTAAAAAATGTGAGTATAGCCACTGAAATCTATTTTCAAAAATAGAAAAGTTCAATTGACTTCTTTCATTTATAACGTGTTGAAATCATTTTTCCAGATTTCTAAAGCCACTAAACTCTTTATGTAAACTTTGGCTTTTATTCGAATTTATTAAAGAATATTTTTTATTATAGCAATGCCTTATGGAATGTTACCGGCATTGGAAATTGACGGCAAATTGATATCGCAAAGTAATGCGGTGGCTCGGTATTTGGCACGCAAACACGGACTCACTGGTAAAGATGAGTGGGAGGCTATGTTATGCGACGTACTTGTCGACACCCTGGGGGATCTTAAACAGGGTAAGGAATAGTATAAAAAAAATAAAAAAAAAAAGATTTAGGTAATGATTTTAGCTTAAATAATTTTAAAAATATGTACATTAATTTTTAAAAGCGATTAAACTCTTAATTTTATTTTCAGAACTATTTCAATACAGAACGGAAGAAGATCCATTTAAGAAAGAAGACAAAAAAGTGAAACTGATGAAGGAAACTATTCCCTTTTACCTCAATAAATTCGAGCAAACAATTGCCGAAAATAATGGATTCGCTGTTGGCTCAAATGTAAATAAAATATTTAAATAATTTTTTTTTATACAGAAATGGAGGAAATTGAATTGAAAGTGAATTGAAAATATCAGAGTCAATAACTATGCACAAAAATAATTAATGCTTGATAAATTTTTGATTCTTTCAGACAACCTGGACAGATTTTGTTTTTGCAGCGGGTCTCGAAAATTTTGAGCATATTTTTGGCAGCACAGATCTAGAAAACTATCCAGCACTTCGCACTTTAAAACAACGTGTTCAGGAGATACCTGCAATTGGGACCTGGTTGGCGAAAAGACCTCAGACGGAATTTTAAATAAAGTAAAATAATACAAATGTAAATGAAAAAGAGGTCACTTGACGAATTTTCAAGTTCAAATTTAATCGACGCAATAAAATGTCGATTGATTGTTAAAAAATAAAAAATAATGCATATCTGTGAGCGCTTGCAGCCGCGATTTTGTTGGATCTACGAGTCTCGTTAAAAAAAAAGGACTGGCTTAAGAGAATAAACAATGAGCCGCATCGAAAAAACGTGATTTATATTATATATAAATAAATAAGTAATTAAATGTAAATGTCCGTTTTCTAAACATCTGAGATTCGCAAATCCGAAAAGATTCAATCTATAATTTCAGTCAATACTTGAAGGACAATAAAATGTTCTTCATTGATTGAAAATTTGAAAAATTTATAGAGGCAACAAAAAACAATAACGATTGTAAACTCAATTCAACTAAATGTTTAAATATTTTAAATATTTGAATATTTTATTATAAATATATAAAACAAACGTGTGTGATATATCTATGTCTACCTATAAACATTCTGTTCATTAAATTATTTGGAGAGATTTATTTTTTTGATTGTTGGATTTATAATTTTATAATAATAATTGAATGGAAATGGAGAAAGGATTTTAGAATAAACCTATTAAGTCGGTCCTAAGGAGGAAAACTGGATCAGATCGCAAATTAACTAATTATTAATTATTACTTATACATTTAACTATTAATCCATGGCTACAAACAAGTTTTGAAAATAATTACACTCGCTGGTTGTGACAGCTCAACTGGGATAGCCAAATAAAGTTAATTACTCATTTCTTTTGCTTCAAGTAATATTGTACTTAATTCTGAAAATTGAATTTCATTTGTAAAATAAATCTGAAGCAAAAATTATGAATAAATCAACTATAGTTGCTTCTTCTCAGTCTCTATCAACGGGTAAAAAAAATTCAGAAAAAGTTCATCGAAAAATAGTAACTGAAAGAATTTTAATTTAGAAACAAAAGTAATTGGCAAGAGAATTTTTTGCATTTTGTTAATGTCACTGGAAATAAATCAGAGAGTGTTCTGTGTCTTTGTATAGAGAAAAAAAAATAGAAGTTGTAATTACAAAGAAGACTCTAATGAGGTTGGCGAAAAACAAAAGAGTTACTGTTTAAATGTATAGATGTTATCAATGTTGTCATATAAAAGTTGGATCGATGAAAAAGTACCAATTTGATGGATTACATAACAAAGAATAAAAATCCTTTCTTCATTATCAGAATTATTGTTTTGGAAATGCTGTTCAAATGTGTTTATTTTCAACCGTTATTTGAATTAATTTTTAACATTTTTCTGTAATAAAAAATTGTGTCTAATGTAAATGATCAACAAGTAGACTATTTTTTAAAATTGTAAATAATATAGATTAATTTCTAAAAAATTCGACAATGAAGATCAATTTCACTAATCCAACTTATATATTAATATATTTATATGGGTATAAAATGAATGGCAAGCAAATACTGTTTACACGAAAATTACTAAGGTACGAATATCTACCATTTCAGAACATCACATTAGAAGCACGATATCAATTTTACTAATTTAATTTACACAATAATATAAAAATTTATCATTATTATGCATAAATTAGCTATATTTATTATTATTTAATGGAAGTAATTAAATTCAATTATATTTTCTCTGTGAGGAAAAGAATGTTTAGTATTTATTATTCTTTTTTTTTTTTTCTAAAAAAAGCCAATGAAGTGAAGAATGTGTTTTAATTAATTTTGTAGGGGCATCTGATGTGATTAAAAAATTACAGTGTTCTAATTTTTTAGAAAAAAATACAAAAAACTCTCTATATAAAGAGATGTGTTCACTGTTCATTGTTTGTTGCGTTATCGGTGTGCTGTATGCAATATGAAATAGTTATTAGGATTAAATAATGTGCGATTGATAATTATTGATAATAGTGATGATAATAATGGCAAATGTAGAATATACGATTAATTTACAAAAGTGTTTTCTTTATTTTATTCACACAATCCTTAAATTTACTCCACGAATCAAAAACTAATTATTTATTGGACGAAAACTATTATTATTTAAATAATATTCTTTTCTTAATTGAAAAACATTCATTTCAACCAAATTATAATAATTTTTTCACATTTATTATATTTATTTTATAACATAATAATTTATAATAATGTACTCTGAAGAACTTGTATTTTAAATTCATAAATATACTTAGAAGGCTTTTTTTTCATTCAAGAATAGGGTTTTTTTATTCTTAAATATAAAATATAAAAAAGAAAATGACTACATCACACGGTATTCCCAAGCGGTCACCCATCCAAGTACTAACCGTCCCCATTGTTGCTTAACTTCGATGATCGGACGAGAATCGGTGTATTCAACAAGGTATGAACGTAGTCGAGATACTATTTTTTAATCAAAGATATGACCTAATTTTATATAATTTATGTATACTTTATAACAATTAATCATTTTTTAGGACTATAGAAACATTAAAAATATAATTTTTTACAAATATTTTTCTTCAGTTACAATATTTTTGCTTGTATTATATGTAATTAATATAAAGTTATGCTACGTCACTGGAGTGACTGAAGTGAAAAATAAGTCTCTCTCTCTCTCTCTCCAGTTGTCTCAAACAGTTGTATTATCCGCGAGAAAATTCATTTCGTTTCGATAGTGAAAAGTGGGTGTGTTAATTTAAATTCCTAAATAAAACTATATTCTAATGCAATAATTAAAGTCGAACAACTAAATATTCACGTATTTATATAAAAAATTAACCATTTATATATTTCCATTCACAGAAGTTAATTCTCCGATCTCCAGAAGATCTAACATAACCTCCTAAAATGTCCGGAGTAATTGTAAAAAATTTACCTCGTTTTAATCATCTAGTTCCCCAGGGTAAGTACTTTTTAATTAAGATATTAATTTTTGAAATTCTTGAAATTCGAATGTTTCCAGTTCATCTTAAAATAAATGCATAACGTAATTTTAAAATATGGAACATCGTAGGGTCAAAGTACAATTGACACTTATACAAATGATATAATAATGAAGTATAAATGTAGATCATTGTAAATGCAAATATTTTCAATGAAAAAATCATTATTTAATAGAAAATTATTTAATTTAGGAAATTGTGTATTATTTTGAGAAAAATGTTTTATCCCAAGAAGGGAAAGAATTTAGTCTTCTGAAGTTTATTCTATTCTAAGACTAGAGCTAATTAATATAATTGATAGATTTGGTGATCAATAGTGTGAAAATGGTAAATAATACAGTCCGAGGTTCAAAGTACGATTCTATCGAACAAAAAAACTTGAAAATTGTATTTTTTGTATTAATTCTTTTAGAATATGTTTAAACTAATCAAAATGTATGTTCATATATTACAGCTGGACTTTCTTGGGAATGCACTAGGGTTTTAAAGAAGAGTTATGCAACAAAAATCGCCCAAACAGGTGGTAAAAATATAGTATTCATTGATGGAGTCCGAACGCCTTTCTTACAAGCAAATACCGATTACAACAATATCATGGCAGTTGACTTAGCGAGACACTCTCTTGTGTAAGTTCTCTTTATTTATAATTATATTTCTATTGCTATTTATTTAAGTAATTAACTACTATTTAATAATGGTTTATTAATTCTATATATATTTTTCAGTAATTTACAAAAAAAGGTCGGTATCTCAAGAGAAGCGATTGATTATATTGTGTACGGAACAGTGCTCCAGGAAGTTAGAACTTCAAATATCGGCCGTGAAGCTGCATTGGCTGCTGGATTCAGCGATCGAACTCCAGCACACACAGTTACGATGGCCTGCATCAGCAGCAATCAAGCCCTGACAACTGGAATGGGTTTAATTGCTTGTGGAGTTTACGACACAATTGTGGCCGGAGGAGTGGAATTTATGTCCGATATTCCAATTAGACATAGCAGAAGTATGCGGAACTTGATGTTGCGTGCAAACAAGGCGAAGACTCCTGCACAAAAATTAGGTTTGCTCGCCTCCATAAGACCTTCGTTTTTAATTCCTGATGTAAGTAGATAATTCTTTTGTAGGGCTTTTATTCTTTATTAACCAAAGTCTAAGGTCAAATCTAAATCCTTTCTTTTATGTTCCAGCTTCCTGCGGTGGCGGAATTCTCAACGAACGAGACGATGGGACATAGTGGCGATCGTTTGGCTGCGGCCTTTGGAGTAACACGCCAAGAACAGGACGAATATGCACTGAGATCTCACACTTTGGCTGCCCAGGCTCAACAACAAGGACACTTAACGGATGTCGTTCCATTCGTTGGTTAGTATCCTCAATTTACAATTTGTAAATATTTAAAGCGCATACTTTGGAATATAAATTCTTCATATCTCGATCTAATCAAAATTTCAGTTTCCGGAAAACAATCCGCCATAGAAAAAGACAACGGAATTCGAGTCTCCACTCCTGAGCAATTGGCAAAATTGAAACCAGCGTTTGTAAAACCTTACGGAACAGTCACTGCAGCGAACGCCTCTTTTCTCACTGATGGCGCTTCCGCAGGTTTAATAATGACTGAGGAGAAAGCTCGTCAACTTGGACTCACGCCGAAAGCATATCTCAGGGCTTTCACTTATGTTGCTCAGGATCCTAAGGATCAATTGTTGCTTGGACCAGCCTATGCAATTCCTAAGGTATAGAAGCTTTCCAATTAAACGTAAACTACCACTAAAATGAAAGTTTGTTTATTCAATCCTGTAATTAAAAATATATTTTTCTAAATTTTAGGTATTGGACAAGGCAAAGTTGAACATGAAAGATATAGGAGTATGGGAAGTCCACGAGGCCTTTGCGGCTCAAATTCTAGCAAATTTGAAAGCTTTGGACTCTGATTACTTCGCAAAAGAGTTCTTGCACCGATCTGGGAAAGTAGGAGCCCCAGATCTTGCAAAATGGAACAAATGGGGCGGATCTCTCTCGATTGGACATCCATTTGCTGCAACAGGAATTCGTTTAGCCACGCATACTGCTAATCGAATGATCAAGGAAGATCAACAATTTGGTTTGATCGCTGCTTGTGCCGCTGGCGGACAGGTAAATCCCCTTTCAAATAACAAAAATGTGCTCAAAGACAAATTGCTAAATTAGTTTTTTTCTTACACTTTCTAGGGTGTTGGAATGATCATGGAACGACATCCCGACGCTAAAATCTGAATAAGTTACCCAGATTTATCGCTTGTGAGTCTGATACCAGAAAAATAAATTACTTTTATACAAATTTACCACAGTAAAAAAGAGAAGTCTAAAAGTCATAACATTACAAATGTTATGCACAAGCGGCTTTTAAGCCTACATCTATGAAGAAAGTGCATTTTAATCAGCGTTTTCTATAAAGTTATTTATTTTTTATAAAGTAAAATAAAGTTTTATAAAACAAGGCTTAGTTTTTGCAGAATTTGTTTACTCTCCAATGGTATGTGTGGCGTAGATATTTAAGTGCTGCCTTACAGCTTCGTCTAAAATCGCTCTGATATCTCGACAACCATGAACGGCCCGCATTCTCAGTGCCTCTAATCGGGACATATGAAGTCGCTGGCCGGAACCTTGAATGACGACGACCGAGTTTCCAAGTGGAACCTCAACGTTAAGCCCTGGAAGGGAAACTACTGATAAAGTCACACCGGGCATGCACTCTTCCATGTAGTTTGCGTCTAGGAGTCCAATACCTTGGACTCCTTTATCGTCCTCCGTAATTACAGAATCTGTTATCGTTGCCGAACAACCCACTGCGTAATCCTAAAAAAGAAAATTTTATAGTTTAATTTTTGAGATAGTCCAATTGTATTTAAATATTAGGCTGCTTTTTTAAGTTCTAAATAAAGAAATAAAAGCATTCTTATTTTCAGAAATTATTTTTTTGTCATTTTTTATATTCAGAAAATGGAATAGAATTCTAGATTTTTGACCTTGATTGAAATACCGGCGTCGATTAAAGCAAGAGTGGCAGCGTTTACAGCAACGCAAAATTCACTTCCATCGACTTGCAATATTTCCACAAAAATGTCGATCTGACATCGAGCGATGAGGTCTAACTGGATGATTGCTTCCATCGCATGTCGAAGTTGCAGAGATCGTTCCAGGGATTTTCGATCACCTCTAGGTCTCCGCTTCCGTTCACCAGCTCCAAAACTAAATACTGCTGTGCTGTATTGACAATTGACTATCCCTTTTACTGATTTTGTTGTACTTCTTGCTGCACTACCTCTTGGCTACAAAACCAAAGTTTAACAATTTACATTCTACACTATAAATTATCAAAGTGATAAATAGAATCATATCACATCATAAATAGGAAACAGATATGCTAATTAATGCAGTACAATCAAAGATATTTTAATTGATAAAATAAAACTACATAGGGGTTTTAGGAGGAACTTGATGACAAAAACAAACAAAATCTGTAAACATTCAAAAAACGAGTGCTGTTCGATTTATTAATTAAATAAAGTACTGCATCAAAATATGTGATATTAGAAATATTATCATGACAATATACCTGGTGAGGGCCGTAAATTGTAGCCAAAACTTTAGTTTTTCCTTGTTCAACATAAGCACTTCCATCAGCCTGTCCAAAAACTCCTAATCTCACATTGATTTTACGAAGTTCCACAGGTTTTCTTCCATCAATTCTTAGATTATCCTGCTGCGGTTCTATTTCATCCACATCCATCGTAAATATTCACTTTTAAGTTTATATAAAAATTATATTTTTAGAAAACTGTATGTTTAACCTCAAAATGCTCAAAATCCATGTTTTGCATGGAATCATTTGAAGTTTTTGCTGGTCTTTGCGCATATGCGAAACAATCTACGTCCATTGGTTCCTAAATAAGCACTAAATTTAAAAACAGTAATTAAAAACACAAGTTTATTTATATTTTTCGAATTTAATAGCATTCTGCACTTCTTAACACATATAACTTTACATTTTTAATCTTAAATATTAAATTTCGTATTTAAATATAATTAAAAAAAAAAGAATATGTAACACTTAATGTTTTTAGGTTATGTATCAACTGTTTTCGTCAAATTGTCAAAAAATTTAATCTGTCATCTGTTCTGTCTGTCAAAGTAGTGTCAAAAATAGGCAAAATATAGTGGTAAAAAGAGTTAATAAGTATGTATGTATTGATTTGAGACATCAAACAGTTTAAAATTGAACATCTGAAGAAGAATGCAAAGTTGAAAAAAGTGTTGAGTGTTGAGTGTATTAACCAGATTTTAAAGAAACAGAGGAAGCAAGAGGAAGAGAAGATTTGTTGTTTTTTTATGCATTATTGTTTCTAATAATCATAATACAAAAATGAGTCAAAAATCAACGAATTTGGATGAAACTGATGCTGAAGTTTCTACCGAACAAGTGAAAAATACAGGTCTTGGTAGATATTTTGATAATACGGCACATACAATATTTGATGAATTGGTTTCACCCAATAAATCGGACGTATTTGCTACTGTTGCAAATCCAGTTTTTGAAATTCCAACATCTTCTCCAAGTAGTTTTTTTGATAATGATAATCTGGGAGATTCAGAACACTTATCTGAACATCCACCTACGAGTGATTTTCACAGAGATGCTTGGATTCCTTCAGAACTTACGAGAAAAGTTCTCAGGACAATTGCCACTTCGACTCTTGGTGGAAACGCCCTAGACAGGTAAATTTTATTTACTTCATTTAATTAACACCGGCTCTAAACCTGGTGAATTTTTATGTCTGCCAATCTGCTCAATTTTAAATTATCTGACTTCAAATTTGGATTTTTTTCAACAGGGAAATGTTAACAATGCCAGGATTGGCGATCCAGGATGACATGATAGATCCGATAAAGGAAGGAGCTTTGCGTTTGCTAGGAGAAGACGAAGCCTCAAGCAGAAATGTCTTAACAGCTTCAGACGTGACTCAAGATGAACGAGGCCTGCGAAATTTAATCCACTCAGGATGTTATCGAGCAGCAGTAAATCTCTCCGGTCGTCTTTTAGCTATATACGGCCAAGGATTCGGAAAGATAAATCACCCTAGCAAACACACTCCACATTCTCTTCAACTCTGGTGCACTCGCCTTTCCCTTCTAACAAAATTAAAACAAACTGAGGTTCTCGAAAACGAATCCAAGCCTTTTGGAAACTTGGACAAACCAGACATGTATTTCATTTTCTACCCTGAACTCTACGGCACCAGACCTGGATCCATGGCTTCTTTTTCCTTCAGACTTCTCCTAGCTGAAATTCCAAGCTATTGTGGAAAAGGGAAACAAGCATTGGACAATCTTTATAAAGTCCTCGCAACAGTAAAAAAAATAATTAAAAATTTAGTATCGGGCCTGGGCGAAGACGGAAGCCAATTCAAATTTGATTCTAGAGAACAAGAGGATTCTTTAAGATTGTGGAATGGTAGAAAATGTAGGACACTTATATCTATTGTGAATTGCGCCCTGGGAATGAAAAACTTCATCCTGGCGAGTGAAGTTCTTGAGAATTTGTATAGTTCCGTTGAATGGAAAAAGGGGGAAGCTGAGATTCTCAGTTCTGCAATAGGACGAGTTCATCTTGCACTTGGAGATGTTTCCGCTGCGGAGAAAAATTTTTCAATTACTAGAGAAAATCCTCCGAACTCTAAAGTCGTTCGAGAACTTGTAGATAGAGGTCTGATGGCTGTGGCTCAAAACGCTTTTCAGGAGGCTTTAAATTGCTTCCAAACTGCTTCAGCATTAGATCCTTCGAATGTGATGTTAATAAACAATATTGCAGTTTGTTTATTATATACTGGGAAACTTGAAGCCGCTGTTCTCTTGATGGAAAGTGCCATGACGAGGAACCCTGTTAAGAGTTTGCAAGAGGCTGTGCTTTTAAATTTGGGTACACTATATGAGTTACATACGACACATAGTAAACAGTCTAAATTACATTTGTTGAGACAGCTTAATAGGTACAAGGGAGATTCTTTAGATATTGGGTGTCTAAAGCTTGGTTTCGTTTTAGAATGACTTTCACATTTACTATTATTACAAATTAATTACTTTCTGAAGTTGCATTATATAAATACTGTTCTCACTACTTATATAATTAATCGCACAGGAAGAATAAAAACAGAGTCGAATTAAGTTTGAGTCAGTTTTATTTGATGTGTTTCACAGAAAAATGAATTTGATCGTTTCAAATTTTCCTGTAATAAATTACAATGTAAAGGTGTGAAAAGGAATTAACAGAAGTACTCGAAGTAGATAAATTTAATATACAGCTATTTTGCAAAATAATACGTTAGCCATGTTATTCGAGTCACGCCATTATCGCACATAAAAGCAATTTTTTAATAAAAAAATCACCCGCCTTTTCAGAATAAAATTAAAACTTAACTGTGAATACGCACATGATATGGGATTTTTACAGACACCTAAGTTTCTAACATAAAGCACAAAAAAAAAAATCATCTAAATTCACAAAAGCCACTCGTAAGCTACTAACTCATTTATACTCAACGCTAATCCTTTATTGAATTGCTAATCTTTAAACATTAGTATCAAATAAAATTGTAAATCGATTAGCGTTTTCCTGCAATAAAGTTAGCTCAAAAAATCTGCGTTTACATAGGAAAATTGAGGTGCCAGTTTAAAAGAAGACATTCGGTAATATTCGAGGAAACTAACACTCATTTTTTTCTGGAATAGTCATTGGTACAATGTGCACAAGACATAAGTCTTGCCAGTTGGAACCTACAACAGAGCCTTCATTCCTCCGTTATTTTTTTATGCTAACTAAATTATGTGTTTCCTAAAATTTTTAATTTGAATATTACATTTTCTGTATATCTCATTCGCTGGCCAAAATCGACTTTAATACTCTCCCGGTTTCCTTCAACTTCTGGAACGTTAATTTTATCTGTAAAAATAGAATCATTCGAAAATTCAAGAATAGAGTAGAAGTAATTTGAAAATCATACGCAGAAAATTATACTTAAGAAATAGTAATGCATCTTATGCGCAATTTCTCCTGTTGTAAATATATCCTTCATAAAATAAATATTAAGAGTGTAAATGTTTAAAAATAGACCAATTTTTGCGAAAGCAAATCAACCCTTTCAATTGTTTCAGAAAAAAGTTCCTTGGGAATGTGCCTTAGGACTAATTCTTGATAATGTTGACAATTAATTGAAATCTAATCTTTCTAATCTCCTTTCAAAAAAAAAAAAAAAAAAAAAAAAATGTACACCACAGTGTTCACTCAGGTAAAATTCGTTTTCTCGTTTCTACTTTATTCTCGCCTTCAGCACGATTAGAATTCAGTCGTAGCGGCCATTATTCGCTTGATACTTTTGAATATATATATATATATTATATTGTATGAAGCGAAAAAGACAAAGAAAATTATTTCCTGAGACTGAATTATTATACGAGCAATATGAGAGTTGATCTTTCTAAGGCGTGTAAATGAAAGGGATAGTTTAAGACGAGCAATGGCCGTTTTCTAGCGATGGAAACATTGAAACGGAATTACTGAGTGGCACATTGTACACGAGATGATCCTCCCTCGTCTTCCTCATAGGCTTGCCGAGTGTCTCTTCGTCTTGCCTCCTGCTCAGGATCTAAATCAGTAAGGATGCATTCCTCAGCGGTGTCAGGAATCATAACTTCTTCTCTTGGGGGCAAGCATTGTTCCAATGTGGGAATGATAGCAGGATCAAGCGCTTTAGGGAAGTTTACAGCAAACTGGATAATGAGTCGACCTTTTGTAAATGGATCTTTATACACTGGCATTCCCTCGTTCAAAATGCACTTCAAATCACCGTCTTTTGTCACTGTTCCAGGCAACGAAGTTATCACCAAGTCCCTTCCGTCTAGTGTCCGAATCACTTTCTGGAATCCACACAAGGCTTCTACTAATTCTATTTGCAAGCGCATTATCAAATCACTTCCATTACGTCTACAAGAAAAAAAGGTTTGTTAGCATTAGAGAGTTAGAGTATAACGGATTTTTCTTTTAACGTAAACAAA
Source organism: Synergus gifuensis (assembly GCA_904066015.1). Lineage (NCBI taxonomy): Eukaryota > Metazoa > Arthropoda > Insecta > Hymenoptera > Cynipidae > Synergus > Synergus gifuensis. The sequence continues at coordinate 4,491,350 of CAJFCO010000046.1, read as the reverse complement.
TAAAATTATGAATACAATAAAATACAGAACTTACTTAAAAATGTCATGTTCCTTTTCATCAAGAATAATGACGATATCACCAGGCTCCAGTCCAGGTCCTTGATCACCCTCTCCACCGAAAACAATCTTTTGTCCATCAACCATGCCCTTATCCACATGAACTTCCAGAATTTTTCGATCGCGAACCGTTTTCTTGCCGTTACACGTCTTGCATCGATCTTTGGGATTAATGCGTTCTCCTTGACCCGCACAATCTATGCATATAGACTGCATTCGCTGTAGCATTCCTGGTCCTAATTGTTCAACCTGTACCGTCATTCCTGAACCGCTGCAAGTTCCACACTGTTCTACAGCTCCCTTCTTTCCACCGACACCTGAAATACAATCCGCAGGTTACTTTCTGACTTAAAATGAAATTAAATTCAAACGAGTTATGCATTTTTTTCATTTTTAACTTCTCACCTTCACATTTATCACAGATTACGTTCTTTTGTAGAGCTAGTTTTCGTACAGTTCCTTTGTAGAGTTCTTCGAGAGATACTGAAAGTTGGTGCATAACATTTTGTCCCTTGCGTTCTCTTCGTCCTCTTCTTCTGGAATTACCACCTATACCACCACCAAAGAACATCTCAAAGATGTCCATGGGAGATGACCCAGGTCCACCACCTTCTTTCAGAGCTTGCTCGCCACCTTGATCATAAATACGTTTCTTTTCCGGATTGGAGAGAACTTCATAAGCTTGTGAAATTTGCTTGAACTGAAATCGTAAAATATTAAAATTAATCACAAAATTTCGCTCATTACATTCTGACAGAATTTATATAATGAAAAAAAACTCTTAAAATAAGTTAATATTTTGAAGCTTTATTTATTATATTCTGAGTTATAAGTTTCTCATTGTATTTACCTTTTCGCCCTCATTGGGATTTTTGTCAGGGTGATACTTTAAAGCCAGCTTTCTGTAGGCTTTTTTGAGATCTTCCTGTGTACATCCGGGTTTTACACCCAGGATATCGTAGAAGGTAGTTTCCTTCACCATCTTAATTCCTCAAATTTCAAATTCAATAGCAAAAAACTTCTCTTTAAAATTGGAAAGAATCAAAAATATAACCTGCAATTTAGAAAAAAAATGTCTAGATTAGAGGATTAAACAAGAATAAAGCTTGTAATGCATCGTTCTTTCTCTTCTTTTAAAAACCTTCTAGTTTTTCTTTTTTTATTTCGTAATAATTATAAGTACTTCCGCATGCGGAAGAAAAATGTAAAAATCTATCTGACCTTCATTATTCATCCAAAACATTATAATAAACACATGCATCGTATAATCAATTTTTTTTTAATTGTAAGAATAAATAGCGCACTTTTGACATTAGAGCAAGAGAGAAAATACCATGCTGAAAACGAGGGAGAGAGATATAAATATATCTTTCTCTTTCAAAAGCATCAGGCCTTCGCAAAATATCGATGTTTCAAACCGAAAGAGGAAAAACTTTCACATAATTTTTTTTTAAAAATTCACTCTAAAAAGGGTTTCGAAAATTTAAAATAAATAGAATAAAACGGAGAAACAAAAGTCGATAAGCATTACAAAGCTGAAAGTCAGCACTCTCGTCAAATGATTTAAAAATGGCTGACGACACGATGCTCGTAGATGGTTAGAACAAACTTGTATCTCGATTTATAACGATTAATTAGCGGCATCTTTACTATATATTTGGCCTAAATTTATCAAGACACATTACGCACAAATCTATATAGTCTACAAAGTCTTCATCTTTCTAGAAAATTCTCCCCTCTTTCAAAAATACACCCACGTTGTCATGAGGACAAAATAATTTAAAACTATATTGTAAAATTACAATTTTGAATCTTATTTTGATAAATGGAGTTGAATTTAAAGTTATTTCGGAAATTTTGGGCTTTATTAAGAAAAATGTATCATTTTGGAAAAAAAACTAGCCAATAGCGTCGGTAAAGGAAGTTTCAATTCGAGCAGATTTGAATTAAAAATTTGTACTACAGCAGACAAAAAAGAAGGCTTGTGAATCTTCGACCTTCGAACCGGAATCGACTAAATTAAAACCCGTTATGAAATCAAGAATGGAGTATTTATAGGAATTCTATTGGGAAAGCTGCGTTTATCTTTGGGCAATGAAAATCTGCGAATTTCATCGATCGAGAGAAAATTAACACAAAGCTGTCATAGCAGTTTTGAGGTTTTGAAGGAGAGAAAGTGAGGCTTCTTACCTGCGTTAACAGTCAATTCTTATCTCTACCAGCACAGCGGAGTTACAAACACTCGCGTAGTTAAACTGAACTTTACGTTGTCACTACTTTCGAAATGAATTTTCCAGGTCTTCTCGAAACTTCTATCCGTCATGCACGCTGAAAGCTGAATACTCTGAACAGCTAAAACAAAGATATTGTATGTAAACCTAGATGCGCCAAGTCATGATTCAAATAGAAACTAGTTTTAAGGGCGTTAGAACCCTTTTAATTTAGCGTGGCAAAATTCAAATATGACAGAATATTTTTTCATATCTTTATTTTTAATCAAACAAGAAAGGTTAATCATAAATTACGAATGTGTTGCGCTTTTATGTTCAATATGTACATTCTTTTAATGTAAATAAATAAATCCGCCATGCATTCTATGAAAAACGAAACAAACATGAAATCGCATATACTATGCATCACGGTTCTATTGATTTTATCTACTCTCAGGCAGTATAAAATATATAACCTAAAAAAGCGAATTGCTCTACATATAACATATGATTCATATATTATATACATACAATATAACAAAACAAACTGCATGTGTATGTGAGAACTGAGATTAGAGTATTAGACGAAGATTATGGGAGATTATTGCCATTGTCGCTATTATGATAATATTCAATGTGATTTTCGTGATTTTTATACCTGGATATCCTAGAAATTGAAAAACTTCAAGTTTACAGAAAGTGAATGTGCATATACTATTGAAAACAAAATGGAACAACAGTTGTCAACCGGCTCTATTGTTGTATGTTGTATTTTTTTATGTTATTAGACTTTTGACATCTATTTCAATTAATAAATTAATTTAATAAAAGTAATAATTCTTTTTTTGACAGAAAATTTTTGGTGGGGAACTGACCAGTGAACCGATTATTGTTCAGTACTTGGTAAATAAAATTGAATATACAATATGTTAATCTTTTATTATCCATTGACTATAATAACAAACATTGATATCAGAAAATCTTCTATATTATCTGTATTCAAACTTATTATGCATTTCTTTTTTTGAAGGGACATAGACAATTAGGTGGAAGCAGATATCGACTTTTTCTCTCAGATGGAGAGGTAACTTGCTCGTACACTGTTTTGTCACTACAAAACAACCACCTTTTCACGGATGGAACTTTAAGTCACTTTGCAATCTGTCGAATATCGAAATATTGCTTAACCACAGCCAAGAATGCTTCTTCGTAAGTTACGCCTTCGTAAACTATAACATTAATTTCTTGAAGAATGGGTGATTTAGTTTAATATATTCGAATTATGATTTATTTTAGGCCCATTATAGTGATAGTTGGTATGGAAGTATTGGTTCCTGGTGAAGAAGTTGGCCAACAGATCGGAAATCCAGTTCCATTTGAGCCACGAACAAGAAATGCAAAACCCACTAGTTCTGATCAAAATATCAGTGAACAGAACGGTGAATCAGGTATTACAACGCTTTTCGTTTTCTTTAATTCCATCCAAATTTAATTCAGTATCTCACATTAAAATTCCAATATTTAAATAATAATTGACAAAACTTTTTCATTTAGAGAGTACAGAAATGCCTGTACAACCTGTTCCCGTAAATACCATTGCAACTGTGCCAATTGCAAGCCTGAGTCCTTACTATGGCAGGTTTGTATAGCTAATATAAGATTTGAGTATTTTATATTGTTTAGTCTCTTAGAACTTCAAATTTAAATGCTACTAAAATTTAAATAAATTATTTGTTTTTAATTTTAGATGGACGATAAAAGCTAGAGTGACTTCAAAGTCTGAAATTCGACACTGGAAAAATGTTCGAGGTGAAGGGAAAGTATTTTCTATGGATTTAATTGACGAATCTGCGGAGATTCGATGCACTGGGTTTAAGGAGCATTGTGATATGTTCTACCATCTTATTGAAGTAAGAATATTAGATAACTTTAATGCGAAATAGATAAATTACTTTCAGTTTTTTAATTGTTATTATTAAAAAATTTTCATAATTCTAGGTCGGTAAAGTTTATTATATTGCAAAATGCCAAGTAAAGCCCGCAGACCGAAGGTATACCAATATCAAACATGATTTTGAGTTGGTTTTGAATTCAGAATCGGTCTTTGTATGCTGCGCAGATGATGCCAACATTCCGATGATACAATTCGATTTCTTATCAATCGACATGATTGAAACGAAAGAAAATAATAGCATCATTGGTATGTTATTTAAATACAAACATCATAGCAACATAAGAATGTGCACTTTTTCAAATTTTCAAATGTTAAAAATCGACTTTATCGAACAATTATTTTTTCAGACGTATTGGCAGTAGTAAAGTCTGTTGGTGATGTTATTGAACTGAAAGCTAAGGCAACTGGAAGGGATTTAATGAAGAGAGATGTGCAACTAGTAGACGATTCCAATACTATGGTAAAAATGTTATTGTTTAAGGTAGATCTTAAGGAATTTAGGTTTAAGAAAATAATATTCTAAAAAATAATATTGTTTACTAGGTGACACTGACCCTCTGGGGAACACAGGCACAAAATTTTGATGGGTCTAATAACCCAGTTTTAGCAATAAAAGAGGTCAAAGTCACCGAATTCAATGGGGGAAAATCTCTCACAAGTCTTTCTTCTACGATTATCCAGGCGAATCCTGAAATTGAAGAAACGGAAAGGTGAAATTCGAAACAGAAGTTTATAAAATTTGTTTCTAAAATTTGATTATAAATTCAATTAAATCTTTCTTATAGATTACGCGAATGGTTCCATGAATCTGGTCAAGCTCGAAATGCAAAAGTCCTTTCTAGTCCATCTGCGAGTTCTAGTAGTGTGAATTGCCCTTGGCTAACAATACGTCAGTCAAAAGACTTAAACATTGGGTCGCCTGGGAATCCTAATACGTATATCACAAAAGCCTCTATTAATATGATCAGATCTAAGAATATCGTCTATAAAGCATGTCCAAACGACGGCTGCAAGAAAAAAGTAAAGAAATTACAAATTTTATTTTATTTTATTTATGCTATCTTAATTTTATTCTTAATATTTAAAATTTCATTCTGTAGCTGACGGATCCAATTAATGGAATGTACATGTGTGAAAAATGCCAGACTGGCTTTCCGAACTATATTTATCGGATGCTGGCTCAGGTAATTCTTTTAATTTAAATCTGTAAATTACGGAAAGTTTTATTTTATTTTAAATCGGTAAATCTGAAAATCAAAATTGTTGGAATAACATTTTCTAACTGCTGTATGTTATCTATTTAAATTTTTTTCAGCCATCTATCTTTGATTGGAGTGGAGAACAACGTGTGACTATATTTGGAGAAGAGGCTGAAAAAATAATTGGCATGAATGCTCAGCAACTTGGACAATTATATGAAACATTATCTATAGATGCTTTTGAGCAAATCCTTAATAATTGTGTCTTCAAGTCTTTTATATTTAAAATTCGAATTAAGCAAGAGACTTTCAATGTATGTTTCTATAAATTTGCAGAACAAAAATGATATTTTTGACATTTATTAAATCAAATAAATAATTTTTATTTATTTTTGCAGGATGAAACAAAACTGAAAGCCATGGTCTTAAATGTTACACCTCTTGACGAAACACAGTACGGTACATTCTTAGTGAATGAAATTAAAGCTCTTCTTGCCAAAAAAAATCCATCGTAAAAAAAAACCTTCGATATTTTGCTAATATTAAAAAAAAGTGGATTTTATTGGATGGTTAAAACAGATTGACAGCGCAAAATAAGACTCAATCGTATAAATTTGAATGTACAATAATTAAAAAAATTTTTATAACAAGGTACATATATACCTTACATTAACCAATTTTTTGTTGCCTTGCTTACTATAATTGATAATCTAGAGTCTATGATATATTTTTCTATTAAAACATATGGTATATATAATGAAGTAAAAGTTTATATTTCTTGACTTTTATATCAGAATAAAAAAAAGTAGAATAACTTTCATAAAGATAAATTTGAAACTTTACGATCTGAATATTAAATCGTTAATATTTTTGCATAAGTTGAATAACACCTGAAAACTCAACTATGGATATGTAACTACAGATATTATTATGTTTCTTATATATTTGAATTTTTCTACAGAAAATGATGGTACTGAACTTTATAAGATATTTATTATTATTAAGTCATTTTTTCATGTTTCTACTTGATTTTTTTGTGAAGTGCAAAGTTCCTTGAAAGTTTAATTCATTAATAAGTTTATTCCAGACGAAACTTGTGTAAAGTGCTTAATTAAGAGTTAATAAAATAATTAATAAAATTTCTATCATGTTTTAAAACTGTCTTTTACTTCTCGAATTCAAAAAATGCCCCTAATTTTAAAAGCGTTATAAATTTAAAACTTCTCTTCATGAGTTTATATCTACTAATTTAAAAGTAAATTAAGCAAATAAATAAAACTTGGAAATTAAGTAATTTTGAATTACGCGGCAGGAGTAAATGTTGCCCTCTATCTTGCACCTCTTGCACCACCATATAAAATGTGTCCAATAAAAAAGTTTTTCTAACAGAATAACAGATTCTCATTGGTCAAAAGTAACGTAAGTAAAAGAAAAACAATATCCCGCCAAAATACGTTGTCCACTCCATGCTGCCTCCAATTTTTCTGATTACGTTTTGTGGTGTAAACGCTGCGTATATTATTGAAACGTTTAACAAACTATTATTTATCAGGAAATTATACGTGATAAAAGTAGGCAGGAAGATGTATTCCTTAACCGAAGGAGCGATTAATGTTAGAATTATTATTATTATTTAATCATAGTGTCTTTAAACAATGAAATCTGAACGTTTTTTTCTTTTTCAGAAAATCATGAATGGCGTGGATGTTGATAAGCCGATTATTCAGTTTTTGGTGAGTCTTATACAAAATTTTATAATTCTTTTCAAAATGTCAATGTTCATTTATGTTTTGAGATATATTTAATTGTTCTGATTACAATTGACTTGATTTTCCTGGTTTTCATGTCATGTATAGGTTATGTGTGGTACATGTTATGTCGTCGAATGTATTCATAATTAAAAAAAAAAAGATTTTTCATTTAATCTTTATAGTTTACTAATTAAAAAAGGCATTTTTATTTAAATGTGGTTGTTATTTTTAGAATTAAGTTGAATTTGTTTATTCGCTTTTGTCGAATACAAAAGTTTCCCTCGTCCAGAGAACAAAGAAATTTCTGTTAGGCTTACGAGATTTTTCTGTATATGATCAACATATTCAATTATATTTCACTTAATATTTTCAATAGGGACACAAAAAACTTGCAAGTTCGAGCAATGCGGAGCGATATCGGCTCCTAATTTCTGATGGAGTTCAGATAAACTCGTTTACAATGCTTGCAACCCAATTGAATCATCTCATTATAGAAAATAAGATGACAGAATTCTCAATTTGTCAAATCTCGAGATATACAATCAGCAAAGTCAACAATAACGGCCAGCAAAAGTAAGTTCTTTAAAGAAAATTGCAGATTTACATTTCTAAAAAATTTTACATATTAAAATTTTAATAAACGAGAATCCAGTTAAAATTAAGGTCTATAAAAAATTGTTAGGCATGTAAAAGTATAAGAAATTTAATTATTTAATTAATTTAAGATTGATCCTACGTTTATGTATTTTTTAATCTATAGGGATGTGATGGTCATATTGGGTATCGAAGTAATAGTTCCGGGTTGTGAAGTTCAGAAACAGATTGGAAATCCGACCCAATTTGAAGCTGGTGCTACTCCCAAAGCCAATCCTGTAAATACTGAGAAACCAAGTTTTCAATCAACGAGTTCTAGTATGCATTTATTAAACTTTTATTACATTTTGAGAAAAATTTCCATTTTACTGAACTATTTTATATTTTTAGCCAACACCAGTTCAAATTTGATGAACACTACCGTGAACGGAGGTCAAATCAACACTGTTCCAATAATAAGCCTCAGTCCTTATCAAAACAGGTTAAAATCAGTTATAAACTTCGACGTTTTGCATTTATTCTTAACTTCTAAATTTTGAGTTTTATTTAATCTTTTAAATTCTTAGATGGGTTATCAAAGCCAGAGTTTCGAACAAGTCGGACATAAGACACTGGAATAATTCTCGTGGCGAGGGAAAACTATTTTCGATGGATTTAGTGGACGAGAGTGCAGAAATCAGGTGCACGGCTTTCAGAAACGAGTGCGACAAATTCTATGAAATGATCGAGGTATAGTATTTGAAGTCAAGCTATTTTTATGTAAAAATTTAATTTTGAGTGGGCAATCTATAGATAAGTCTAATGCCTAATTGCCATAATTCAATATCTAACATTATTTCAGATTGGCAAAGTTTATTACATATCTCGTTGCCAATTGAAGCCTGCGAATAAGCAATTCAATAATTTGAAGAACGATTACGAAATGACCTTAACAGCTGAATCAGAAGTGATTCCCTGCCATGACGAAATTTCTAGCATTCCAATGATCCAGTACGATTTCATTCCCATATCGGCAATTGAAGAAAAGAACAAGGATAGCATAATAGGTAAATTTTATTTCATGAAAATATATGAAAGAACGCTCATATAACTTTATGCAAAGATGTGCGGTCAATAAAATGATTGTTTTTGTAGATATTCTGGGAATCGTGAAAAATACTGGGGATGTACAGGAGTTGACGTCGAGAGCAACGCAAAGGCAATTGAAAAAGAGGGACCTCAATATTGTCGATCAAAGTAGTACGGCTATAACTCTCACTTTGTGGGGATCTCAAGCTGAACAATTCGACGGATCCAACACTCCCGTATTGGCAATTAAAGGAGCGCGAATTGGGGAATTTAATGGTGCAAAGAATCTTTCGACTATCAGCTCCACAGTTCTACAAATCGATCCTGATCTTCCGGAAGCTCATAAGTAAGTACAATTTAATTTAGAATTTATAAATATAAAATATAATCTCTAAATATATTAATTTACTATTATATTTTAGATTGCGTGGATGGTATAACACAATTGGTCAGAAGGAAGAAATGAAGCAGCTTTCAAAATCAAGTGGCGGAGATATGAACGCACCTTGGTTGATAATTCAACAGGCAAAAGATATGCAATTTGGACAGCCAGGACAACCGCATACTTACATAGCTAAGGTGAATATCAGTTTGGTTAGAGCTACAAACTGTATTTACAAAGCGTGTCCCAATGAAGGCTGTAAGAAAAAGGTACGACAAAATTTTAAAGACGAAGTTTAAAGATATCTCTAAAAAATTTAAAATTTTAATTAATTTAATTTAATTTTCAGGTCGTCGATCAAGACAACGGAATGTACAACTGTGAAAAGTGCCAGACTGAATATCCGAACTTCAAATATCGCTTGCTGGCAAGCGTACGTAATTCATAATTTTTAGGATTCTTTATTAATTTATATACGTTTTTTTTAATAATTAATGGTTCATAATTGTAATTGCAAATTGAAAAAAATGATTCCAGGCGAACTTGGTGGATTGGTCAGGAAATCAATGGGCAACTGCTTTCAATGATGAAGCCGAAAAAATGTTGGAATGTACAGCACAAGAACTAGGTGAACTGAAAGACAACGATTCCAATGAATTTCAAAGGAAAATCGCCGACTGCGCCTATAAATCTTTCATGGTCAAAATCAGAGTCAGACAGGAAACCTACATGGTAAATTTATTTTAAACTACATACTTATATTACCCATTTTATATTAATAATTGTTCTAAATTTTTCGATTGCTTTCTTTTTAATTGCAGGACGAAACGAGATTAAAGGCCGTGATTCTCAGTCTCAGTCCAATTGATTATAATGTTTACAACGCACACCTTCTACAGAAATTAAAGGAAATTGCCAATATTGGTAAAGCTTAAGGCCAGCGATGATTGAAAAATGATGGGATTCTTTAGAAGAGTAGTCTCACTCCTTTTTGTTTCATTACAATTTTTTGCATTTAAATGAATGAAAGATGTTCAGTATTATGAGTTTCGAGTCGGGAATGATTGAATTTTTGTTTGTTGAATTAATATATTATCTGCTTTTAGGTTTTTCAGACATTCTTATTGCTTAAAACAGAAAAAGATGTTCAATTGTTATGCAGAACAAAGTGAACAGGGTTATCATAGTGTATGTAAGTGATTTTTTTTTAATAAGAGAGAAAATGGGAAAGTAGAAAAAAAAACAGCAGTAAAAATATGTTACCGTCTCTAGGCTGCTCAGTAATTTCTCTAATGTATAGATTTTTTTTTTCACTCTCTAATTATATTGATCACGTGAAAAGCGATAATAAGGATAAGTTAGCGTTACTTACATTTCTTACTGAATAAATTTATTTTATTGAGAGTGGGTGAAGAGTTTTGAAAAGTTTAAATTATACAATTAGATTTATTTAAGGGCATGGTTTAGTTACCATAAAAGAAAATTTAGTTT
>CAJFCO010000046.1:4206855-4480544 GCA_904066015.1 Synergus gifuensis | reverse complement strand
AAACTAAATTCCTCTAGAAATAATATGAGCTAATATTTAACTTCCTAATTTGATATATTTAATTATTAACCAAATGTTATTTATATAGTAATATTAATACAACTACATTAACAATTACAAGTAAAATAACATTACCGATCGAAACTCATTCAAATTTTCCCGCGCAATTTTCCTTACACGTAGTTCTTTCACGCATCGGGAGAGGTCGCTGCGTTCGCTTTAAAGGACCTTGATTTGCCCGATGTTTTTATGAAATGCATCACGAATACACGAAAGCGATCAAGTTGAGATGCCGCAAAGGTTTCTGGGAATGCAGAGGGAGCCATATTTTTCCAATATCAGTTACGCGAAAACAGCGTACGTATAGCAATTACGGGATGTAGTATTCAATGTGCTCCGAGGAACGAGGCCATTTTCGTGTATTGAAAGTGAGCGAGTCGCGAGTTCGGAGCGCGCGGGAGCGGGACGAGGGTGTGTAGGCGCAGTCGAGTTGAGTCCAGTGATATTGTGCATCTTGACGTAGCCTGAAAGTGAGCTCCGGCGAAAAGAGGAAAAGCTGAAGAGTGCGCGCGAGCCGCGCAGGTGTTTGAGTCGACGAGGGTTAGTTAGCTTAACCCAAGTTCATACCGTGGTCGTGCTGGCACGGGGCAGCAGCGGCAGTGGTGGTGGTAGTGTTGACGGTAGTGGAAAAGTGTGTTGGTGCTGATAGCAGTGGTCGTCGTAGTGATGATGGTGCTGCTGCCGCTGTAACGATGACATATACGTCATAACACACCAAGTTCGCCTTTAATCTATTTCTATTTTATCATGAATCGCGCTTCGCTACCGGTCGGTTTAACCCGCATTTAGTGCAAGTCTGCCGGCCATATGTCGCCGGATTTCGGGACTCTGGTCACCTCGTTTTATTAACGGAGCAAAATCACCTGGAAATTGAAAGCAAAAGTATCTCAAACAACTTTCGAAGCAGTTATCTAAAACAGCTTTTAGAGCAGTTGTCTGGAGCAAAGTGATTCAAAAGAGCGTTTAAAACAAAATCTATTATAGGATTTAAAGTATCTTCTGGAGCAAGACTCATCGGGATGCGACGGATGACCCTGACAGTGAGGCGAGAAACAAGATCTTCCAGCGGCGACACTGGGATAATTTGAAATTCAAAGTGTATTTATTTGAGTGCGTGTGGTGTGTAACGGTCGGTGATCGAGATTAAGTGCAGTGCTACGAATTTTTTATCGCGTGTGATGTCAATGGGATTCGCGGTCCGCGCCACAGTTCGTACATATGCATTTAATGCACTGTGCTGGTCGCTACGCTCTAGGTACGAAATTTCTTTTGCATTAATTTCTAATTTATTGAAGATTTATTACATTAAAATGCTGACCGCATTGCTGTTTACAAACATAAGATATCGTAACAATCACAGTAAACAACACACAGCTGACGATATTACATAACCAAAACAAAGCAATGAAAACAAAATGCTAACTATCACAATGAGAGATATATAGACCTAATTTGGCAACAATGCCTAGTCAATAATACTAAACTATGAGGGGAATTTTTCTTTAATTATTCTTAAAGCTGGAATCATAAATTATTTGTGGTATTCGTATTTATTGCTTTACACTTCTTGCAATTTTGCAATAAAGGAAAGAAAACGAGAGTCAATTCTTATTAGGGATTGTAAAGATGAAGCCGCAGGTATTCTACCGTCAAGTACCTTTTCTTATTTATGACCCTAAGACCAGTAACGTTCATTTTACCTGTAAAGGTGATCTAACCATAGGCCGAAATAGATTCTTTCTACTTGTTACTCTTGGAGTCTTGGACGAAACTAATAATTCTTGCCGCAGTTAAAGAAAATGTTTTGTTTTTCTCATATTCTAAAAGTTTTAATTACATATAATTTTTACCGTGTCAAAGGGGGCAAAATAATCGAATAGATTACTGTATTTAATTTAATAATGTATTTATATTAAACGATGTCATGCAAAAAAAATTGATTGAATGCAATAAATTGAAGAGTTGACTCATCAATTGAAAATTTGTATGAAATGCAAATCACGGAGTTGACTTTCCATTGCATTTAATTGCAATCGTTTGCTGCAGTATTTTGAACAGTTTGTAATTGCGAGGTAGCAACTAAATGAAATTAGGGATGAAAACTTTTGTTCGGTCTTATTTAACAAATATTTTTAAAAATGTCTACATCCTGTTTCATTACTTAAGGGCATGTGATACTTTACCATAAGAGCAATTTAGTTTACCCAATTATACATGCATAATAATAAATATTTGTAGTTAATAAGAGTCAATAAACCTTCGCCTCATGTAGACAAAGGTTTATTGACTCTTATTAGCTAAAAATATTTATTATTATGAATCTATAATGGGGTAAACTAAATTGCTCTTATGGTAAAGTATTACATGCCCTTAAATTTTCATGGTTCTATTCATTAATTTGGCAGACAGAATAGTGAATGTTGTCCAGGACTTTTATTTTGATTACTTCTGATAGCCTTCCATGAAAAGTAATTATCATTCATTACAAACGTTTGACTCAAAGTAAAATTTTATTATAAATATAGCTTTCGTATTAAAAAAGTGAATATTATTTGCCTCGCCTTCGCTCGCAAGTATGTAATACACAAAAGCGGTTGATTTGCAAAAGATCAAAGAGCGCATTTCGAGTTCTGGAAAACGCAGATCGTGTGCGAGATTTTTATTTCCGTTTGAAGCGAGAGTATATAAAACGTACAGATCTTCATGGCATATAATGTGAAACATCCATACACGCTCGGCAATAGTATCACGCGAGATTTGTTGGCAGTATAAGTGAAATGATACAACGTTATACGCGTTTTAATTGAGCTCGCGATAAACAGCTGTAGGCGTTGTTTACACTCTGCTCATGTAATGCAGTTATCAAAGTCAACTTGATACGCTCTGTGACTCATTTGAAATGCAATAATAAAAATATTTTGAAGCGACACTCGTTTCCTGCTCTGATTTCATCAAGTAGTAAATAAGACACTTTGACACGAGCTGTAATAAAATCTCGTTTTTATTCTCAAAATACGACTTCTATTTTTACTGAAAACAATCGTATATTTAAAAGAGTTGGGCTCAAGTTCTAATCCCAAAATTTGATTTCTTCATCTTACTTAACGAATATTAAAGCAATAATTAAATATGTTAAATAACTTGAGGTCTACCTTGATTTAAGTGGCTAATACAGATTGAGATAACAAAAGGTTACATTCAGCTAGAGTCCTATTTAAAAATCTGACACTTTGTGTTTCTTATTGCCACATATAACATTACCAATTCATTTACCTCACTGTGCGCCTCTGAACGGAATGAGTCGCATAGTTTGAGCACAAAGCAGACATCTCTATTGGAATTGACTTTCTCCATTGTTTAGCTGAACCCTCTTGATAGACATAGCAGTGCTAACAGTCAGCAGAAGAAACAAGCAAGCAATGTTATTAACCCAAGTGTGACGTTTATGTTTACAGAGGATGCCGCAGGTGCTAGAAGAGTGTCGGGGGCGTGCGCTGTGTGTTCCAGTGATGTCGGTGGCGTGGCGCCCAGCACTGCTGGACCTGGATCATGGCCGGCAAGCCTGAGCAGCCTCCCTCTTATTCAGCTCCCCCAAATCAGAGTGATCGGCATTCCCAGCAGCCGCAGTCTCAGGGTGTTCAACAGAACAGCGTTCTAGTGTACGTGTCGGGGGATAGTTTGGCTTACGCAAGTGCGGTTGGCCAGAATGTTGTTGCCAGTGCTGGTACTGGCTACCAGCATCAACACCAACACCAGCAGCAGCAACAGCATCATCAACAGCAGGGATCGTATGTCACCGGGTTGCTACCTCAAGTGGCTTGCGGCGGATATCCCACGAAGGCGACGACGCACGGCATCGACGTCGTCGGCTCAAATTGTTGTCGGGGCCAGTTCTTGAAGACATCCGACTACGTCAACTCTGGCGGGCACGAGATTGCAACTCAGCAGCTCGATTGCCAACAGGATCGGACGTTGGTATGGGGGAATGGGCCCAGGTACGGAGGCGGAGGAGGCGGCAGTTTGTACAACAACTGTCAACAAGAGAGACCCTTAGTTTGGGGGAATGCCCAGAGGTACAGCAGCGGGGCTGCAGGTGGATTAGTAGGACTGAACGGCATCGCTCCGGAACACGGTTTCCCAGGGAAGATGATCCCTTCGGCGGCTCTCGAAGATGGAACCAACAATGTCACGTATCCAGTGCAGGTCTCTCGACTGCCAGAGGGTTACGTCGCCAATAAGCGGATAGCCTTCGCACCTAATGTATCTGATCAGGTCCCTGATGGCTGTGAAGGTGTCTACAGTGGAGAGAATAATGTTAGGATCGCGTTTGTGAGACAGGGTATCTACCCTGGCGATGGGGAGGAACTCCAGCATCAGGGCATCAGCGAAAAGGGAAATCGGGTACAGGGACAGGAAGCTTTGGAGAAGCAGATGAGCTTCGGTTCGAATTGTTTGAGCAGTGTCGGGCGCTGTGATTCGGTTCGGTCAGACACAGCTGAGTCGACCTGCAGCAGTCTCAGCAGCTCAGAGAGCCAAAGTCAGCTGCAGGATCCGACTGCGGTGGCTACGAGTAATATTTACGTGCAGCAGGCTGTGCGGTCCGCGTCGCAAGTACATGTTCATCACAGTGTTGTGTCTAATAATGTGAACGCTAGTGCAGCGACGCAACGACAACAGAGACAACAGCAACAACGGCAACAAACACAACAGCAGCCAGCGATCTCCATTCCTCCCGGGTGGAAGAGGATATGCACGAATGGAGTCATCATTTATATCAGGTGAGGGATTTTAAGACAACTTATTACTTTGTTGAGCTGGTTTAGATTCTCGGAACTCTCTTATTGAAGTTTCAACGTCAAATTTTCGAACTAGGTGAATGAATAACATTATCCTCGGGGAGTTGAGATTTTGGGAACACTTTTAGGTTTATGATATGCTTTTTCTGAGAACCGATTACAAGACTTTTATTATAATCTCGATTTAGACCTTCAATATATCCAATAAAATAAAGAACAAACACAGAATTTTATAGCTTTAAATTTGTACAGTCTGTAGTTTCGCAAATTGCCACCTCATGGCGCTGTGCTTCCTTTCTCACAATTAAAAGTATCATTCAAGTTTAAAATACTCATGGGGCATTGTGCTTGTTCAATGTTCATTATCATCATGTTTACTGAACTCAAAGTCAATTGCTTAGTTAATTTTGTCTTGAAAGGGTCTTTGACTTAAAACCCAACATAAGAAATGAAACATAATTCCTATTTTTCCGTAGAATCTTTTCCCGTGGGTATAGTTGACCAATTATTTTCTTAGAGTTTCAAGTACATATACTCTCCCAAACTTCGAATATCTAAACACACTGAGGAAAAATTCTCAAATTGGCTCTCTTGATCTTTTTGATACAAACCTACCTTTTCAAATGTACAAATAAGCCCACGATTGCTTCGACAATCTCGTTCGATGGTCCCTCGAGGTTTCTTGCCTCACGTGGTAGTTCTAGTGCTTGACCTCGATGCTAAATCATATTACTTTCAGCAATGCCTCGCTCTCTCTCTAGGGATTAGGACTATTAAATTTGTCTTTATCGAGACGCTGATGTATTACATCGGTCCTCGAGTTTGAAGAGGGGAGAACTCGTTTCGTTGGTTACACAATAATCGAAAAAAAGAAAATAAAGAGATCGAAATAAAAAAAATGAATTAAGGTTACGGGGACAAGTGGTTGAGTTAGAGAGGGTCCATGTTAGGTTGGATTATTAGGGAAGAGATGAAAGGAGACAAAAAAGAGGAGTTAAAGGATGTTTGTTAGGTGGTTTGAATGGCAAGCGAAGAATCTTAGGTGGGAGGGGGCAGGACGTCAGATGACCAGATAGATGCTGGGTAACAGTGCCGAATGTGAGCGATGGTTGCGTAACTGGTGAACCACCGATGCGGTCGTGTGGCTATTACGTAAACATGATAATTGATTGCTTGGGTTCTCTGTTTAACGATCTTTCGAGTTATTCTTTCGGCAAGCTAAATTGCAACAACAAAAACATGCGTCCTGTCAGGTTTCGATTTAAGAAACAACTTCTTTTTTTTATATTTTATGTCACTCTGATTTTTATTGATGGATAGGATTGGGAAGCCTAAGTTTTATATTTAACTTTTGAGGAAATGCTCAAGAATAAATTGGAAAGTTGACAGTGAAAGGATTCAGAATGTGGTAGATGTAATTAAAAATTAACGATTTAATAGAATTGCATCGGATCGATATAAAACTAGGCATGCGAAGTGCAACGCGAATGGCGAATGAGAAAATTGCAATTTATCAAATTGAAAGGGAAAAATCGGCATTTCGGGTTGTGCATGTAGGTGGTTTCACTGATTTAAATGGAGACACGTCAGGCCATGCCAGCGGGCGCGTTTTGCGATGAGTATTCGGATCAGTGAATTTCCAGTCAAGCAATGGACGAACGGACACACGGATAAATGTGTATCATGGATGGACGATCGGTGGGGATCAATCATTGGTTGCATATATACCAAGACAGGAAGAGCTTCGCGGTATATGATCAAATCGCTCCTGCACCTATCTAAATAGAATCATCCATAGTACAGGGCCATCCACATCACATTCATAAATAAAATATATTATTTTCACTTTCGATTTAATACAATATTCGTCCACGTGGCATTTGATGCTTCAATTTTATCTTTCTCACGTAAAAATCTCTTTTGTAAGTTAGTTTGGAAACTTGTTCTATGGAGAGGGGAATGAAGTGGGATTATGAGAGTAAATATTTTAATTAAGGTCTAATTACGGGAGATATTAATGAAACTTTTGGAAAATTCATCAGAGGAGTGTGATGCTGTGTGGAAAAGGAGCTAATCGAGGGATTCAGAGAGCGCACGCGTTCATTAGGCGAATGGTTTGGATACATTCGGCACGAAGAGAGAATTCGCGGTGGAAAATGCGTTGCTCTAAAGCGCAAAAAGCCATAGGTAAATGCAATTGAACGCCAGGTCGGTGACGATAACGACGTAGATATCCACTATTGCGCAGCAAGCGAACACGATCAATAGTACCTCGTATCAAGTGTATGTTCGCCAAATTCTCTCATCGATATCGCGACATTTTGTCCGCAAATTCAAATTCCTGAACTGAATCCCGGAATGATTTTTGACATCGAAAATTGGATGTTTATATTCTTGAAAATACAGAGAAAAATGAATGCACATTTATAATATATAATAATAAATGGCATTTGATGTGTAAATGACATTTAATCAGAAGGAATAATATATATAGGTTTTAAAATCGAAATGAAAAAAATATGTTCTCCTCTCGGTTTTCCTCCAAAACATGTAGGTTGTATGTTCAGTGATTTAGATCTGGTTCTGATTTCATAATTTCGGTTTGACGTCAGAGTTTTTTGATGGATTATAAAAAAAAATACACATGAAGTCTTCGGTTCTTGAAGACATTGATTTCGATGAAATACGATTTAAGAGAGGCGAAAATAGCTGATGACTCAATGGGAAATTCCACTCAGACTCGAAAATGAACCAAGGTCACTTCATATATACTTCACTCGCGTTTGGGAGTTAACGAAATAAATTATTTACGATTGAAACATGATAAATGTCGGGATTACTTGATTTGTGATTTATTTTCTGCTTATATTCAATTTCATATTCAATTATTCAGTAAAGCAAATAAATTAACGACCAGAAGAATTTAATTAAAAAAATAAAACCTGTAAAAAGAATCATTTTACTTGTCAAGAAATTTGGCGGTCGTAACTCGTAAAATGCTCCCCATTCAAACTATATCCTCATCCCAAAGTCGACTTCGCTTTGCTGCAACGCAAATTTAATTTAACTGATCGTTTTATTATACTGCTCTTAAGTTCAAAGTGTAGCAGGTTTAGTAACCAGCGGAACGTTTGAAAAACTGGAAAACCGCAATGGCGTCGGCTGTCAAGGGCGATAATAATAAAGCCAAGCCTCACTGGCCATTCATATACCGTCAAGGTAATGCTGGTATTATGGTGCACATTTGATGATGAAGGGGTATTTTGATGAAGAGGGTAAGGGGTTTGGAGGTCCTCACGTCACGCCCGCGAAGCTTTCATATAAAGTGAACGCGATATTCGCGTAATGATCCTGCAGGCTGCGTTTTGTACGAGCTCGTATAGTTATTATACCAAAGCACTAACACCAAGCGAGAATCCATTAACTAAATGCTACGAAAATGTTATCACTATTCGCATGAAATAACCATCTATCAGAATTCTCCTCCGTATCTTTACTATTCTATCAGGTTTTGTATTATCTACACTTTGTTTTAGGGGAGTGAGTTATGGTTTTGATAAATAGGAGCTTTCCGAATTGCAAATTGATTTTTGATAAATATTTTTTTATGAATTGTGTTAACAGTAACAATTCACCTATACAAAAGTAATTTTTATATTCTAGAGAAAAGTGAAACTAAAACTTCTATTTACCAAACAAAAACCAGAGTATGTATATTCAATAATAATCCTCTTTGTTTGAAGTACATATACAATAATATTTATAGAGGTACAAATAGCAGTAGTGCGATGATTTTACATCGATCGCCTTAAAATAAGTATATGTTTGATCTATATATATATTTACAAGCTCGTCACATGCCATTTAGAGCTTCTAACATTTACTTATTTACATATTTTATTCGTGAGCATTTCTTTCTCGCATAGCAATTATATTTAATTTTAGATTGAACATTTTCTATATACATAAAATCAATGCTGAAGGTATAATAATGTTTTATTGTGCGCTGTTGCTCTAGTCGTGGATTTAGTATTAAAATTGAATAGAGAAGAAAAAGATAAATAGATTCAGATCAAGAAAGGAAGATTCGTTTGTCAGGTTGACTCTAATTACACGCAGGGGCGACCCACGCAGCGAACAAGTAACACGATCGTTTGTGTTCTCATTAATAATTACTGTACAAGGAGAGTCGATGCACGTCACGATGACGGTTATAATTAGTGGCTGCTACAGAGAGGGTTGAGGGCTTTACACAAGCCGGTTGAACCGGGTAATGACTTTGCGAGACACAGGTAGTATCTTCTAAGCTACTACCTTATACAATCCACATCTTCTACATTTACAAGTGCATTCTGTACAATATATGTACATGCTTGCCTCCACGGAGAAAAATGGAGGGTCAAATTTTGAGGGTCAAAATTTAGAGGGTCAGATTGACCCTCTAGATGGTCAGATGGTCCTTCTATAATTTTTTCCACATAATCAGTTTGATTCTCATTTTATGATCAGTTTTACAATCCGAGGTGATCAAGTAGATCCTTTCAGAAGATCAAGCCGACCTTCTGAGATGATCAAGACAATTATCTGAGATAATCGAGCCGACCTTCCAGTGTGATAATCTCGTCCATCTGAGATGATCGAGTCGATTTTCTGAGATGATCAAGCCGATCCTCTAAGATAATCTAGCTGACCGGCTGAGATAATCGATTCGACTGTCTGAGATGATCGAGTCGATTCTCTTATTTTGATCATCCAGAGATGAGCAGTTTGATTATCTAGAAGGCTGTCCTATAGTTGACTCTCAAATATGATCAACCTGACCCTCGAGATATTCAGATTGACCCTCTATTTTTCTCCGTGTCCAGCCTGTCGGTATCTTTCATCTATAATCCCTTTCGATTATGTCAATTTGTCTTCTCGTTATTCACATATCCCATTCCCCTCATTTCAATCACGAGAAGCTCACTTAAACTATTTTAATTAGAATCAACGACGCATAAGCAATTAATGCATTCAAATTAGAGGCATTAAGGTTATACTTGGCAAGATTTTAGAGATGAAATCACGTAGGAAATCATGTATAGATTTACAATTCAATCTTCGACATCATTTGGAAATATAAAATTGGAATTATTGGTGGAAAGTGTATTAGGTAAACAATTGAGAATGCAACATAACATCGTCAAATAGCTTTCTGCTCGAAACCCACACTGAGAAGCCTGCATGTCCAGTATATTTATGTTGTAGTTATCACTGAACAGTGAACACTGATTCTGCAACTATTCAATTTTTCAGACCTATCGTCTGAACCGTTAGCTTTCTCCTCTCGTACGGTGATTTCTCCGAGATCGGGAGATGGGAAAAGAGCAGAATGTATCCTAAAAACATGACATATCAACTGCACTCGATATGCCTATTATCAGTGTTCCGGTGCAGTAGGAACTCCGCTCGTTTGACTAGTTGGCACGTTCAATGGTGCATACGTAACCAGGAAGCGCTCATTACGAGTCCACAGAATCAGCTTCGCTTTAATGACAAAGTAATTACTTTACGTGTTTGCTTGTTTTACTGCAAAATCGTGGTATAAAATACATGCTTATATTACTTATTGTCATTGTTCATTCGGTTTTATTATCTAAGTATTTAATTTTTTTAAATTGTGTTATTCTCTTATATAAAGTCATTTTATCTTTGATATCTTCAAAATTTTGCAATTTGCAGAATAATGGCATGTTGAGTAATCAGCGATTTTTATGTGGGTCGAAGGATTAGAGGAATTATGAGGGTTGAAAATTATTTTTTGTCCAAGCATATCTCGATATTGGTTATACTTTCTTTATCTAAAGCTCAATTTATGTTCGTTCGAAAGATATTTATATGTGGATGTGGAACCTTTTTGTGTGCACATATCGGTTGATAATTTCCTATGATATAAACTCGGAAATGAGTGCAAGCTAATGTAGTATATGAACCATCATTGTATGTCTGAGAATAGGTACCTTATCGCTTTTACAGTCACAAATGTGATTATACACCTCCTTTATCCATAAGACCCACTTGAACCGTGGGAAATAAAGGTAGTGTGTTTGACAAGAGAAAAAAAGTTGTGGAGGGGAAAGTAGCTGGAAAAAAGAAAAGAGAGAGAAGAAATAATACCGAGATCGTAACTGACATGTAACAGAGGTGCGGGTGCTGTGCCAGATGTACATACAGTACATACGTTTATGGCATGCCCTAAATCTCAGAACCCAGCCGCTGGCAACCATTTCAAAGTAGATTGCTGTCATAAATTATTGTGTCGAACTGGGGCATTTAAAACCTCTTTTCAATTTCAGTTTCACAGGGCCTGTTTCATTTCCGGGTTATTCTCATTTCTTACTAAAAATTAAAACTGTTTTAGTAACACTAACGTAACACTGGTTCTTTTGTGTGATTTGTCACTTTAATCCCGTTCTCTTTAAGATACACCAACTATCTTAAACGTGTTACGTTCCCGACAACCCTTGAGGAAAATGGGGGGATTTATTTTAAGGCTTCCCTTTGATCTTTGAGTCAGAAACTCGAACGATGGGCTTAGTCAGATTGCACAGTCATTTGTTTAGGTAGATTAGTATATTCGCCTTTGATTTAATGCCCACAGTAGGAGGCATTTATTGATGTATTTATGTCCTTAATCATCCTTGTGAAAATATTAGTTAATCCTCTCGTAATAATGAGGTGGTCAAACAACTTGTCAGGAAAGTGTAAACTTTAAAGCCTAATCTAAATCCCTAACCACCAAAATCTCGAGTTCGTCCTGAGTAAACAGATCATACCTGACTGGGTTTATAACACCTCCTTTCGAGGATTATGACAGGTTGAAATCTGTTGAGACCAGAGCTTAGTATTCCTAAATTCTATGAAACTTTTTCTTTGTCTATTAATGCTAATAGTGTTTCATTATCACCCTCATTATTACTGAAGGAATCTGAAATTGATCTGGGTACATTTCTGACATAATAAATAAGAGAGGTACTTATACCTGGCAAGGGTGAAAATACCAAAGTAATTTTCTCAGTTTGAAAAATAAATAGTGAGGGACAAAGGAGGCACTCTGCCAAGGGGTGCACAACTCGAAAAGAGAGAAAGCGTGCAATCACGCCCTGGATCCATAGCTCTTTATGTCAAGAAAAAAATAATAAAAAAAGAAAAAGACAACCAAAGATACCGGTGGGTCGACCTTCCGGCAGAAGTTGACGCGTACGAGTGCAGCCTTTGATCCCTTTCAGTGTCATAAAAAGCATGGTATGTGGAAAACGAAGAGAGCCAACAATGCTCGACGAACAGCAAACAGCCTCACTCTTTCCATTTCAACATTCATCTCTCTTTTCAAACCAATCTTTACCGGTTCCTCTTCCTTCTCTTTCAAATTCTCTTACAAAGCACAGAAGTCCCTTCTAGAGACGAATCCGGTTCAATAAACGGGGTTAAGTTTTATATTCTACATTGCAAAAATTTGAAACCTCTTGGAAATTTGAAATCATTTTTGTTTCATTCTGAAATTGTCTGTATTTGAGATCAGGACTAGAACAGATGCAAGGATTTCGATCAATGTTATGAAACGAACGACCTTGTTGCATTTGGCCTTCTGGTATAAATTATTATACAATACGTAATGTGATAAGAGGTAATATGTCGGATGTGTGTTTCTTCATGACCTTTGCAGTGGAAAATGAGCAGGGGTGAATGAGAATAAATATACAGGGCTCTGTTTATCAATAGATGTTAAGTTATGATAATATTAGGCACCCGAATCCAGATGTTGATCAACATACATTAAATATCTCGGGTTACAAACCACGTGAGCCCAAAGGAACTCTTGTCGATTTTTTATTTTCTTCCTCCATTCATACTTCCGAGTTAGTCTAATGTTTCACTCGTTCATATGCTCTGCTTTCAATCACTCTCAACTTGCTTACGATGCATTTGTCATTATTATTCGTACTGAAATTACTCATATATTTAGAAAATTAGACTTTTAGTTAGAAAATGTCTTTTTGTTATTAAAATAATTACGTCTATCATTTATATAAAAATTATTTATATAAATGTAAAATATATCATACCAGAATTATACTCTAATACTCATCTCGCGATCGAGAGCACCGCTCGGGGGTCGAGTGACTTCGATCGGATGGGATTAAAATAGCTCAAGCGAGCATTCTGACGTCACCACGGCATTGACTTCGCGAGCGCTGGTACTTAGTGTTGGCTGTCGAGGGACGCTCGGGGGGAACATAGAATCAGTCAAGCGTGAAAAGTGCTCTCGATCGGAGTGCTCTCGATCGCGAGCTGAGTGTATTATATATTTCGTGTTACGAACACTATTGAATTTCGCCTTTCTAATTCGAGTCTAACGGTCTCGTTGACCGAAATCAGTGGCCCCTGTTTTTTACTCATGATCCGAATTGGGACAGGGATTATCGAGTCTGCCTTTTGTGGATTTTGTGTTGCTGTTGATCTTTGTATATGTGAGTAAAGTAAGGTCATGCTTCACCGTGCGCAATCTCATTGTCCACAGTTTGATTAGTGAAACCGGGTCACTCGCGTCGCTACACAGAGTAATCACTCTGCATGTAAATTAATCTGCTGTCTCGCGTTTCGCAAGGCTTTGTCTGAGGGCACGTGGTCGATGCTGCAGATTGAAAAACTTGGGAAAGCTTCCAAATCGGATTTCAACGAAAATTAGTCTCGCGCTTGACGTCAATAAAGGTTTACTTTTGTGGTCTCTTCGTTATTCTCAATTTAACTCTCCCAACTCGCATTTATATACGTAAATACTTTTACAGAATTTGTTTAACTTGAAATGTATCAAAGCTAAATACTTGCTTCACTGAATTGTGAGATCGAATCGAGAAAGAGAGTTCGATAGCAATTAACTTTGGATATAGAATAGGGATATAGAAGAGGGCAGGGACCCGTGTAGAAATTTAAATCCGGGCACTACCAGGTCCTGATAAGGTTGCCTTATTTTACTTAAGGTCCGGAACCGTCAATCCTATCAGGCCCATATAGTGTTCTGTAACGCTCAATATGGTAAGACCGTATGTTGCCAACCTTAGACGGTCCGTATCCTAACCTTACCTCAGCCTTTAAAATACGTAAGGCTCTTTTCCGGGCCGTATTTAATTCCTATCAAATTCCGTAAATTATTATTTTTTTATTATATAATAAATTACGCGCTTCAATAAAAAAAGCAAATAAAAATTTAGTGCCCCACTTTTTTCAAAGCATTCCCTGATAACGAAATGTTTCGAAAATCTCGCATACACATTTTGTTGTTGTTCTTGGCCGCCTTCACTGATCCTTATTGGCCTATTACACTTAGAAGTTACAATAAAAAATAAAAATAAATGTTATTAATTAAGAACATGATTTATACGTAGAGATATTATGTGTATACTTATAAATAATCGGTATTTGTAAATTTTAACGCTTTTATAACAAATAAAATTTCGCACGCAACGCGGAGGGGAATCGAACGCACGACCTACGGGACACGAGTCCAGCTACCTAACCATTACCCTAAGCTCTCGAGATGGTGGTCCCACATTTTTCCACGGTATACTCATTCACACACAAAGATTAAATTTTTTCGAGATAATTTAATCAAAAAATGCATTTGAGTTAAAAAAAATAAAATATATTCCTATATTTTTAGTGTTCACTTTTACAGAAAGTAAAAGTATTGATGAAAAGTATATTGTAGTAATGATTGATATAATAGGACTAGCAAAATTCTATTTCATAAAACACTTTTAATTAAATAATTTAAAATACTATTTAGTCAAAAAAATATATTTTAATTATAAATAATAAATTATTTAATTTAAAATCTTCTAAAGTTTGCACTATACTTGTGTTGTTGTACGCCTGATCTTCAATACATTTTTATCCGTATCCTATCAGGGCCGTACGTTTACCTTACTTACGGTATAATTTAGGCTGCCTTACTTAATAATAAGGGGAGCCTATCCGGGCCGTAAACGGACCTGATCAGGGCCGTTACATAAATTTGACAATCAGGCAGCCTGATCCGG
The DNA here is from genome assembly GCA_904066015.1 of Synergus gifuensis. Lineage (NCBI taxonomy): Eukaryota > Metazoa > Arthropoda > Insecta > Hymenoptera > Cynipidae > Synergus > Synergus gifuensis. The sequence goes on along the minus strand of CAJFCO010000046.1, from coordinate 4,465,609 downwards.
ACCTGGTCCGAGCCTTTTTTAAAATAAGGCTAAATAAGGCAATTTCCACACGGGGATGGTATGATGGGATGAGGTGGAAGAGGAAGTGGATGAAGAGTAAAGCAGTGTCCCCAATCGATGTAACGAGAATTACGGCGAAACAAAGGGATCCTGAAGGAAGAGTAAGGGGTTGGGCAAAGGTGAAAGCTCCGTGGGTTCGGGGAATAAAGGATAATTACGTTAAATAACCGACCGAGGTGAGAACGAACCGGATAAACGGCACTCTGCAGGTATCTCGCGCGAAACTTAAACAGACCTAATATCAGAGACAATGCCAGTGGCAATGGGTGTGCTACTCCATTGTACTCTCTTAATTAAAAGTGTTTGCAATCATCAACTGTTTCTTTCATTCGACTAGCACGTATCCTTTTCCTTCGATCAACTCGCTGCACCAACTCTTAAAAGACCCTTTTCAACTCTAACTTTGCTATCGAACAATAGAAACCTAGTCATCGTAAACGCGTTACTTCAATTTCCGATAATGGACAATAGAATAGAGGTGTTCTCTTCAATATCTAATTGGATTTTGATGGGTTGCTGATTTAAAGATTTTTTACAACAAGAATCATTGAATCAAAAATGAATGTGTTTAGAAAGGATTTGCTAGGGTAGCTTGCGGAGACGGGAGAGGTACTAGATGAAAGGAGCGGGAGTGGGGCAGTGGCGCGGCTGGTGTATTGCTGAACTTCAATTTAATAATTGGTTATTTTGACAATGATGGGCTACTTCAAAGTGATCATATACAATTTTGCACTGTCAAAATTGACTTTATTTCTTGGGACACAATGTGGAATAAATTCAATCACTTTATACTTTAGTTAGTCTTATTTTGCAAGTGTATATTTTCTTAAATGAGAATTGAAAACATTTATCATATTTTACAATCGTTAGGGAAATAAACGTGTGAGCAAATCAAGGAGGCCGAATGCAATTATCACGCGTGACCGTGACAGATTGATCCTTCGTCACCATGTGCCACTTTTCGCTTAATATAACCGCAATAATTACATTTGTTTTAAGACAAAGCAGATGGCAACACGCGAAAAAATTTACTATTCGCTTGCAGTAATAATAAAGCTATGAAATATGCATTTTCCTCGTCTTCAATGTTAGAAATATATTCATCTCTTAAAAAACACTATCGACTTCTTTATTTTAATAGAATAATTATTTGTAACATGTTCTAATGTAATTTCTTTCTTGTTTGTTCCAGGTGAGATTTTTTATGGTTCTTTTGAGACTTTAGACATCCTGAATGGAAGGTAAGCAATTAAATTGAGTACACATTGTAAAAGTAGGAAATCTCGAGAGAGTTTCGTAACGAAATAGTATTTTGAAATAAACCTTTGAGCATCACCAACTTTTCTGAAAGTTGTGATAAAGATACTGGTTTAGTAAAGTTAGTAGAAGAAGTTTAGTAGAAGAAAGTGCAAAGTGTGATATGGTGCATATTTTATGGAGTAAAAGGATCACATATAAATATGCATAACACGAGTATGTAGAATTGCAGTCGCTCTTTGTCGCGTGATTCGAGGATCGCGTTTAGTAAACTCTTTTTAAAAAAAACCTGGATATCGCAGTCGTCCTTTTGTCGTTAAAAAACACCCTGCATATATAGCAGGGTTGAACGTGCTTATCTGGCTTGTGCTAGAAGGAATCTTTAAAACAGGAAAACCATCGATAAACCTTTCGTTTAAAACTGCGGTGGTTTAAGTGGATGGTAAAGCTAGAGGTAGGGAAGTTTTAGTCGAGCTTATAAAAAACCAAGGTAATGCAGAACTTTCCAAGGGTCTCGATATTCCGCTTCATTTACACGTTACGTTTTAATTTTCCAACCTCTGAGGAAATTTGCTAATAATCGACTATTATGGTAGTTGAATCTCTACCTCTCAAAACAAAACTCTTAGAATTTGTTCAATTTTTTACTTTGGAGCAGGAGATAAAGTTTGAAGAGCTTTTATGAAAATACCATACAAAATTTCTATAGAAGTCGTTGAGGAATTCTGTATGGAAATTTGATGAAATTATTAACATCTTTTCGCTTTAGGAAGCTATAAAGTACATTTTTCCTTTCGAGAGCGACAGTTTCATTATATGATCGTTGATATATTAGTAATCGTCGAGGCTGCGGTTTGTCGACGAGTCTTTAAGACTGTCATAAAGCCAATCACGCACAAAAGTGTCGTATCTTATAAAATGCGAGTTGCTAGGAAAACGACCATTAAGAACAAGCGAAAGATAAAGGGTGCCCGTCATCCCATGATATTGGCCTTTTTTTTATGGAATATGACATATTTTCTCCACATATTCCTCACTTTATTCGCTCTCATCAAACTTAATTTCTTATTTTTTTCTTATTCGAGAATGCACGTTATTTTTTCATTACATGTAGATATAAAAACGCTATTATAAAAAATTGTCAATGGCAGCGTTGTAAGTTTTAATTTGATTTTGGTTTCTTATAATAGTGTAGGAAAAAGATGTGATTTTAGTAACTATTAGATTGTGTAATGTTTAGTCCTTTAGGGGATGAAGGAGTATAAAAGGGTCGGGTTGTCGTTAGTCTCAATTCGTCGAGCTATTGCTTTAGCTCTATTAGAGGACGAATGAACTCGTAGTTGGCTAACAGCTAACGTTGGCTTGGCTTGGTTCCGCTCAGCTTACCTTGTCTACCACCACCAGCCACCGGGAATCAATAACTCCTCGTGGTGGAGTCAACCTCTCACCCTCTTGCCTCTTTCCCCTTTTCGGACCCTTCCCAGTTCCCTATTCCCTTTACATTTACAACCTTACGCTACTTCGACTACAACTACAACTACTCCACAAGTTCTCGCGAGGGGACATACATAGACATTACACGATTACACACACTCATCTCGGAAGATTCTTCTCGATTTTCCAGAACGAGTGAGCGCTTTCTATCTCGTTGCTATAACCCCTCGCAAAAACAAAGAAGCGCAACCAACCAATGAAGCACCCCGATGGAAATATTTGACCCTTTAACGATAGGGGAGGAGATATGATGATGGAATTCGTGCACGATAGAAGGAAACAAAGAAAGAAAAGAAGGGAAGGAAATAACTGCGACGCAGTAAAAGTTCTGCGTACTAGTTTCGTCCCCTAATATAAACTGCGACTTAAGTAAGGAAAAAGGAATACGTCGGAGGGTGAAAGTGATTTAGTAGGGAATTGTAGTTTCGGTTTTAGTTTTTCTTACCACAATTACATCAAGTTACCTCCGTTATTATGTTGCTTCTTTAAGTCTCTTTCGTGACTGAATAAAGACGGAAAATAGTTCCTGTTTATGCACTAGGACTGTGTGCTAGCCACAAACCGGGCTACTCCACCTCCACTAATGAGTCAGTTCTTATTTCACGCGCTGCATTTCATTACTGAGGTTTAAAGATTAGAAACTTGATTCAATAATAACTTAAAACTTGTAAGATTTGAAAACGAGAAATTGTAATTTTCCTTACTGTGTGTTCTCGCATAAATTATTGTTACGAGTACATAATTTAAATTTCAAATACAATTTGCATATATGCACAGGGATTCTTTTACGCTTATATTTTGTTTGAGAATAAATATTGGTAAAGTTTCATGTGAAAATATTAGCATTGCCTTGGATCTTGTGAAGATAAACCCACTTGAAAACGTGCATGATAGGAAAAATTGAATACCGAGTTTTAATAAGTTTTCCGAATCAAATATTCGCCCACGCGCCGGTGTTTACACAAAATGATATCAGTCAGTCTATATTTGTTCTTTTTCATATTTTCCTCGCAATCTGGAGGCTGATTATATTTGCGGGAATGAGCGCCCCCATATTCAATTCATGTAACGTAATAATGAATTCGTGTTCTATCAACGGTTAATAGAATATGAATCAGATTAGTTTATATTATCTACTCTCAATTTCCCCGTACTCGTTGCAGATTTTCGAGAATACCAATTACTGGAGTACATGATAATATTTTAAAATGTTGAACTTTATTTGAATCAAAGAACGCTATTATACATATAATTAATTATATTAACTCGATTATATAATCGAGTTACATATATATATATATATATATATATATATATATTTAAATATATTTATCCAGCAGTGTATATAAGTATACTTGATCCTCTTTCAATTCCCTTAAAGTGTTTTAAACAATTTTTCTCTTTCCTGAGTGCTTTCAAAGTAAATAATGTTGGAAGTTAAATTCCAGCAGTTCACGTTTCGAGGACGTTTACTCGGATTTGCACCATACAGTTAGATGGGATGTAGGATGAAATGTAAGAGGGTAGAAGAGGGTAGTCACCTTGTGTTAACCTAGTTCCGTCCAAGTGATCAATACAAGAACGAACTCGTCAACGACAGTACCCTGGCAAGCAACTATTCATCTCATATAAAACGAGCTGCATTGCATTAAATTTATCTCAATGCTGCATAAAGTTTTTCTTCTTCATATCAATCACAAACTTTCTGGAAAATTAGTCACTTGTCCCAATTTTGGATTAAAAAATAATGTGACAATTTAATAACAATTTTCGTATATGATAATTTATAAAGTGCTTTTATTGCACTTGTATCTGTCGAGTGAAGCCGACAAATCTGAATAATAATTATCGAAAAGCTTGTTAGCCTTTGAACGTATTACAAAAAGACAAGTGGTGGATGTCCATTGCATAAATTAGATCTATTATGCGGCTCGCATGCAAATCGACCGATTAAGTGTGGAACAGGTACATAAAGATATTCAGCCAATTTAGATATTTGGCTATAAAGTCAGTATACATTGACTTTCAGTATTTAGATATTAAATATTTGTTCAATATAATTGTTCTTTATTTGTTAGGGAAATCTTCAAAAAATTGGTATAAAATCGCATCATTCCGATGTGCGCTTGCGCAATAATAATAACAATAATAGTAACATATAAATCTCGATGACGAGAAGACGTTCAATCTCTTCGTGATTAATCCTCCATTAACCGCAGTTAGCGACATATTTTTTACTCTTCATTAAAAATGCCAGACGTACTATTTTTAACTCTGAGCTTCTAATTAGATTTCTTATGAAAGATGCAACGAAAGTCAGCTTATTGCATACTTGTACAAACCTCATTAATTTTCCAAAATGAATATTAATAAGCTCTAACTTGATCAAATTCAGGCGAATATTCATCGGCTTCTGAGATGATAATAGATGCTGACTATATTAATAGTGTTTTGAGTAAGCAACTTGAAGTATGAAGTAAGAACTTGAGTATGAGTTTTACAAGATCTTTCATAATTTTGGAAGGTAGTTTACAACATGTTCGAGAGAAGAGACATAGAAGAATATGTCAGGATGAAGATTAGTTCATGTTTCCTGTCTGGTCTAAGATGTAAGGATGCCTTCCCTTTTCGTAACGTGGGGCTTCCTGGGGACGTTATACGCGGGTAAGCCTAATGTGGCAAGTAGATCCCGCAGGTTACAGTTAATTGGCTTCGGTACTCGACTGTGGCAGCCTCTACATAGATACCTAAGTAAGCATAATGTTCGTGGTAGATTTTATGGGGATAAATACACCTCAGGCTAACTTAGTCGGTAATTAACATCTCTTACGACCCTCCGTTTATTTTCCTATTCTCTTACCAACGCTCCACAACAAATCAAGTCTTCCTGCTGCTAATGTAAGCAGCCCATTGCTTTATTTTCTTACCAGAAGTAAATCTAACTAATGCATTATCTAAATGCACTAATCTAAACTCTAAGCTCACAAAATCTTGAGTTCATCCTGAGTAACAGATCAACTCTTTTAGGTTTATAACACCTGTCTTTGAGAATTATGAGAGGTTGAAATCTTTATTGATGCGTTTGTCTATTTATCCAATTTCTGCAATTGCTAGCGTGATTTTTTACTTATCGGCTCCTTAACTCCATACATATTCGCATATTTTCTGCGTCTTTTGTATTAGCGGCGGAAACAACGATTATAAAGTGGGACATTACGTGGCCGGATACGTCAAGTGTGGAAACGTGATTATTGTGAAACGTATGGCGTAGTGGCATCATTCATTCACAAAATTATTCTCATAGAGACAGAACTTATGCTGAATATAATCTGATAATCAAAATAGTATATGAAAACAACTTGGAAAAGAGTAGTACATACTTCTCAAAAATAATAAAGTAATCTTTGATAATGTATTTGTTGGTCTCCTCTTAAAACACTTGAACGATCTCAAAGTTATGCTCATTTCCATATTCAAAATAGGGAGGGTTCCGAGAGACAAAAGTTAGTGTCGAATAGGGTCGCACCCTAAGAGTTACTATTAAATAAGAACCGAAATGATTCAATGAAAAAGCCCATAAAATACAACCATATGAAATTATTTAGGCTTGTTTTCGTGAAGGAAAACTCGTTATTTTTGTACAGCATAAAAGAATCAAGTGATTGATTATGTGAGCAGATTTTTTCTTCTATTTTCGTCTGCATTGAAAAAATGATGTTATAGGTTCCTTGCGATTATATAATTCGTGTTATATTGACATCGCCGAGTTACGCAAGATTTTATACATATATAATATGCGCACAATCATCGAATATTGGGACATATATGTATACTAACGAGGAGTATTACGTTGCATAGTGACATTAGATACTCACCTCACTGGAATAGGATATCGCGTGCTGACAATGATTGTAAAACAGTAACTGTATATTATTAACGAGAAACTCGCTCATGTATGACCTTCGTTAAAAGTGTCACCATTAAATGCTTATACTGTCATTTCAAATCAGAAGTCAGACTCCATGTTAGCGTCTTTTATTTTCGATGCATTTGCTGATGCAAACTTTCCTGTCTGTGGTTAGAGTTCCCTTCTGGATACTTGTTGTTTACCTTTTCATCTGATTGCTGTTAATTCACCATGATATAATAAATCTAGCGCATCCGCAGGGATGGTGCCAAACAATGATTGCTTGGTAAGCAGTATTCGGAAGCAGTGTACAATCAAGAATAAACGCTACGCTGGTTGTGTTCATCTGTGAAAAAACAAATATTTTAACTCATAAAATGAGACTTCGCTACGCGTTCTTTATTTGATTCCTGATCCTCATTCGCTCACGCGAAACAGGTATTGTCAGCAATAGAACGTTTCGAAGTTATATTTTTGCAGAATTTTTCAAATCGTAAGGGTTGGAATGGAATTGAATGAAACTTTTTGCGTGTGACCTTTTCTTTACAAAAGTACAAGAGTGATCTTCAGATAAGAAGTCGGAGAACCAAGAGGCAAACAAATGGGAAAAGGAAACATGTAGGAGGAATCTACAGGAGTCTAAGAGGTGAAGTAGTCAAGACTCAAGGCTCAAGAATCAAGACTCAGAGAGGAATAGAGGAAGGAAATCGAGCGAGGAATAGAACAGGACAACATTATCGCGCGATACGATCTGAGATGCCTTGCTAGCCTCTCAGGCATGTCACATTGCAAACGGTGGACAATGAGCCTATTGTTGGTGCATAATGGTCGTTCGCTCAGTCCCTTGACCTTACATGGCCTCCTCCCTTCCTCCAGAACTATAGACACTTGGATCTCAAGAGTCTTGACCTAGCATCATCTACTGTCTGTCTGTGGAGCATTATCTCCACCAACTCAGGTTACTTGAACAATTCTTGATTGAAAACATAAATCATCTGATAGTACAGCTCTTGTCAATAGAAGTTGGACAACAATTTCTATCGAATTTGATCATGGATCGTACATTTCAGTCAATTGACGCTTTGATGTTTTTTTAGCTCGGGTAATACAGTCATCAAGGATCAGACCACATATATGACAAAAAGTGTGAATAATACTTTTTGCACACACGTGATAATTATGCAATTTGTCACGGGTTATGCGAGCAAAGAGTAGAGAGGAATGTGTTCTTATAAAAGTGAAGTTTCGAGATAGTTTTTATGAGAGGTCGTAACTAATACAGCAAGTGCGACATGTCTGAGAGTAATTATCTTTCACGATCGGTAGTTGCGCGGTGCTATTAGAATTATTAGATTGCTCGAGTGGTATTGGTCTCTCTGGCGTTATTGTGGCTGTAATATCGTCATCATCAGATCGTTCCTAAGCATGGAGGTGGGCAGAAACTATTCCAAATAAGTTTACTACCTGGGTTATTGGCCTCAAGTGAACTTAACGGTCGAGAGCGCGTGCATTTGTGACATTGGAATTCAGATGCACTGACAGAATCTCGTATATGCTAGTAGTTTCCTTACCGATATTGCAATCGAGAATGATTTATATCACAATCTCTCAAGCCTCTCTTGTACCTTTCTTGTTCCAACAAAATTAACGAACAGCTATTTTACAGAGATCTGACGTAATCATATGTAAATTGTGAAACGATTTAGTCATTTTTACGGTTTAATAAGTTTGGAAAAAAATTGAGATGAAAGAAGTCCCACGCCTTGAGATCTGATCAAGTTTTCAATTCTTAAACCAAAAGCATTCATTGTACTAATTTAAATACAACCTATTTTGTCTCTATAACCAATTAAACTCGAGAACGAGTACAATAGATCACTGAAAGGCAGACCCCATTCTGCTACAACTGTTACTCAACCCAGATTCAAATCATTTTTAATTAAAACCTTCGCATTTGACCTTTCCTTTACACAATGACAAAATCATTAATAAGTTGTTTTATTTCGAAAATGAATAGGCAGGTTAATTTTGGGATATTATGATGAAGTCGAGTGTTTCAAGTATTCCAATGTAGATATCAGAAAAATGATAAATAGGAATTTAAGGTGCGTTATGAATCCTAAAGGGTATAAAATGTCTTGTAATTAGTGTCCTTTCATCCTACAAAAGATTTAGAGTCGACAAACGAATAGGGCAGTAAACTCAATGTACTCGTGTGTATCCATGTCGTTGATTCACTGTGGAAGAAAGTCCCGGTTATAAATTACATTTCACGAGTGCTGACTGGCGAACCGATAAACTCGAGAATGCGGAAGTTCGCGAAGCTGTTTGACGTGTACCTCCGGTGAAATCGATGTGAGAATTGCGTGATTTTGTGTTTAGAGACCACCAATAGCAAATGGAAAACACTCCGAGAGAAGCAAACACGAGAAATTCCCTTTACGCTTCAATTGCAATCGAAAGTCTTTTTCCAACTCGCTGTGCAATACCTTTTCAATTAAAGAATCTCAATTGCTTTCAACCTATTTGTTAGTTTCTCATGCCAACGTGTTTAATCAAGTGTTATTTTAGCAAAAGTATTTTATCAAGTATTTTATCCAGTGTTTGGCTTGACATTAAAAAGAATGGCAATAAAGAAAAGAAATTATTGATGATTAGAGTGGTAATCACGGCGATAGATAGAAATAATGATGCGGAATTTGTACCTATACAATAAATGTTAGTGGCATATACAAGCAATGAATGTTAGGCATACGTTTTCTTACGTGAAAGACAATTTGACGAGATTCATAGAGTCGTAAACAGGTTTCTTTTTAACGACCACAGCAATCATTCGTGAGAGAGGAGAGAAAAAGAGGAAGATAAAAAACAAAGGCATGTCATTTGTAAGTAAGTCAGTTCGCTCGTATTGCTGGTGGACCGCCGCGGTTATAATGATCTCACGATGCATCCATCCGTGACAGGCGCATCCACATGCGACGGAAGGAAAGTGGCTTGAAAATAGGCCAATGGGCTGTCGGCTATAAACCCCGATTGCCGCATACATTCATTACGGTGACAGAAAGGAGAGGCACGAAAAGGGGAAACGCCTTGTTGAAGACGTTTGAGCCGATCGAAAATTTCTATGCCCAGGTTGTACTCATATGTTGTGACTTATAACCAACATCAGACACATCAATCAGAAATTATCCCCTTCCTATCGCAGGTCGTCACATATACACCTTTTTTCACCTACTTTCAAGTTAAATCTTATGAAAAATTTCTCAGGATAGTCAAATTTTTTAATATTTCTGTTTTGATAAGTTTGATATATTATATTCACATGAAATTTATATGTGATCATGTGTAATCGTTCTTAACTCTTTTCAAATAATTTTTTCCTTCAATAGATGTGTAAATATATTAAAATATTGTTTACCAAGGCCTCCAAGGTAAATAATTCTTGAGAATGGCACAGATCATGGTGGTCTTGTAAAATAACTGTGAAATTGAAATCGGTGCATGTCGATAAGTATTCGTGGTAGCGGCACCGAGGATCTGTAATTAGGACTAAAGAGTTTGAGATATTTTAAACCTCACGACTTTTTACGAGCACTTGGCGTACAGAAATATCTATCTTTGAATGATCTCGCTCGAAAGATAATCACCGGCAATTACACCCGTCGTCATTCAGGTGAGCGTGCAAACGAGCAGGCAGATGCGCATTTTTGCATGTCCCATCAAAAAATTCCTTTTACTACTTAACAATATTGAAAAAAAATTCTTGAAAATTTATAAATAATGAATACTCCTCTGCCAATGGAATTGAGAACTATTTCGAACAAAAAGTCGCGCCCCCTCTTTCGAGGACGCTTTGAATTATCTCTTTGTACGATATAATAAAATAAATTCTCTTTGCTTGAAAGCAAATTGGAATTCAGACTCGAGAAATTTTTCTTTCGCCGTGAAAGCCTTGACCTTCTTTGCGAGAAATACACAGCAGTCCCCATTACTTTTGGTACAGATGCGAAATCTCTTTTGCGCCCACTTGTTGATATATTTACGAACTGCATCGACGACGACGGCGTCGAACCGGTGCCATGACCCAAATACGGGCTGCGCAATATCATCACACCGAGGGGGGCAAAGAACCATCCAGGGCCTCCAACGCATAAAATCCACGATCCAATACCATTGCGCAAAACCCGAGACGAATCATGTCCAAAGTTGCGTGCAATTTAAGCTCACGAAACAAGATGCTATCGCGGATACATTGCAAGGCTGTGTTTTTTATTGCTATACGAGGGAAATCAAATTGCCGAGTGGAATATTTACATGATGTGTCTCAAGTTACGAGCAAATAAAATGTAATGGGTTACGTATTCATGCGAAATTTTTTTTATTCCTCGACTTTCATCAATATAATGAGACCCTCATTTAGCTGAAAATATATTGCAGAAGAGGTAGAATTCATTTTCGTAATGTGATAAGCCACTGATGTTTTTAAATTGCCAAGTTATTACGCTTAAGATTTTTAGTCAAGAACTACAAATTGAGACGCATAAACTTTTGCTTTTACTGTAATTCAAAAAAGTGTTCTTAATTTTTAAATTTTTGAGGTATAAGTGTGTGTGTATTAAAATATTGATAGCAGTTTAAAAATATCGTATTCAATATTCCCGAGTGGGATATTTTTAGAACCCATAATTATTTCAGTGAAAAGTCACGTTAATTATTAGAGGTTGTACTTTGATTCGATTTATATGGGAGGAGTGAATCTATGCATACTTGAAAGGCTTCGATCGCCCTTGAAGAAGTGATTTAATTATAACTCGTATCTGCCTCCGTGACGCAAATCATCTCTTCAGAAAAATTGAGTTATCTCTATTCGATATCTTTAAAAATTAAACTTTTTTCACTCATGAGCTTCTTTTCTTTACTTTGCTTTTAAATTCATAACCAGTTCATTCGATTCTTGTTGTTCAATTTTGCTTAGCAATCGTAATTAATATTGTAACTTGTAACAGGTTCTCTCAAATTAAACTTCAAGTGTAAAGACAGTTTTATTGCACTGTCATATTTACACTCTTTATTTTTGCCAAGGTTGTTAGCAACGAGTAAAAATAATGTCTGTACACTGGGAAAAAAAGTTAGCATTGAAACTTGTAGAAAAAGACTGGAAAAATTTAAATTTTTGCGATACTGATTTTCTTTAGTGATATTTTATCTGTCATATATCTTCATTTTTATGTAAATGCAGTTTTTTCATGTACTAATTGTTCTCTTATTTCTATTTTTCAGGTTCGTGTTCTTACATTTGAAGTATGGGTTTAAAACACACGTATGTAGAAATTCACTCATTTGTAATGTATTTTCCGATTGTCTGCTTCTTTGAGTCATGGAAAGACATAGATGAAAGTCAACGACTCCTATTTTCTCTTTCTCTTTCTTTCTTTAGCTCAAAGAAGCACTTTACCTTTACCACATTTATCTTATTGTCGACACAGGTCGACTGGTATTCCATCTTGTGTACAGACCAGTGGTTAACGGTTCGCGGTGAAGTGACCTCAAATCGATTCGCAAGCCGCGAGCAGTTAAAGACAATATTCTCTTTTTAAAATTTCATGATATCGACTCACAAAATGAGCGTACTTTATAACACACTACAAAGCTAAGTAATCACGCGAGAATAAAAGATTTGTTGTGTCAGGCAGGAAAATTATATATCTTGTTCAAGCTCAATTGCTCGATACTTGAACGCTCTATATTTTTCAAGAAGGATTTCTCTTTATTGCAAATGAAATAAAATTACATAGTTCTTTTGAGATGGTAATATTAAATGAGCTTTGGAATAAATTAGCGAATTGAAAAGGTTTCAGCATCCAGTGTTAAAACGCTATATTTTTCGCACTGCCATTCATTTAAGAGTTAATCGCCCGAGGAGATAAAAACGAGAATGCTCTCTGAAATAAATGGCCGGAATGAAAAGTTAGTTTAGCATCGACTGCAGACCACTAAATGTTACAGTCGCGTTTTTTATGCTGTTATGAGATAAATATTATTGTGTACTCACTAAATTCGAATTAGTGACGTTTCAAAGTTTCAGAACGTGCGATGAAAATGAAATTAAAGAAGGGCCGCTCTTCCGAGGCTTTTATGCTCCATTTGCATGGATAAACAACATTGAGGAGGAAGGCAAACTTCGATTATCATAATAATTTAAAGTCTGATCTCGTTTATAGCGATCGTTCGATCGTTTTGACGTTGGGGTGATATGCCGCACGCAAATTGCCGCCGTCATAGTTGCGCTAATTTAATTTCAATTTCACTTTCGTCCATGCATGAGCGTTATTCGAGAACGTTAAAATTTTAATATCATTATAAAAGTCATATTACGTAACGCGGCTGATCTTGCACTCGTGCACTTTGATACGCTTGCGTTAATGGTCCTTATTATCCACCTAACTCTTTCTCTCTTTTACTCTCATCAGCACGATGAGTCCGAGAGTGCAGGAAGGTATGCATATGGGTGTTATGCTAATCGCGACTTTATATTCCATTAATTAATTGAATATTCCCTACCACGTTGCGTGTTTGGCCCTTATTTACCCACTGTTATGATCACTTTTGTTTCCACTCAACAGTGAACACTTTCAGTAGACCCCCGAACTTAGCTCAAAATCATATTTTAAAAATTTTTAATTCGCTTGTTTTTGTATTCTTTTCTGTTTATTAAATTTGTATTCTTTTTTCGTATATTTTCGAGAACAAAGAAAACTTTGGACGTTGTTACCTTGTGCTGTTTTATTTGTGTTGAACGTGTATTTGCATTTACACTGATACATACTTCACGAAGAGAATATCGAGGGAGCCAAAACGCAATAAACCTCTTTCAGCGTTAACTGAGCTCAAGGCCACTAATCCCTGACTCATAAATCAATACACTCGACTGAATAATAATCAGAATATGAAGATATAGCGTGAATTGGGAAGGTCGTTTCCGAAGTCGGTCAGCCTGAAAAAAAATCAAGTGATAACAAAAATAACTTACTCGATCAATTGTATCGTGTTTTCCTACCATTTTTAGGGTTCGCTCTATTGATTATAATTTCGTTTACTCTAATAGTCTATACTTTTGCTTCTAAGTAAACAAGATCCGATATATACAAACATGCAATACCAATAATTCATAAAAATGTTTGCTTGCGGATCATATCCATTTGAATTCCCGCGCCTTTGTGTTTTAAGATGTTGGCTAGCGCCATCTGATTTTAAATTTCGGCACTTGGCTGTATTTTTAAATACCTGAGCAGATTTTCGGGGAATTCCCTCTTAATATCATCGTTCGCTGGTTTGTATAAAGAAGTACTCAACATTAATATCCTTGCACCGCTGGTTATCGAATGCGACGTCATTTTGAATTATAAGAAGCAGTAGAGAGATTCTTCTGTCGCGTAATTTTCTTGCATAATGCATTCCTACGCAAACACCCACGTGATATGACCAGTACTTCTCTTCCCAAGAATCAACATTGACGTCCGGCAACCCATTAACGGATAGTTAACGAGATCTTCAATCAGTGAATCTTTAGGCTCGAAGAGAAAGTGAATTTAAAACTCTTGAGTCGATGAAATATGAGTTCTGATTCATTTTCCAGATAATTTATGCTCATTGGAGGAAATTGAGTGAGGAACGAAAATGGATAAAATATATTGTAAATCGCGATCTTGAACGTGCTTGTTAATAAATGATGAAGGTCTCGGCTGAGAAATCGTGCCAGAGTCGCGCACATGTACCGAGTAAACGGATAAGGGAGTGACAGCAAAGAGCGGGTCTGCCTTCGAGAATAACGAGGCGACTTAAATTTAATGCCTCAGGCTCGAGTATCTACAAGATTATACCAAGTTAACAAATACGTATTCTCTAACACATATTGCTGCTCGCGACTCTTTTCCAACCTTCCTGATGTTCATAATATCAGAAGGAGTGGAAGAAAATGAGATCGCTTTTGTTTGGGAATAAAAACACATTCAAGGTAATCCAACCTGTCTGGCGTTAGTCCAACTTATTTACTCGAGAAGTGTCTTTCAAGTTCCATCAAACTAGAGAAAAAGAATGAGCCAACCATTCGAGAATATGTCTTTTTTAATTTTGCTTCGATAGTTTGAATATTTATTTGAAATTAGCTGACGAATGGTCTTTAAAAGTGCAACATCGATTTCGATATTAAATTTTTCTCATTCCATTCAATAAATAATCTCTTGATTGAATCTCGGCATTCAGAATTGAGAAATCGAATTACTTGGTAGCCAATTAATCGAAAGAAAGGTTCTCTCCCTCTCTCTCCCTCTCTCGTCACTCGAGTCATTGCGTTCCACTCGGTGGCGGGAACGAATCCAGTTTCTAGAATAAAATAAATAAAATGAAACTTCAGCGTTCACTTTTTCTTCAGTGCTTTCTTTTTTACAAACCGTCAAGATGCGCTCGATGCTAACGCTCCAACCTCGGCTGATTAGTCGAAATTCTTTTCTCGAGAGGATTCCGAGGTTCGCTATCAAAATAACTTGACTCGCTGAATGCGCCGGCATCCGCGAAATGCAAACGAGAACAGCGATGCACTTTTAAAAATCGACAATCCTCTCAAATTTCTCCTTAAATTAGATCTCTTTTTTATTATGAGAATTTTTCGTACAAATTTATTTTTAAAAAAATTATACCGAGATTTGTGAGCAACTTGAATGTGTAAAACTGTAATCAATTTATTCTACCTGATCCGTGGCAGTAACTTGTTAACTTAGTAACTTTCGATGAAACATTAAAAATTAATTAAATCGAGTTTCACGATAAAAATTATTATCTTGGCTGGGTGGTAATGGCACTTAATTGAGATGCAATATCTCTTTAGTGAGAAAGAGGAAACTTATCTCTTATGGTCCAGTTAATCTCACCAGCACTACCAACTTGAAGTAAAGATCAGATGCGTTCTTGATTGACGCTGATTACGTTCCGGTCTGCAATTGGATTAGAAAAAGCTCTTCTCGAGTCTCTATTATAGACTCCTATTCAACTCGAAATTCGAATAAGAACTCGTTGCAGATGTTGCGTCTCGAAACGTAATTATTAAAAATCCTCGCATTTTTATTTTATTTGATAGTCGAATATAAACTCCGAAGCGGGTAAAAATATTATAGCCAACGCAATAAAATTACGGTTACATGTAGCACGACGCATTTCGCTATTTCTAGAAACGAGTGCTTGGTTATAAATTGAAAGTAAACAATGGATGGAAACAAGGTTGTTGTGTATTTTGTAAATGCTGTCACATTGTGCTGACTTTATGGATGTTTCCCTAGCTTTATAAAAATACTGAGACCGACGAGGAAGAGTTTGCATAAATTGTATATAGTTTATTTATTCTGTAGAGTATTTTCAGAATAGGAAGTTATACCTTTAGGGATAAAAAATATAAAAATATTTCTCTATGCATATGTTGGATAACAAATGCTTCCAAATCTTCCAAACTTTCAAAACTAACAGAAATTTTACAGACTCTTTATGAGTACAACTCAGTACTATTGAGCGCGCCACCAAAGCGTTGGCGTTTACAAAGGCCCCGTACTCGGCCTCCAGTTTGTTCGTTACCAGGGCGAAGGTAGATCTCTCACCTCGACCTTCGCAGCCCAAAGGCGGTCGAGCTTGACCTGTCGACCTTCGAAGATTCTCGCGTGAATTCTCTCATGACCGCGATGCGGGGGAGACTGCAGCCAAGTGTGTGGTTGTTTCACCTACGTGCATCGTGGGCGAACAACAGAGAAAAGACACAAGACAAGCGACTATCGACCTAAAGAGGGGCAGAGCAGGGTCGTCACGGAGTTCTCTTTATTTAGCGTAAGGCAATAGTACATACGATTATTCCCTTTGTTCTGCGGGACCGAGCAGAGAGATAAGAGCGAGCGACCCGTTTCCGTTGCACACTCTCGGTCGGATCGTCATTAAAACCGTCATAGTGGCGTGAAAAGACAACGAATTCCATGGGTAGCTTCCCACGGGACGTTTCACGAAACATACAACCGATCTCCGATAGTTGTTAGACGCTGACATCACTTCCTGTTGGTAAATTCGTTTACCCCTTTCCCTATCCCTTTGCTAAATAATATATATAATATAATAATATATATCTTGATCAGCCCAGAGCAATAAATTGAAAGTTTGTTAAAAATCAATTCCACCCCGCCGGAAGAGATCACTCTCGCAGAAGCAATTCGGCAAAAGAATGGGCCACAAACAAGAAAGCTCAGTGATGTTTACGCTGGTCGCTGGGCCACTTTGGCTGTGAGGAATGGATGGAATCGCAAGATAAGAAAAACAACATCCTTCATCCATGCATCTGCCCTTCATCTACCTTTTCTGATGTCTTTGACTCCCTTTTTTTGCGACCATTCTCTCCTCATTCTTTTTTCCCATTCTCCATTCGAGACATGGTGCAGAAAAGAGAGGCAGGTGTTTCTTTCGCGTAACTTCCGGCATACCATTAGTCGAGCGATAAAACTGCGCCATGCATTTGAGAGGTTTGGGTTTCGGCCCAGACTCAGAAGCAACAACAACGAGGTTGAAGTCAAGAGCCCAGTAATCGAGCAGATCTATCTAAAAGGGATCTGAAAGAGGATCTAGTGTGCCGATCTTGCGCAACAGCGAAACAGGCTTCACTGTAATGCGCTCCAGATACAATCGAATTACAATCGGATCAACGATCCTGGTGCACGCTTTTATATGCCATCCTCTCTCTTCTCATGATCGTGAAAGTTAATCGTGTCGTGTTGTCTCTTCGATAAATAAAATTGGATCAGTGAAAAGCACTTGGAACCATGAAGAGAATGCAATTAGCAACGAGTTGCCTTTTTCGGTTTGTGCATACGTTACGTGTATAACATAGGGTTACGTTAATATATTTAATGCACAATGATTCACCAGTACACAATCAAAGATTTTTTTCACGATACAGACAAACTCCGTGCAGAAATTTCAATATGGATCTGAAATTGGGTATTGCAGCAAGTAAAAAAGCTCTTCTCAATTGAACTCTGCCTCAATTAAGCAAAGCTTGATTAAATATCGATGAAAAAAGTAACTTCCGCTCTCTTGATTACGGATTCAGGAAATTTTAGCCCACTTCCAAAAAGGGAAGCGGTTCAATCATACCTTCCCTTTGCTTTTTCTGTCTATTTCCTCTCTTCATCTATCTCTTCATATATTCAGCTTTGCATCTCTTGTGCTGCCCCAGCAAAGTGAAAAATCTCTTTTGCAAGCCGGTACACGTTTCCGCTTCTCTTGTTCACGCTTATATTTTAATATTTGAGTATGAGAGCAGCAGCTTCCGTGGAAAAAGCGTTGAAAGCGCCGCTAAAAGGGACTTTGAGCACGTAGTCAACAACAGTGCGCTGGAGGACTGGGACATGTTGGGATGAGGTACGGAAAAGTATTCGTAGATTCACTACCGAGCGCGTTTAATTCAGAATTCATGTAAACGACGCCGCTGTTTTTAACCGGGTGAGTCCATGTTCCTGCCTTCACTATAAACATCGGTTTCTACCTCGCGGTTGTAACGCTGAATTAGAGTGGCATCGCATTGCATTCGTATCTCGCTGTTTTCGTTTCCACTTGCTAGGTTTATAAAGTACACTTGTCAGAATATTGTTCCTAGTATTTGATGTTTTTTAAATCAGTTGGGTTTCCATAAAATATAAGTGGCAGTCAGTTTTGCAGCTCGTGAAAACTTTAATTAATGAATTATGAGAAAATCATGTATTTAACTATTTCTTCTAGCTACATAGCTTTCTAGCTACATATTTCACTAGAAAAAAGAGTGCTTTCAAATTGACATCAGCAATTTTGTATAATTAATATCAGTCTCCATTAGAAAAGATTACCTTATCCGCTTAATGCCGAGACAGATTAATGAGCATCTAATTTAAAAATTACCCCATTTATTTTGATGTTTTGACACAATCATTGAGCATAATTACATCCTCACGAGTAAAAACGCCACAGAGAAAGGAAATTATACCAAAAGCAGAATATCACTCTCAGCGTGCACGAATCTTTCATTTCGAGTCAATTAGTACTCCTAAATGTGAGACATGCAAGTTTCTTCATTCTCTAATATGGAAGGGAGATAAAGCGAAAGAGAAGTCGAGAGGTTTGTCGAGACAAAGGATGAGGGAATTTTATAGGTAGGAAAATTATAAGCGATTTGTGTTCCATTTGCTATAGTTATAGTCTACACTCATCTCCTTCTCTCTTACTCTTTTTAGATAGAGAGGTTTTTACGCTCGACTCGGCTTGAGGTGTAATATCCATAACAAAGTCCCTCGTTCTCTTGTCGCGACTTGCGCAAAAGCTGTTAAATAAATCGTCTGCAATAAAAAAGAAAGCAGTTCAGCTCAAATCGGCGCTCATGAAAATTAAGATAAAGCTCCGGTCGTACAATGACATTGCGGAAGCAACAGGGATAATTATTATTTATTGTTTCTTTCTTTTCACGATCGTACCTCCTGTTCCGTCATATCTACATCCGGTTTACTCAAGCGGCGACTCGTTACAATTTTTTTAATGTATTACCTATAAGTGCCAGAGTCTCTACTATTACTATGCATTTTTTACTCTTTTATTACTTCCCTATTTGTTTCCAATTTCCTACCTCTTATTTTCTATGATCAATTGATTTGTTGTGGCAATTGAAACGAATTCCTTTATAAAACGAGTAGTAAAAGGCAAATTACACTACAAATCTCGTCTACATATATTGACTTGGACAAAATGCCAAAGAATGAAAGCAATCCGGTCATTAAATTGAAAAAAGCACTTGAACGATAATGGAATCCACGATCCATTTGCACCAGTTGTTTCTTCTTGTTTCGCACTTTCCGCCCTGGAAAGAAAATTCTCCTTGCCGAGACAGGGTCGGGATAAGTGGGAAGGGGTGAGTAAAACTAAAGAACGAACGAGAATTTCCTAAGGAAACTGCTCGGGGATCGACGATCTGCGCAATATCGGGAAAGCTTTCGCAAGCTCTAGCTACTCGTTTGTTTTTGTGTTTGCGCGCCATGAAATCGGGGAAACAGGATCTCCGTATCTCCGGCAGTAAATACACGACTATCTAGGACTTGGGATGAGAATGTGGGTGGTAAGGGGTGGATCTCGATGGCGATAGGAACGTCGGTGGTGGTGAAGGTGAACTTATAGAGGCCACTGATAGAACGCTAAGTGCATTTGGCTAGGTTCCAGGCGAACGACTGCTAGGGCTTTCTCGACGTAAAATCACTGAACCAGCCAACCCCATCCCTTGTAAAATCCCTTCTCACAATGCCGTGGTGAATGCTGCCAAGAAACGATCGAACGTTGCCGAATTCATCGACGAAAAAAAGGCTCCGAGTCTTGTACAGTATTGTAGTATAGATATCTACATATATATACTTTTCTGAGACGAGAGTGCTCTTTTGCATGAAGATTTCTCTTTAATTCAGCTGGTATTCCATTCTACTGGAAAAAATAAGTATTCGTTTTTATTCACAAGGAAAATATGTAGTTTGTGATCCCTTTTCTTAGTCTAGAATTGGAAAGGTACAATTTGGTGTTCTTAATATTGAACACTTCCTAATCTTGGTTTTTTCAAATTGCGCGCTTCAATGGAGATTTCAGAGTCTTTAGAGCTGCGCAGGAAGTTTCTGCGACGTAGCGGTCCATCCTCGGGGTCCATCAGACCTGTGGCTGCGTAGAAGAAAACCACGGTTAATTTTCCTCATACCGCTAACTTCTAAAGATAGTTTCTGAACTTTCGAAAGTATCTTTTCATTAATCAAAGAACTTTCTCACAGATTTTTTATATATATATATAAAACAGGTGGAGAGGAGTTTCAAGTGCACAGTTATTCAAAACCAATTCCCTTCTCGTTCGAATGGAATACGTCACAATTGAGAGCTCGTTTTGTTAAGACGACGTAAATACAGAGAATGGAAAATACAGTGGGGCGAGAAAGGAATTGGAGAGCCTTTGACTGAATAAGCTTTCCCTCGCCCTCCTATGGTCTGTCTATGGCCCACGGCCACAATCCCGATCCGATTCCCTGCTGTTCCAACAAAAAGCCTCGTGAAAGTGATTCCGGGCACGCGCCTCTTCTCAAAGTCCAACTGGCTGGTACTTCATACTTTCCACGGGTCTTCGTCGATTAATTTCGCCGCCTCTGTCCGACTGAGCGAGCTGCTCGTCGAGTAGATTGTTTTGCGAGGGGCCTGCAAGGCCCCCGTCCCCTCCCAACCCCCTTGATTTCGCGGATGCAGCCGTCTGCAGGTGCCGTTTCTGATTGGACCTCACCTTCTTTAGCTGCTGGAATATTGTCTCCTGTGATACAGAAAAACCAGTATTTTTGCCCTCGAGAATATGCATCGAGCGAAACTTTGGAAGAAGAGACGTTTATCTGATATTATTTATAATTTCATGTTGAGGAATTGGTCTTGAAGTGGAGATACATCAATTTTGAATTCAGAATTTGTAATTAGTTGCTGTTTTGCTTTCTTTTTGCATGTTACAATATGTAAAAATGAAAAATCAACATGTCACATCTCGTCAAAAAATAACATAAAAGTTTGTAGCTTTCACCTGCAATATCCATGGATATTCATCATTTGTGCTGTATTTCTGTGTGAAATATGTTTATTTGTTTTTACTGATTGTCGACAAATAATTTTCACGCCACTCTCATCTGCCGCGCATATAAATACCCGAAGTTCAATATAGTCCAAACATAATAGACACAACCAATACACTCATTTTTATCATGGTCTGTACTTTTTCTCGTGTGGAAATTGAATTAATTATAATCCCCAATCATATAAATAATACTATTTTCATCAGAATATCTTCAATTCGAAAATAGATCATTATTGAATTTTATTACTGTATAAAACCAATTTGATGAACTAAAAGCAGAGTCAGAATTGTTGAAACACAATAAACATGAAATGTTCCAATTAATTCAAGAATTGGCGAAATTTTGTTATTTCTTGATTTTTAAAATATAGATATAAGTAATTCAATCATTCTTATTTGTTAAATTATTGTAAATTCTCGTATATGGCTCTGTCACGTAATAAACTTGACCCCTCATCAATATTCCAAGTTTCCAGCTGAACTATAATGACATCATGACGATTTCAATATCCTTTATGATTACTATGTTTAATATGAGTGTGGGTTACTCCCGACCTAAAGTAATCAATAGTATAAAAGCAGAGAATAGAGGAAAAATAGAAATGGAAATGTAATAATAAAATCGTACATTTATTTCTGCTTTTTTTATTTTCTTATATCTAAAATACTAAAGCTTTAAAAGATATCCTCTTCATTAATGATTATAAATGGAAGTTTTATACCCAGAAGCAATACCAATCTAATTCAAAAACAGTAAGCATGAATTTTTATAGCTACTTAGCATCCGGATGTCTAACATACTTGACGACTTTCTCTAAAGGAATATGAGTCACTAACATTAGTCAGATTACACGATAGCCGTTGCTTTCGTGAGTCAACTCACAATCAGCTAACTTTACTCGTTAATAATGGTACATGTCACGATACACTTTATTAATACACTCTGATTACCCTTTTATCTTTCTCCTCAATTAATTCAGCCAGGTGCGAAGAAGTTTCTAATTTGATTATGATATACTATCTATCCGTTAGAACATAATGCATAAAGCCTTGATTAAAATAAAAAGTCAATTTGATGCTTCGATCAATCCAACCTGCCATCCGGGCACTCCAATTAATAAAACAACACGATGTTGGTCATTGCGGTTGGTACAACTGACCACACTGTTACGGTCGTTCAATTCGTTCTGGTGTAAGATTGTAGTGTTTGTTGGATACTTGAAAAAATCTGAGGCGAAGGCCAGTGTCATTGCACTGTGTAAAAAGTTGCTCTTGATCTGATCTCAGATGTTGGTCACAAAGACAATGTTTGTGTAGACAACTAAAAATAAATTTAATCGGGTTAATCCTAAAGTTTTTAATAGCTTTACTTTTAGAGGAAAAAAAACTGAGACTAATTTTTGATGTTTCTTTTTGTTACAGGTGAGCTTTCAGGACTGATAGCTACATTTAGAGATTGGCGTGAGTAAAAATTCCGTTACTATTACTGCGCAGTTATAAATACCATTTACAACTGCGCAGTATTCTCTAAAACACTTAGAGCTGCGCAATAGAATTCCATGACACAGAAAGTTGCGCAGTAGTGTTCTTAATGCTTGTTTGAGTTAACTTTCACTTCATTTACTGTTCGCTCACGAAGAAATGAGTAAATTAAAGTCGAGCAAGTTTTAATGCGAACATCATTTGCGATAAACGACGAATTAATGTCCTTTTACGATTCATAGCTCTGGATGCAGGTCTCATTATCTCTAGTGATCAAACTGTGCGAAAGATGAGACCGGTTTGGTTTGTAGAAATGAGACACGTGTTACATCGTGTCCAGCTCTTAACATCATCGAGTGTGTAGTTGTGTGTGAATTTTTTATGTCTCTTCAACTTTCACCATAAGGCGCGATCGCGGTATCGACCGCAAAAGACCGTGTGAAAGGATTTCTTGCGACCTCTGTACAATGTACATACAATCGTGCGTCCAACCAACGCTAAATTGTCGATACTCAAAGATAAAGAAATTTATCGATTTTCCAACCTTTTCTCTAGAATTGACGTGTGCATACCGTAAATTAAAATGTTTCTGAACGAGGGTAGATAGATGCTTTGCTCCAACCCGCCGACTTTCATGCCCGTCAACCGTGATTTAAATTCATTGCTCAATGCTCAACTTACGCTCGGGACGAAATGGTATAATTGCTCGCTGTCAATTTTTTATGTCGCAGAGTCTTGCTTGCAAAACTTTAACGATTGTTGCTTCATAAATGCTTGCAAGTAAAAAAACTTTTATGCTCTTCTTGCCTTAATTTAGACTCATTTGGTTCTGTATTAAGACAACGTAACTACTTTATGCTCAGAAACAATCTTCGAACTTAATACCAAGTATTAATGATTTTAGTTAAACCTGGATTAAGATCGTTTATGAATACGAGCATAATTACGACAAGGATTGGTATTTTAATCTCAGCTCCAAAGTTAAGCCCGGCTTAAGTATCGATTCAAGCAATTAGCTGCCGAGAGTCGAGATTTAAGTGAAGCTTAACTTTGAAGCTTAAGACATTATATTTTATGATAAGTTTCATATAAAGAATAGAATAATATGCAGATTGATTTATATTTTTTATGTGATTGACATTGTTGTAAACATCAGCTTGTAACATTTTCACTGAGTGCAATTTAGAATTTCGCGGAACGAAAGCTGAGGATGAAGTGAGCAGGATTTTATCGATGTGGTATTAACCAGCACGTATTCACCTATTTACTATAAGATACTCGTAGGGATGCTCTGTGCATGCCAATCGTGGGTCGTTTATCTCAGGATACTTAGTCCGATAACATCGAACGTATCGTACAGTGGGTTTCAAACGACGAACAGGATGTTCGGCTTATCCCTTCTTTATATACGTATCGCGAGATACAAATTATGCTTTTAGCTTACAACCGTATAAAGCGGCGTTCATAATTTAAAGGAATCCGAACGCGCAGAAACACGAGAGCGAACTATATAAAGACACATCTTAGAATTCTTATACTATACATTATATAAGAAGCACCATTCACACAAATACTTTGACACTTTTCACTTAGTCATTGTACTAAAGTAAAAGCAATTTCAGTACACCAGAAAAATGGTTAAGAGTGCAGATATAACCAGTTCTTCTATGAAGTCCATCCTATAAATCTCAATTTGTGATCGTTGATTTCCAAGAATTAATAAATATAGCCTCACTTAATAGCTGCTGCTTCATACCAGCTTCATACCAGCTTCATACAATCTTGATTGTGTAATGATTCCCTCAAATTGTCGTTCATGGAATCAATTATTGAGAGAGGATAAAATTCATGCGAGATTAGTACCTTTTTTAAAACAATAGCATCCAATCAATCGCAATCATAAACAGTTTGTCATCCGTCAATTAGAGACGTGTAATTTTCCTCTATTATTGCGACGAAACAAAGAAGGAAAAAAAGAGTTGATTTATCTCTTGGGAATTTTTCTGGTAATGCGAAGGTCTGAAGGGAAAGGGCCCTGGAGTGGTTCATGGTCACAGGGGGAACCAGGAGTGTATACTCTTGGCCTTGCACGATTCGTCGAGACCGACTTATAGGGATATCGAAGAAAGGAAGGTGTCCTTCCACAGCCGTGACGTTCATTTCGCTAGAACATGAAGAGTAAACAAGTTCTTAAGTTCTTCATTGTTCTCAAATCAAACCTAAGAATCTTGGCAAAGAAAACATATTTTTAATAGATAGACAATCAATCTGGAAACACAAGTCATTCATACATTTATGCTAATGTTGATAAGCTGCAAACATCCACGTCATGGTTCATTGACCCCTCTTGTCGTGTTTACAGTTCTAAATGGCAACAAGGAAAAAGGCAATGGTACATGTACAGAAGAAAAGCAAAGTGATGTCTTCCTCATGCTCATAATCGTCATATCATGATCGGTATTCGCCTACGCTCACCAGCTCAAGGCGAAACAGCAGACAGAAACAGTGAAAGATGGGTTACGGGGGTCATGACGAGTCAGGGTAAATAGAGAGAGGAAGTCTGCAAGTCATACGTCACGCATGTACCCTTGACTTGACACAGCGGCCTGCATTTTACGTCTGGCTTAACAGACATAAAACACGGCGCAACGAGCTATTGGTCCTGTTTTCCTCGACTTCCAGACGACACGTTGCTCGGATATATCAGAGGTAGTTATTCTCGTTCCCCTTGATCTCTATGCGCTAACCCCTTAGCTTTCGTTGATGCCAATTCCGACCGCCTCCTACAACCAGTTCTTGCACCTTGCGACCTGGTCATCCGAAGACGCCTTCAGCCAATTAGCGCTCGAGGAAAGTGTTGCAGTCGAAGATCGGTAATGAAGAAGTTCAGGCTTTGTAATGAATACGTTAAGCGGCTCGTGCTTTGATGCCAATTAGCGGGATTATGTTACGAATGGAACTGTCTCGAAATAAACAATGTCAACTGAGGCGTGAGCTGCATATCATCTGTTTTTCTATGGTGCAGAAAAAGATAAGGATGTCTTGTATGTCACGAGCCATAGGGGTATATCATTACGATAAGTTGAATCTCGTCGTAAAACATGAAATGGGAGAATATGAAATCTTGAGCTGTAGTATCAGTATAACATAATGTCTGAGGGGAATGTGAATCTTATGTGCTTAGGATCTCCTGCAATCCTGGGTGAGTCTTTAAGATTAACAGTTGTTCGTAAAAGTGATTTTACTATCAATTATGAGCATCTTGTGGAACTAGAATTTGCTGTATTAATTCATAATTTGTATTTTGTGCAGTTTCTTTAATTGGTTCATTAAATTTTATTATGTATTGAATACCAAAATACCTAATATTGGTTTTACATTAATGAAAGCAAAATTTATCGACAAATTGCTCAATAAACTAAAAATACAGCTGTAACTACATCTATAACTACAGAACAAGCAAATTACGAGGTGATTAGAGGACATGACTGTCAATGATAATCTCCCTCGAACCGGATTGCCATCTCGCGACTTTCGAATTAGCATATAAATACCGGGGAGCGTACGATCGGCATAAGTTTCTCGACAGGGCTAGACCACCAGATCCGGGAGGTCATCTGGCTTGGAAAGTTACCCATCCACATCGTTCGCGCATAATTCACACTGTTTTTAGTATGAGTGAATCATTGGGATGGTGGGTGACTATAAATGAAATTCGTTTCTGAGTTTCTGACCTGCTATGGTGGCCAGATATATTGAAATTCTGAAGGCGTGGCGAGTGAATTAGCTGTCCAAATCACCACTGAACATCGATGGCGATTTGTCACGCGTGACTCTGATTTATTCCTCACCGAAAAGCGCCAAAGGACCAATCCTCTTCCAAAGAGAATTTGAAGGAATTATTCATGCATGCTGCTACCTGGTTCTACTTTTTGCAGATCAGGGTACGCGCCTCTAGGTCGATTGTTAAATGCAGGAAAGGGGAAGAGGAATTTTAATAGGAATGATAATCTTCAACATTGATTATGCAGTAGAAAATCTGAGGCTATTAGGGTCTTGAGCTAGAAAAAGTTGAGTCTTGCGTCTTCATTATTTTATCTCAGGAAATATCCGTTTCTCCAGATTTTTAAAGTGGATTTGTGAGCCACTCTTATTGTGCTATTACGTAAGGCGCGGTTATCTTCAACAGGCACGAAGGAAGCAGTGGCTATCTTAACACACCATTGTTATTCGAGTAATGGGTTATGAAACGAGTAAGGTACCCAATTCTAAGGTACGAGCAACGCTCCCGCTATTGCCGATGCCAGTAAAGTCTGCGTCGCAACTGCGCTACATTTGCACAATTGACTTTATGGTCGAGGCATAAAGGCGGGCCTTATGAGCTGGCGGATAATCTTCTGTCGCTGCTCCAGCCATATAGGCACCAAGGTTTTCAACTTTTTTTTTAACCTTTCCACTTGGATGTTATTGAAGAAACGATCAGATAACGATTCTTGGTATATGTAAGTTCAAAAGCCATTTCTCTATACAAGGAACAATGCATCTCAGAAAGATGTCTCTATTATGTCTTTTTAAATATCCACAAATTGAAAAACCTATTTTTGTCAGATAAAATGAGATCTTGGTTTCTGATAGTTTTCGAGATAAAAAACGGGTAGAATTGTTTCCTATTGCTTCTTGTTTTGATGTCTTATATATTGAGTTATCGCAAGGTATGCACCATCATCGTCAGAATGTGCTACGTAATCATTTGCATGTAGTTTATTATACTATCAGGAATCTTTATTACCTTATCCACATGTGGTATCTTATCGGTAATCTATAGCTAGTGATAATAGGTATCGTATCGATAAACCTTACACCATAAGTTACACAACTCGTGGATTGTATCTGTTTTCCTTGAACTTGAGGAAGTGGCTAGTGTTTTGCTTCTGTTCCTTGTTGGACGTTGTTTCTATTCAACTACTTAAGTATGCATATTCTAATTTGGAATGAATCATCAGCTCGATCATCAGATTAGTTGGTTTTTCGGTTGGATTGCTTTGTTCTCATCAAAGTTCTAGAACAACAGCAGCATAATTACCATATACTCCTCCACACATTGTAATCATTATTGGTTATCAGAAAACACCTAAATCATTCTTTTCCGGTCCACCCCACACTTGTCGACCCTCGTGGACTAGTCGCTCATGTTTCGCCGAAAGTGACGAGGCAAAAGTAAAATAATGATCGAGCTTTGCGTGTAACGCAGGAGCTCGCATAGTGTACGCGATAATATGGTAATACCTCAGACGATAGGATCGCATTCGACCAGCGTGGCACAGTGAGTGCAGTAGGAGTCATAGATAGTGTGCTAGACTCTTCGTGCTCTGCGTGTTCGCACCGAGAAAGTGCGCCACGTGATTCTATAATACGACGAAGCCGACAGAAGACACGCACGAAGCCAAGGGAGAGACGACGCGTATAATACACCGTGTATGTAATGTACGCATACACGAGACAATGTTTGCAACTTATACGCTGCATGTGCTCGACTGTGTGTTGTTACCTTACGAGGTATCTAACGCGTTAATTATACTTTTATCTCTACCCGATTATCGCACCTAATCTATTTGACGCTGTATAAAGCGTTTGTTCTGCGTCGACCAGTATTACTGGTCTGCTCAAAACTTTGTAGACTCTGTAGACTCTGTAGAGTTCGATTATCCTTGGAATTATCTTTCGCAAAGCACTGAAAGAAGGTAGAAATAAGGCATATAATTTAAAAAGTCGCACCTGATGTAGGTTTTAACGAGCTTGTTTTCTCTCATATATGGTACCAAGTAAGGATACCTCCCGATTATCGATTGTTTTATTGACTCCTGAGGGGTATAACCTCAGCGATATAGCAGCTGCTCGTCACGCTTTTTGCACAGGAACAATATCGCACTGATGTTCATTCTCCATTGATTGCCCCTAGTGGAAATTTACAACTTGTATGAACTCGGCAGGGAGTTGGCACAGTAGTGGACCAAATTCTATCTCTTTATATCTTTCTTCCTTCAGTTAGGGCTTTAATACTTGTTAAATGCTATACAATTTGTCCTTTGAATAATATTTGTCGAAAGGTTACATGAAACTGTTTCAATAACGGACACCAAAGGTTTCTGCAAATCGTTTTTCTTCCTGTGGTTAAGAGTGACTCGGGTGAGTTTGAGCGAGCGATTGATTTTTTCGTGTTAGCAATAGACATCGAAGAGGACTGTATCGAGTGAGACGGACGTGTGCCCTTGGTTAAATAAACGAGGGAGAAAGACATACGAGGCAAAGCTTGCTCCGACAGCATTCCATCTCGTCGCCGGGTTAGGTGTAGACTGTAGAGACGAGTACAAGTAACAAGCTTAAGGGCCGCGACACACTGAAAAGTACATCCTTACTTAAGTACCTACCTACAAGCAATAAGAGAGAAAGAGATTGGAAATAACAAGGAACAAAAAGAAAAAACTTCTGTCTCTCGTGCTTAAGCTTCTTATTTTATCTCATCCTGCATACCTCTTCTTGCCGTTTGCATCAAAGTGTTTTTGCCTCGTGTCATGACCCTAAATAACAACCTTTGAAGGTTTACCTTCCGGAGAAGCTGATTTCGAACTTTACTTTATGAAATGCCTCAGTCTTCTGCACCTGCGATTAATAAGTATGGAATTAGAGAGGGAAATGCTTTAAAAGGAAAATAATTTGAAAGGGCAGTAATTTATGAAGGCATTAAAAATGATATTTGACTTCTTCCTTGTTTTACGATCAATTTTGCACTTAAGATTATGGGGTACGTTTGATGCCAAAGATGGGATTAAACCGTTAAGGGAAGTGGTGCTTTTATGTGCAGTTTATTGTTGACCTTCGTGGCGCCATTAAAGCTAGAAGCGACTCGTAGCGTTTGACTGACGATACAGGCACCATAGATCCATATGTCAGAGAAAGTACAAGGCGTCAGTGTCAGCAACCCACGCTCTTCAGGATGGAAGCGAATGAGCAGCGTGGGCAGGCACTAATGGGAAACTGCACTATCGACCAAACGTGGATGAATCGACGTGGATATTACCAGTGTACGTACCATGTCGTACGTATTCCTTATAAAATGAGATTTCGATCTTGGCTATTAAATCGTTTAAAACCAGTCACTCGACTTCCGTCCTCTCTTCTCTCCTTACCTTGTTACGTGCCGTAAAATGTTTACGGCCATATACGCCGTGCTACAACGTGATGCGTTGTCCGATAGGATAAAATTGCAAGAACATTGATCTTTTTTTTCCAACTCTCTGATGCAGTTTAGCTTTTTTATTATTGTACATACACTTTCAACTACTTCTTCAATAATGAAACTTATTTATCGCTTAGTTTCTTCTGATTACCAACAAGTTTTCTATTACTTTTCGATTGTTTGAAAGAGATTGGCTTTGATCGGGAAGTAGTTGTGGGCCCGCTTAGTATCCTCCCGCTGAGTGACAATTAGCGCGAGGTAAGTAGGTGTAAAATCACATGTAAAGAGTGCTTCAAAGCCAGTCGTGGCCACGAGACTCGCTCAAGTCTCGATTCTTCTTTTTAGTTCTCGGTGACGCCAGCAAGATTCATGTAATCCCCTTGCAGAACCAAATACCTCAATACTTGGTTGGGTCGCTTTTGCCAATTACTGCTTCTAACGCATTGCCAAGATTCCAAGAAGCCTGTGTTCATTCTAGATCAATTATAGTCACTTACCATTATTTTATATAATGAAAATTAGTACGGGTTAGACGAATCTTGGTTTTGAATTCTCAGATCAATGCTCCGAGAGAAAAAATGTAAATGCTCTCTGGCAAGGATGAAGGCGTGCATGACGAGATGTCATCGGTGAGCACTGAGCAAGTAGTCGACAAATTATTCTCGGCGCGGAGCCAGCGATGCTAAATTCAGAGTAAACAAAGTGCCCAACAAATAAACAAAACAAATACGCTAATACCTTTCGAATCCCAATTAACGAGAATCGTTTAATTTGCACTGGCACCCACCCGCTTCGTCGCCCAGGTGTTAGTGAATTGAACTGGAAATGAAATGGGATAGCGAGATGCATACACATGCGATTCAAAGAGCAATAGTCTCTGGTGACGCATAGCTAACTATTTTTCACTGAATGGATAACAGCCTACTATCAATATCGGAAATCGTGCTTATCTATTCTATCAATCCATCGATGAACAATCCACTGATATCAAATCGAGACACTTTTCACTTTGTTGCCTATTTTTAACCCGAAATCAATAGGGATCAGGTTAGTTACAAGAATCGCCGCTAGATTACTGGTGAAAAATTTTCTCACAAGTGATGAGTTGAAATGATTCTTTTTGGGTCGCCTGGAATTGGTCCTTGTTCTGATTTAGATTTACAGTCATGCTTGGGAAAAGGACGATCAGCTTGGTCGATAACGAGGAACGCATTGCTATTCCCATGATAATCCAACCCACACGCCGATCAGCCCAACTCCCAGTGTGTTTAATCAAGTTTTCCGCGTTGTGAGCAGACACATTGAAAGCCCGTCAATCTCACTCGGGCGAATGCTGATTTACTGCTTTTGCACGCTCATCACGCCCCTATCAAGGTTGGAGAGAAAAAGATTCGACGAGTGAGCACACACGTCCATGATGGTGTTGATCACTCTGAATGCCGCCCGATCAGACACTTTTTACGAAAAGGGTTCCAGGGAAGCCAAGGTGCAACTTGAGGACTATGTACTTCCAATTTGCCCAAACGTGTACAATATTCACCAAGGATCGAAGGAAAATTGGTGGATGATGAGAGATTGATTAGCTGCTTTCAGAAGTGTCAGTGAACATTTGGCAATTGTTTGGCACAGATGCTGAACTATTTTTATAAATTTTCTAATCATATTGTCTGAACCGTTGTTGTTTGAGTATTTAGAATTCGAATTCGTCTGTCTTTCGGCAATGCATCCTTAGCACGTCCTTTTCTTGTGGACGTGACACAAAGAAGAAGGAAATGCCGAGTCGTTCCGTGTTACCTAAGAGCACCCTGTTAACACAATGTGAGATTTATCGCTGAAGGACCCTTGCAGCAGACAAGGGTCCTTTTCCTTTAACTTCTACCGATAGATACAATGCGGAAAATCAAAAAGGAAAGCGTCTGCTCCACCACCTTCGAACTAAAGGAATTTCTTTGAATTTCCGGTTCATGTTGTAACAGCCGGCACCTTAGAATCTTATATATTCTCGGAATTTAGGACTGTCTTCGAACTTTAGAGATTCGTCATGGGTATCGTTCGAAGGTACTGATTCTCTGATTTAGCTTTAAACTTTTTTCCTATCTTTGAAATCTCTGATCATCGATTCTCTGGTAAAGCAACGATTGTTTAAATTAATTTAAGTGATTAATCATCTGAATTTCTTTTTTTTTTATTTATTTATTTCGAAGCTCATGGATTGTGAGGATTTAATCCCTCGACAAAAGTTCCTCGATACTGAAATCAGTGTGGTCGTATACGTCAAATTGGGCGTTTAAGCCGACTAGAATCCGATTCCGTGCAAGCTTCTTAAACTGATGTGTACGTGGACTGACAAAAAGCAGTCGGTCTCCCAGGGCCCTCACTTTTCAAAGCAGGTTTTCTATCGTTGGCCCTCCCGATTTCTTCCTCAACGCGCCACAGGTGGCTTAATACGAGGTCAAAGAACTGTGAGCATGACGCTTGTCCCTTCCGTATATCTCGTCCCTAGAGGCTTTTTCAGCCTTGCCGACGAGTTACAAAAAGATCGAGGAAAAAACACGTTTTCTTGGCTAGAAAAGAATTATCTTCTCTCTTTAAAAATCAAATCTTTTTTCCATTTAATTTTCTGAGGGATTTTTAAGGAAATATTGGTCGTTTGGTGTCTTTCAGGTGTAAATGAAATGGTTATCAGAACAAACATTCTTGGGTCCTGACTTTCTAGGCTTGAAGAATGAGGAGACGAGTAAGGAGACTCATTAGCAGCAGACAGTTGACAGAACAATGCTGCATCCCAGTTTCTTCCTTTTCTGAAGTCTTTTTCGCCTCTCTATTTCTCTTTGCACAATGCACACGGCCTTGCCAGTAAGCAGTAACCAAGAATCGAGACCAGGTGCGTCTGTTCTTTTTTTAAAAGCGCTTAACCATCTTGCCCCATCGTTGTTACTCATAAACATGGCCTTTGTCTCATCGAGCAACTCGCAAGCTCTGCTCCAGGCGTCTTAAGTGTTCCATAAATCGTTCTAAGAGGCTTTCATAAAACGTCACATCGAAGAATTCATTGGCAGATTCACTAGACGTCTCTGCAAAAGAGGCCGCGATGGTTCTTAAATTTTAATTCCATGGTATTTTGCATAATCGAATAGTCCATTCTTTTTCAGGGCAATGAACCCTTTTGATCTTGTCATTTATTATTCAAGAGATAAATATTTCAATTTTATACTCCTAGCTCGAAACGAATAAATAAGTGCTAAGTAATTGAAAGCAAGTAATTTTATTGCAGAAAGCAGATAATTATACAGAAAGTAGATACAATTACTGTAAAAAGTAGGTTGATTGTTTCAAACGCCCACCTGTTAATTTACTGAATGAGACTCTATAGAGTGAATTCAGTGAAAAATAGACCTCTGCCTAAAACCTAAACAAATAACTCGAACGACAAAGCCGCGTGCTAATTTATTAGCACTTCGAGACACGAGTCATTGTCGGTGGCAGCTTCAGAGTTCGGACAGGCGAACAACCGAAACGCATTAGTCACTCGTCTCATAATTTGTTCACTTCTATATTTATACACGTCGAGCTGTGCCAACCTCGTGAGATGTAAAGACACCCGCGGATAAAGCTTTTGCTCGCCACCTTTCTGTAGTGACAATGAACAACGTTGGGTAGCGCTCGACAAACATCGCGAAACCAAAATAAATTCCGATCGGAAAACATGACCCTTGAAAGATGTACTGAAGCGCTAACAAGTCCCATTTCTAACACCTCCTCCAACATTTCACAAATTCCGGGACGGGTTCATGATTTGGGATGAGCATTCCACATTGGAAAGCATTCAGATTACATTATTAGAAAGGTTTTTGATTTGAGTGCAATTGGAAGTGCATAATTCAAAATTTTAAAACAGCTGCAAAAGGAAAAGTTCTTAATTTTGATAAAGTTTTTTATTCGGAAGCTGTTAACTTTAAGAGCGGTTCTATATTCGGACATTTCCAAGTTGGAAGCGATCCAATATACGAATAGATTCAGCTTTCAGAACGGTTCCAACTTTGAAGACTTCCGAAAGTTTAGGTTCCAACTTTAGGGAGGTTCTTAATTAAAGTCCGGTTCTGAACCGGAATCTCGCCGTAACATTTTCAGGTGTTTCATTATTTTGTTCCTCGTGAAGCTCTGAATATATTGAAGATGAAAATTAGGTCCAGATTATAAAATTTAAAATATGATGTTCTTTATTATCCCTGAAGAATTTTAACTAACGACCGGTCTGAAGTATTTCTTTGGGTTCCTAGCTCCATATAACACGAGTCGGACAGGCTGCAATTTACAAGTTTAATATCAACTTAACTCAGTGGCATGCCTAATTGAAGTTTATGATCCTGTCCTTTTCTTTCTAATTTCCTGATCAAGCTGCAAAATCATGAGAAACAGGGTGGTATCGCGACAGTTATGGCCATTTGGCCACCCTTGTTGCGTGAGTCACTCGAAAAAAGAAACTCGCGACACGCAATCGCCCTTTTGTTCTATGTATTTAAACGACTCTGCTTTATGCCCTTATTTCCGAGAATTATGTTTTAATTTCGCGATATCTCCCCTCGATCTTTGACCAACGACACGTTCTTGTTTATGTATTTTTTGCATTTCCCTCCTTCCGAATGCAACAAAAAGACATCCATTAATTTCCAGCTCTTTAAGGGCGCGCCAAATCTTTCAAAATAAAACTAGTGGTTGTAATTTGTATACTTTTTGTGGAGGGTATTCACAGAATGGTACGGAAATCGTGTTAGGTTTCTGTGCAACGTGATGCTCAAATTGTCGGATGCAATTTATTGCGAATTGGAGTTTTGCATGTCGTCTGGAAAAATGCAAAATTATTAGGTTTCAGTAAAGATGATTGATGTTAAAGTGTCTTTTTTTAGTCGACTTTTGTACCTACTTAGAGAGAGTTGGAACAAGGTAGAAAGTTTAAAAATACACATTCATATAGATTTTACTTTTGCTATACTTATAGTTTACAAAAATCAGAATTAATTAACACTGAAGGTAATTTTGTTTAATCTTGGCTTGTCTGGCGTTAAATAATTAATGAAAATAGCAACATTTTCAATTGACTCACGCGAATGAGCCGTGAAAAGTGCCATATATCGTACGAGGACACGCAAACTACATTAACCTTCTCTTTTCTATCTTTTATTCTCTCTCTCTCTCTCTCCATCTCTCTTTTGTTAAACTAACTTAATAACCGCGAACACGCCCTCATTTAACCGCGATATCTATGGTTCTGAGGCACGCACCTCGAAACCCGAGATAGTCCGCTTTTTTATCAGGTGCCAAAGTCTCTACTTACACCTTATATAACGAGAATCCACGGATAATGTTGTATGTACTCCTTATTCACAAAGAATATCCACTCTACAGAAATTATCCTACCGTGTGACGAGATTTGCCTCTGATCAGGAAGTCTGGATTCGTTCTAAGCAAACTTTTCTGTCATCTCAAACACTTCACCGTCATGTGTACACATCCATGGAAAAAGGGGTCCCGGAAATTCAATAAGGAGTCGGGAAATGTAGCAAAAAAGCGTTCGAAAAGGGGTGGAGAGTGCATTGAATGAAAATTAGCATTTGAAAGGCTTTTAGTGTTCAGGAAGTGTTCTGACACAAATTCCTTTTCTCCAATCAAATTCCGAGCGAAAAAACTGCTTTTATCTGCAGAAGCAATATATAGACTAGTAATAAAACGATGGTTTATTTTTCTGTTGCAGGTGAGGAATCGTAATTGGTGTGAAATATGGTTTCCGGAGAAGGTATTTGCAATCATGTTTAATGGATTTTTTTTTGCTCAGAAAGGTGAGGATTATGAAATATTTAATTATATTTGTTTTCATGAGATCGGAGTGTGAGGAAATGCATTTTTTAGTGTCCTAGTAAAAAATAGGTAAAGTGATAAAAAATGTGGACTCTCATTAGTTCCACCTTGGGTTTTTATCGATTTTTTTGTCGAAACATGTTTTTTTGATTAATTCTCTTATGAGAGGTTCGTGTGATTTAATTAATTTCATCAAATTCAATTTGTCTGATAGAATTTCCTCTAATGATAAATCTTCCTTAATAGAGGAATTATAATATGATAAAGCTGTAAAATATTCAGTTATTTACAGGAAACTACTGTCGTATCATCATTTCATAAATTTATTCGCATTAGACGTTTGAAAAGGCGCTTGAAACAAGTTGTAAGTGTAAGTTGATAGCTAAGGTTACAACGGAGGTTACATGGCTCGTGCCTGTTAAGTTGACCCGTCGGATTAGGTTGGGTTCGTTTGAGTTTATTTGAGCTAGGTCGGGAACACTTTGCTATAGTCATCCAAGGACAGACTTAACTGATATCGTGCTACCAAGCAATAAAACTATTGCAAAAACTTTTCCGCTTTTGCAATATGTAAAATTCTCCCTACATAATATTACAAATCAAATTCTATTTCCAAGAAATTATGAATAATTACAGTACTAATATTAATAATAATAATAATATAAAATTGGTATCTAGTTGCAAAAATAAGATTGAATATTGATGCTGAAAATAATAAAAGGATAATGTGTTCCTATTATTTTTGTGAGATGGTTTGATTCGAATTTCAAAACATTTTTCTGCTCTAATACGACAACATTTATGGTATCAGAGGTAGAAAATCAAGAATTGGATACGGAGGTGGTATAGCTCGGATTATATTCTTTACCATTAGGGATATTTGCGAGTCAGCTTTTTTCCCTATTCTCGACGCCCCAGGCAATCGTCTGCTGCTAAAGCTGAATCCAACCCTGCGCACGAGGGTCGTTGCGTAATCTGATTGAGGGTGTTCACTAGAGACAGCTGGTTAGTGGATACGTACTTTTCACTGCTTCGTTGTTACGAATTCAATTTTTTTCTCTCTTAGTTGTTTAA
This sequence comes from Synergus gifuensis, assembly GCA_904066015.1. Lineage (NCBI taxonomy): Eukaryota > Metazoa > Arthropoda > Insecta > Hymenoptera > Cynipidae > Synergus > Synergus gifuensis. The sequence continues at coordinate 4,428,556 of CAJFCO010000046.1, read as the reverse complement.
AATACAAATTCATCCACCCTTACTCCCTAATCAATAGTCACCTCTTTTATCAAAAAGAAGTAACAATAAAAAGGTCTTTGACTCTACTAAATTATTGTAGAATATATTAAATTTAAATTTGTGTTTTTAAAAATTGATTAAGAAACAAGTTGAGCTAATAACAAGCGCGGGAGTTCATGTATTCTCTTTTAAATATTTATGTTGAACACAACCGGTTGTGGCAGCTGTCACATAAGACAACTTATCCGAATTCCAATCTGTTCCATTTCTTTTTGTTTCAACTTATCATAAATATGCATCGAGGAATTTAATTGAGTTCCTGTGCGAAAGTTCATTAACGTAAAACAACAGAGCTGTCATTAATATCCTCTGTGCAAAGAATAATTAAAGAGTCGTTAATATTAACCGAGTGTTTAATTTAAAAATTTAATAAAAGATTAAAAGTGGTTGACGTTGCTTAATTTTAACTTATAATACAGTAATAATACATATAAATATAAAAATATATTCTAGAAAGCTTTTAACCTTTTTCTCACAAAGAGCATATTAAATATTCATAATTATTGATTAATAAAATTGTAGAGTGTGCGTGATATATGGCCATTGACTCGTTTGCATATAAAATATTTTTTTGTCAATCTGAACGTACATAAACCTTTGATGCCGAGTTCAACTCCATGCTCAAGCAGTTTGATTTTCTACAAACTATGTATTCAGAAACGGGTTTCCATTCACTCGCGGAGCTCCGAGCGATAGATTGGCGCTACTGGTTATATCGCCTGCATTAATTTATTAACAAATGATGCATTACCATATACCGTGTAACAGTTCGTCGGTCCATTGTTCGATAAATATTTCGATTACAATCCATAGAAATATATATCGGAACGATTTGTACATATCGTGCATTGTCATGCTCATAAATACACTTAGCTTAATTATTCAGTCATAGTATTTACAAATTAAATTTGTCGTTTACATTTCCAATTAACTTTCGCGAGGGCAGGTGCTTCAGTTTTTGAAGATATATGATTAACAAATTAATTCTTCTTCTTTTTTTTTTAATTAATTAAAATTTTTTTTAAATTTCATCTGCATAAAATTCCATTCTAAAAATCTTACTAAAATCACTTAAAGCAAAGTTGGTCGCGTTTGGTGAAGTAAATCGGAAACTAGAGACGTCCATGCATTGTTGTAAATAAGCAGTTAACCTTAATTAAGTCGCGCATCGTCTGGTACGTGCTCTGAGCACGAAGCGGCTGTGCTCAATAAGTGCGGTACTAAATAATAAATCAATAATGCAAGCTAATAATACACAGTCACGGTAATGCTATAAAACAGCTAAGAACAGACGTACATATAAATAAAGACGCGGCCTGGTAGAACGCGAGGTCTTTTCGCGAGAAGCGGTTGCCATATGCTCAAGAGGACTACCTGCACCTCCAGAAATAATTACCCCTTAATCGTGGCCTTCTCTTTTCACAAAAAACTACACGAGACGAGCAACTCGTTCTCTCAACCCTCTCACACGTGTGTTTGTGTATACATTCTGTAATCCTGTGCTGGATTCTCAGTGCCGTCTTCATTTAAAAGCTTTCAGTCTTTGACGGGTTCAATTTTCTTCCCTTTGCGTTTTAATTATCGTTTAAATTTAAGAATAAGATTTAATAAAATAACGTTATAACGGGGCATGTACTTTTTATTTAATCGAATTAACAAAATGTGTCACTTTTGAGTGTAATTTATTTCTCTTATCACAAAGTTGTTATTTGTCTCTTGGTACGATCCTGATGGACACATACCTGCAACTCGAAAGTTGCAGGGGCTCGAGGAAGATTACTTGAAATTAACCGTGTGTAGGCATTTGAGAAAAAGAACAACAAACTCCAAGAAAAACAACAATCTTGCACGTTTAACATTTTCCAACAGTGCTCTGAACGTAATTATGGTAGAGACCAATGTTTCTGCACACTATACACGTTCGGCAATTATAGTGTGCATGCGACCAAAGAAATGGGTGTTAAGATGACTTGAAAAATAACTTGTATTTCGTACCTTCTTCAAAACCGGTCATTATCCACTTTTAAAAATTGGAACTGCATGCTGTCCCCTTAATTTCTTTTCTCCAGTCCATATACAAAATTCAATGATAAAAAGACATCAAATTCTTGGAATTAAAATAAAGTTCAAAAGATACTTTTCGATTGAACAGCATCGGTTCTCAATTACCTCTAAATTAAGTGCAGTTGTTTGCTGCATATTTGCAGCAAATTTACGGATATAATACACACTAAAACTTCACTCGCTTCAAGGTGAGAGTGTTAAAATTAATAATCATACTAGCAATTCGAGGCATTTGCTGAACTATCGACATCATACGATTGGAATTTCCGCTCACGTGTGCGATCACGTAAATTACCGCTTTCATAAATTTAACGTTGACTGACAATTATCGGATTCGACCATCAAAATTCATGGGAATTGCAATTGCTAGGTAATTTCGACCGGTATTTTACCCGATCTGCGTATGATGTAAGCAATCGTATGCTCCGGGATAATCTAGCTGGCGCGATCCCTCTTTTCATCGAATCAAATGACGCAATGCAACGACCAATTTAATGCTTTCGCAATCATATAATAACGTCTCTCGTGTAAGTAAACGCATTACGCGCAAACGTTCGCAGCTCCGGGCAATGTAAGTAGTAAGAACGAGTATAACGCCGGTTTCTCAGATTTCGCTTTATCCTGAACCAATTATACGCCGCTGTGGTGAACGACAGACAAATAGCTGACGAGATGATGCTGCTTTTGCGCGGATGAAGTCGAATTTAGATTGGAATGCTTTTACGCCACTTTGAACTATTCTCAGCCACGCGGAACTTTATTCGACATTTCTGACGGATCGTCGATCTTCTCTGAGCGAAACACTGCTCACTGGAATGTTTGGACAAGACAAATCTTGCTGTTTACTTGATGGAAATGTATAACTATTGTATATTATGCGTCTCCTTTGAGGATTTGATACATTTAGGGGAACTTTTCTCTTTCGAGTCAGTTGCAATTTCAGTAGTTCCAAATTATAATTCTGGTCTAATAAAGTACCCAGATAGCTTGCTCATTACGATATTAATATATTTGTATATATGAAAGCAGTGGCTGATCTGAGAAACGATTAAGAAATACCATTTCCTCCTTTCTATATACGAGACGTATATCATAATTCTGATTTCTCATTTATAAAAGGCTATATTATGGTATGACCTATCGCGTCGTTTTGTAATGCATGAATTCTCAGCTCCGCAATTGCAAACAGTATAGTGTCAGTCAGAGGTTATGGGAAAGACTGGTCGTACAGAGTAATGTCACGCCTTGTCGGCCAATCGCGTACATGTGCATACATACTTATATATCTCTTTATACATATATCGACCAGGGGTTAAGTTTTAATACCAGAAACGCCCAGCTCTCAATGCACTTTCCAATCATTTTACTTTCACCATGTACTGCTGACGTTCTTTTACCGCGTTCATTCACTCAAGCCAGCCAAGCGACGTGATGTGTTTATACTTTTACCAATCATAAGAAGCGAATTGAGACGCAATTTTCACTTTAGTATCATCTTTCCCCGTTTGTATTTAATTTAGAGGTGCCTTTCAAGCATCAACATTTTGCCCTCATATTCTTCCCTCAGGAATGTTATACAAACTCGACAAAATTCCCTCTTAACCATTCTCGGAAATGGTTCGCTGTCACAGCAAAAGTTTCCCCCGCGATTTAAAGAAATCGACATTCTCAGCGATGCTCGCCAATCGCCAAGCTTTCCATTCGAGATAAATTTCCCCGAGTATCTATATTCCCTTTAAAGAAGAATTTCAAAGCCAGAGTGCCATCCATGCATAAAATAAAATAAAAGTAAAAGGATGAGAATCGAAGAGGGGTCTGTTTCTTGAGATAAGTTGTCGTTATGTTCATTGATGGGTGACCCGTTCCGCGGAGCGAATGTGCAGAGGAGGATGTTAGGGTCTTTCGAGGCGGGGGTTTATCTCGTGGATAATGCAGAACGGTACCTGAAATCGCGGCAACCAATTTCTGCTGTGCAAGCGGAACACGCCACAACCGAATCAGAATACAGCTGTGATTCCATAAATAACGCGAGCGCCGCTTCCACTTTCGAGGGAGAATGGTAGTCGCGAGGTATGCGCAATGAATTATATTTAGGAAGGGCTGGCCTAAGCTGCTTGTCCTCGTAAAGTAGTTGAGCGACTATACACAACCAGTGTCAGCCTTATTCAGTCACCCTCTGCTACGTTTCCTTCTCCTCATTCTCATCACAGGGTTCCCCATCTCAAGCTTCTCTTTTTCCTGGACCCAGACCCTCCATTTCTTCGGTTCTGCTTCCTTCTTCCGAGAAATTACGTAATCATCCTTGTCCCAGACGTCGAGCATCGCCACTTTCCTCCTTCCACTAATTCCACTTTTAAGCTCTTTTCTCAAGATTGGTCGCTTAATGTCATTCGTTAAGATGTTACGACGTTAAGGAGACTTTTCATGCCGTCTAAATTTCAGATTGGCGTTTGGATGAACCTGTAAATAATGTTAAGGTGGAAATTTTGCTCGAAATGCGATTGTGAGGTTCTTGTCAAGATATTATAACTCTTTGAACCTTTCGGACTTATGATGAAATTGAAGGTCGCAATGTTTACGACAATAAAAGATTTTTTTTTCTAAAAAGCACTGTTTTAGGATTCTTCTCCAGGATCACCAATCATTGTAAATCCCCCAGCTTTCAACCTTAAAATTTTTATAGTTTTAATTGGTTCCATTTAACGTCCAAAGCAGTCCAAAAATAGTTTCATCCATCTATCCCTCTACTACTAGGATCACTATAAAATTTTAGGGGATTTTTAATGATTTTTTTTTGTACTTAGGGGTTTATTTTGAGAGTGTCCTAGAGGGGTAGGTGGAAACTTTTTAGGACTTTTCTATACATCAAAAGGAACCCTTTAAAACGATAATATTTTAGGTTTTATGCTTTTTATTAAAAAAAAAAATTTTGTAAACGTTTCGAACTTCAGTTTCATGAGTTATGAGCGATTCAAAGTAGGCAGTTCTATTTTTCCAAAAAATGTCATCTCTTTTATCTGAAAACGATTAATCTCACATAATATATCCGATAATTAGGATGATACGGTGATACTGACCGGGAATGGGTTGAAGATCGGAAACTAGTGAAGGGAAGTGAAAAGGGGAAGATGAGCATAGGGCGTCGAGACTCAATGGCCGACCGAAGCGCCGGAGGTTATTAGTTTAGGAAGCTACGAAGCACCTCGAAACAGAGCCCCTGCATCCAACAATCTCCGCAAGTGGAGCGTAATCGGTATAAACAGCAAAAAGCCAATGAACCCGTCTCTTTTTTATCGCCATCCCTTACTCCCCTTTAAGCTTTTATGATCTTCTCTCTTTCCCGATTTTCTTCCTGAATGGCAATCTTTTCCATGCCATGATTAGAAAAGCTATTGACTTGATGCTAATGTGATTTAATTATACCAGCAATAAAGAAAAATATGGAAAGTGATTGAAGATTTTTTTTTGATTGACGATATTTTTCTTTTGCAGTCCAAGCAGCACGGCGCTGGGTTCACTGGATCAACTGAAGGAGTACCTGACAACAGCGGGAACTTGCAAATGCGGTCTCGAGTGTCCGCTAAGGCCTGAACTGGTCTTCAACTTTGACCCCAAGGTACGTTCAGTAAGAGGTTTGACGCTGCAATTAAATTACTCACAACTTTCTTCCATGGCTCGTAAAATTATTTCTGACGAGCTCAACTCGTGTTAATATCAGAGGCGAGTCAAACTTTGCAACATCTCCAAGAAAGTTTAATCAAAGTTCATTTAGGATTATATTAACGATATCATTAATCATATACTTACTGCCAGATAATGAATTTACTTCTAAATGTGCTGTTGTGACCTTGTTGATTCAAAACACCACTTTCCCAAAAGCGAAAGGATTATCGAACCTCTATTTTGTACTTTTGGGTTAAAGGGTCTTTTGGAAGCGGTCTGAATGGATTGTGCGACAACAAAGTCAATTTTCTCCCTTGTCGCGTGGCTCTTGAACCGATTTGGCTCGTCACCCACAGTCCGGTTTAGAAAAGACCTGAAAGGTGAACTCGCTGATCTGATAGTCCATGCTACCCTCGCCATATTATTCCACTTGGAAGCGGAGGCACCAAACTCCAACGTGTAATTATCCGAGCACCTGCTCTCACCTTCTGTCACCCTTCCATCTTGCAATTAGAATTATCGCGATCCCAACAATTCAAACTGACGAGGGCTTAACAAACATTGTTATGGGACATGCCTTTTTCATTTTGAAAAGCTGAAAAACGTTTAAAATAAACTATATTATTTTATACAGTGCTAGATAAAGAGAAATTAAAAGGAAAGTTCTTTAATTCACTTCCGGATTTTTTCTGCAGTGAAACGCCCCCTTACTTATGTTAATCTTATAACGTGGTGCACTTGTGGAACCAGCACGTCCCACATAGTTGCATGCCCTTAATTTAGTTCTTTTCTTTTTACACGGTTCCCCTAATTCATGCAAGTGTGTCGGTGCATCGCCATTAATCAGACACCATAACTATCTGCCGATCTTGGGATACGATGAAACACGTCTACTCCGAGACAAATGACGTCTTTGCACAGGACCTTCGAAATTCCCAGCCGTCTGTCCTTTTCCAGCGGAACTGACTCTTCCGTTGAATATGCACCCCTAAAATTCACGGAAATTCTCTTTGGTCGAATTAATGCCGCTATTTAAACTCTTTCCTTTGGGAATCTTTTCTTTAGGAAGCTTTTCTTTGGGAAGCTTTTCTTTGTGAATAGTCTACCTTTATTTGTCTTAGAAAACTAATTACGCAGAACATGAAAAATGCCACAAAGTTATTTGACTCTTAATTCTTTTCTCGTCCATTGAGCTGTTAAAGAGACAGACCAATTGGAATTGAGAGGACAATAGTGGAGCAAATATAGAGGATATGTGAAATCGTTATCAGACCTAAATTTTCAACAGGCTGGAACCCATTCGACGAATGCTAGTTCAATGTAACGAGAAACCGATAACTGCTTGATTTACGCTTTGACGATATGTTTCATTGTTTCCTGCAGCGAAGGAAACAATACGACGTAAACGTACAAAAGGGCAGTAAATATAAATGTCAGTTTGTGAATGTGTAGTTCGCACGAGAACGCGGCGCTTAGCCAGGTGAAATGTTTTCACGATGTCGGTTATTCTATGGAGTTATTTCAGTTCATTAGCATCTCTATGAACGAGGATGACACGGGCAAATGCATTAGCAAGTGCTTAAGTAGGCGTACGGCTTGCACCAAGACGTTAACGAAACGTACCCCTCGTTACCAGAGACGTCCAATGTCTGGCTTGTTTCAACCCATTCATAAACAACTCGTCGGGTTCCCTCTTTATTCACAACGAGCTGCTAACTTTCTACTTTGTTTAGCCTCGCCAATTCGAACCTGCGCCAAAAATAAACAGAAACAACGATTCTCATGATGACAAATCAGACAAATATTATCTGCACTTTTATTGAAATTATTATATATTGCAATTTTAATAATTATGAAGATCATCTTGGGTATTTCAATTTTTCCCCGAGGGTGAATAAATTTCGCAGTCTTTTTTGCTTTAATAAAATGTCTCCTCGAATATTTTATTATCCGAAACCGCTAGCTTTGAAAACTCGGAGGGTATCGAGCAGTTCACGAGTTCGCAACACAGGAAGGAGGGCGAAAGAGTTTCTGACAGCAGATCCTCTTTGTATTTGCTTAAAGGGGTCCGAAGTGGGGGAACTAAAACCAGAGAGGAAAACTCGCGAGCATCCCACAAACGCAAGGGATTTGAAATCCCGTATTCCTTCGCTTCTTCCTATCTCCGACACTTTTTGTTCTCAACTTCTTTTCCGGCGTTTTGCACGATCAAACAGAAAACAATACCGCGATGGCTAACCAAGGCAGATATAAAATAGAGATAAAATTGCCCAGGAAAAATTTCTTGGATGTTAGACACTTTCTAAGACAATCGCTTCAAAGTTATTGAGCTCTAAAGTCTAAACTGTGAAATGAAACGCTTTTTTCAATTGATAAAGGAAGCAACTATATCTTTGGCAGAATAGCTTTGAGAAGAATTTCTGGCATAGAATTCATCATATTTCTGAGAATAGTAGTTGGTACATCATATAACGTTTATATGAATGACGTAAACAATCTCAAAGTTCCGCTCTGGTCCCGTTTCCATGCTGAACGCACAGGCATATCCGATAATTCCGAGGATAATTTGATTTCCTTCGAATTGCGGAGGCTGCTCCGCGGAAATTGAATTCCTATTAATAAAAACGATATCGCTCGTTCGTTCGTTGGTTCGTTCGTTCGCTCGCTCAACTGCTCTCGCCTACCACCCCCTTTTTCTCTGATTCCGTCTCTCTAACCGATCTGCGGCGCACTATAAATTTATTACGCTCATTAAAGATGAAGTATAGCCTCGAGTCTGTTCGATGTTTGTAAGCGTTAATGCGATCGTACTGTAGAAACGTAAGTTTTCGAGTTAATGGACTCCATTCTACGAATATTTATAGCGCAAACCTTCCGATGCTCGCAATTTCATATGCTTTGCAAATTAGATACAACTTTACTGTTGGAAGGGTACAAAAGGATCAATGGGTGTTTGAGGAATTGTAATGGGGTTCAGGAATATAAATGAGAATGCGTCGGTACTCGGGAAGGCTCTTTGCAGTTTTTTCTTTTCTTTGGTCAAAGGTCCAAGGTAATTAGATTTCATTTGATGGAACTATGCCTGCAATTCAGAGATTTCAAATGTCAATAAAAGAACGTAATAATTCAGATAACTCTTTGAAAAGACTCAGCTTCTTCAAAGAGAACAAAAGGACACCCCTTAAAAAGCGTCCTCTCTGATCGACGAACCTCGCATCATCCTGTCGCTCTTACTTCTTCACGTCCCCTTTCCTGGCTGAAGTACCCAATTAAAAGTCCGACGGCCTTCGTTTCACGCTCGGCTTTCTTGGAGGTCTTGAAAAAGCCGGAAGCCAGCGAGAAAATGCAGCTTCTGTGCACGTGGAGTGTCGTTAATAGAATTTTATAGGGCTGGTGTCGAGACTCTTGGGGTCGAGATGACAGAACCAGGGGATCTGACTCGTTGGCTTCGAGTTCCTTATCTCTTCTCGAAACTCATCTATCGACTCCAGAAAGTGGTCATCCCCAACAGAAAAAAAAATATCTCGGACAAACCAAAATACCTCAGGAGATATTTTCTCCACTTTCTCTCTTCGCTCTACATATACCAGCAATTGATAAAGAAAAAGAAAAAAGAAGCTTATAAAACTAAAACACTTTCAATTCAAAAGTGTCGTCTCTACACACTAACTTCCCTCAGTTTATTTAATCGAGCGAGGGCAGTTGCACTTAGTTCTGATCCGTCCTTAACCACCTTAATTAGGTACAAAAGGAATTCAGCGCTCGAGTTTCGAATTGGATTCAGCACCTGCACCTCGAAGAGAGAGTAGGGCTGGGGTTGGAGTTGGGGATTCACAACGCGCATTGCAGCAGGAGCAGTGACAGCAACAACGTATCGAGAATGGTGGTCGGGGGTTGTGAGTGAGAGAGAATGTTTATGCCACCCCCGCACATACACACAAAGGTCTGTATGTGCGGGGGTGGCATTGCCGGGGACACTTGAGGTGAATGTTTTGCGAATGGTCGGTAGATGTCTGGTTTGCTCGAGGCTGATATCGACCTGGGTCTCGAGTCTGGAGCCGCGCTCCTCTCGCCTCCCCCGACCACCCCCACCGTTTCCTCATCCTACTCCACCCCTTCGTTTCTCTCTCCTGCAGCGCTCAAAGTTCATGTCCGTTTCATATGTCTCACCTCGTCCCATCTCGGATTCCGACTCCTCGTCTCACTCCCTCGGGAGCCGTGGGCGATCTGTTCTCGTTCCTGCAAGTCCCGGGACCCTGTTCCGCCCTTCCTTACCAACTTCACCCCTTTCTCGCTTTCTCACCCCTCTCTTTTCTCCTGGATCTTACCCGCCACTCACCCGACTAACTTCCACCCCCCCCCCTAACCCTCACGACTGCTCGTTCCTAGGGTAGGAGCTTTAGAAAAGCTCACGAGAATTGGGGTTGGGGTTTGTGGGTAGTGGGTTGAGTGAGCCCCCCCCATTCTCGCTTCCATAGCTTCGTCTTGAATCCACTCGCTTATCTAGAACAATACAACCCGTACAATCGAATCCAACTGAATCTCTGAGGATACATAGTGCGCTGTCATAGATCTGCCTTTGGAGATCATGCGCCCTCCGTCGACTTTACTCGCATGGATCGACATTTCCACGCTCTGGCATCCGGCGTCTGTCGCAAATATTTGCAAGCCTACTACACCCGAGGCTCGTATCGAATGTCGGGGAAAAGAACATCGGAAAGCAGTTGACGATGTTACGACTATGAACAACCATACGCTTTTTCACCGACCCTTCAGAGGGTCAGAATGGGGCTTCTCGGGTCAACTATAATGATGGTGTTTTCGGTATATAGGGAGACAAATAGATTTCAGTTAGGGAGTAAATAAAGGGGTTGAAACATTTATAATATCAGATTAGAGGTTAATATGCAATAATAATCCTTATAAAATGTTAACAGCTCTTCTTGGAAAAAAGTACTCAGCCTTCGTTGAGCAATTAAACTTCATTACTCATAACAGAGGCACTTATTATGCAAATTCACGGCTTATTAACTTCCTCAGTAGCAAGTTTGTAACACATTCTCACTTGATTTCTTCATTCCACTTTGGTTAGAGCCTTGGTATGCTAATTCTGTAAGGAAATCTTAATTGGTCTTCAAGACAAGAGATGTTCTAATTCGTAGTTTCTAATTTCAATTTCTAGCTAATAATGATAAGCCTTAATTCCCTCTAAACCTATAATCGAGTCAAGGTTAATGGAAAACGAGGAGTGTGGCATTCGACCGCAGTTCTGTGGGCGTTGGGACACAGAGGAAGGCTCTTTAATACCCCACAATACGAATAATTTATAGCCCAGTCGAAACTTTCAAGTCGTGATTGTTCTTACGGAAGTAAAAAGCACCCAGCTTATTAAATTCCCACTCGAAAGAAGCAAATAAGGTATAATGTCATTTTTAAAATCACAAAACACTCTATCAAAAGTGCCGAAGTTTAATGGGAATATGCAAATCGCGTAAAACCGGAACGTTAATTAATGCAAATTATTCAAGAGGCTCCGAGTTTCTGAGACTCTGACGACATCTTTCAACGTTCACGGTTCGCTGATTCCTTTTTGTACCAGCTTGACGAACCTACATTCTTCATTCATTTCAGATAAGATAGATGTCACCTTTTCTTATTTTATCCATCCAGCTCTCGTTTATCAGAGACTTTTAAAAAAATTTTTGTAATTTAAGTGATATGGAAATCTGTTTTCGGCTCGCTGGCCTTTGTTGTAGATAAGTCGTCGACACTCAAGCCCGGAGGTTTTATTGCGTTTTAATTTTCATTCCCGAGCTCACCTGAACTCATTTCAATCGAGATAGCCGCATGTGCAAAATCCTAGCATTGGGTTCTCTCAGCGTGCTGGTATAATTTATGATGAGCCAGAGAGAAACAGTAACAGTCTGCTTCCGCTCGTGAAATATAATTCCCTGCACATTCACGGTTGGATAATCCTCGTTCGCTTTACATGAAAACTTATTACGGAACCAGTAGCACCGGCCCGTCCACCCATTGTTACCCAGCGCTCCACTTCAGCATGGAGCATGACAAGAGCAATTACATTTTTAAATTACGTTACACGATATTAAGCCCTTTCTTTCTTTCCGCCCCCATTTCCACCTCGTCCCCACCCCCTGCATGCCAACCCTCTCAACGGACCTGCCGTTTTCCTCCTACACTACTGTTGAAATTACTGCTACCTAGCTCCTCTCATTTCCTTCATCTACCTCTTTTTCCAGCACTCACATTTTTCTCATTTCAACCGTTTCACCCTCTTTATTTTCCCTTTACTCGTACTGCATGCCAGAACAGTCAGCATCAAATCTTCCGACACTGTCTCGTAAACATGTGCCATGAATAATAATTACCTTACCACGCTCTGCGAATAGACGCATCTCTATTACTTTACCACCGATGAAAACGTCAGACACTAGTCGCTGTGCCTTTCACAAGGTGGCGACTTGATTGAGAAACCGGGAAATGACCAGGAATTTTATTCACAGAAAAATAACCGCGAATTTAATTAAAAACCAGGAATTTATTTCTGATCGCATTAAAATTTAAGTTTTCGATGATGCGAATGAAGATTCGTTAATGATTTGATCCAGGAAAGTGGATCATTTTGATCTCAATTTTATAATCAAAGTGCTATGCAACAATTAAATACTACTTTATACTAATTCATTTAGTAAAGCTTACTAATTGATTTAGTTATCCTCACTAAATGAATTAAAATACCGAATGAAATAAAGTAAGCGTCAACATTCTTTCCATAGAAGGCCTAACAATTTCCACCCTTCTGCGAAACTGTTCCATTCAGGGTTTTCAGTGCAGTATCGAACAGTGAGTTCATCCAACTTAAAAAGCATTCACTCTCCCACAATGGAGCCTCACATACACGTTGTTATTTAAACTGTTTTTTCAAAACAATTGATCAGCATCAGGAACATCACAATAGTTTTTTTTTTTTTTTTCAATCAACTTTCTTCTATTCGCTCCTGATATTGTCTGGTGAAGTAATTGTTTAATGTCCCTGGGTTCGCGAACTCAATGGTTATAAGTATTACAGTAGATTCTAAAGTCGAGCGCGTCAAACTTTTCAGCAGCTTTATTATCATGAAAGAAAGATTTGTTCCAATTGGCATTGAAATATCAGATGAAGCTAAATCAGTATAACCGGTTGGAAAGCCGTCAATGCGCTTCCAAAGCCAGTCGACATCAAGCTTCACGGATCGGAAGACAAAGGGCTTTGAATACGTGAGGTAAAACCGTTAATTAAGTGCCAATGCTTCCTTTGAATTCGAGAAAGATGTCGCGGGTAAAGTAAAGTCGCAGCGAAAATCCTGTCTGCGCGGATAAAGGATCGGTATTGATCGGGTAACATTCGCAACGAGACAGAACGACGTTCCGTCGCGCCAGCAGCCGTTCTTCTCTCCAACTATGCTGCACCTATTCTTCTCCGATTCGTTCAAATCCGATAGACGGCATCTCTTTCCCGTTTCGCGTACCTCCTCCCACCACCCTCTCACCCCATCAACCTCCTTCGACCCTTTCAACCCCCAACCTTAAAGCGCAGCCACACGTTTTCCCTCTTTCTCGCTCCCTCTGTATACGGCATCTACAAGCGAGGGTCATTCCACCGTAAAATCATTTGTCCGGGACGATGGGCTACCGGGCGCGAAACACCCGCAAATTGAATAGCTACAGGAAATGCCGACTGAACGAACCAACGAATAACCCCGCATGCACATAGTCCGACTGATTTATTAGACGGCACACTGCTGCGGAGCACCAGTTCTTCTGGTTCCGGTTATCGGTGTGACATCGCGAATCCCTCTGTTAGAAAGAGAATACGAGAAAGAAAGAAAAAAAAGATGACAAAACCCAGTGTGATTTCGGGTAAAGCAATTGGATCAGACGTCTTGAATGACGAAGAGTCTTGCGAATGCGTTTGGGGATCTCCATTGAGATTGAACTCTACTTGCGGCTTGTAATTTAATGCTGAGCTGGGCAGCTTTTTCACGGGCAATCGATCCGGGTGAACACTGGTCATTGCCCTGGATAACACTCAGGGAATTCTTAAGGAGTTAGATTGCTTGGATGTAGTTGAATTACGGATGAGAGTAGGGTGATTGATTTCTAAAGGGTTTCTGTCTTGTAGGTGTACATAGGATGTTTTAGAATTAGGATCAGAAGATGGTTTCAGATATTTAGAAAGCTCTTCAAATTGGACAGTAGTCGATACTCGGAAAGTTATATCTGACTGGTTATAATATATATATTGGATTGCAGATTTTGATGATAATAATGTAATAGAATAACACGATTTATAGAGAGACTTTTGATCCAGTTGCCAATATAACAGGCTTTTGACAGCTTCACATTGGTCGGATACTCTCCGATTCTCTCCGACATCCACGTACATTTCGAATTAATTGAACTGTACCGTGTACCCAAGCACAATGCAACATTGTTCACCCGAAATTAATAATACTCGCCGCTTTTCGTGAGGCGTGTGACGCCAGGGGCGTTGGGGGCTGCGGGTGAAGTGGAAAGAGAGGGTTTGCGAGAGTAGAAGTTGGCGAGAAAGGAATTAAATTGCTTTCAACCGTATAAAAGTGCTGTTTCGAGAGAATCCGCGCAAGATCAAGTGCGCTGGCAAACTGCCACAGTCGACCGGTGTAATAAACGCTCATTCAAGAAAAGACCGGTCGACCCTGAGATGTTTTTCTCGCGATGCTCGAGTATTATGAATACGTGCGCGTGATTCTCTCTTTCTCTGTCTGTTTGACTAGTTTGCCTCACTACCTGCTTGCTTTTCGAAACGTCAAGACGCCTGGAAACAGAAGCTGATTTACGATTCCAATCGCTCAGACGCTTCTGGAAAAAAAACCAATTTTAACTTGTCGCGACGTGAAACGAATAAATGGAGTTCCTACGGTTATAAAAATCAGAGTTGAAAATATTTCTTAAAAGATTGGGAAGAAAGGTGGAGGCTGTGGGCCGAATCCAGAATGAAGATTAGAGTGACCTATGACATTGTTGTTTTGGAAAATTTCACAAAATGTTGACAGTTAAGTAAAGACTGAGAAAATTGTCTCTGATGGTATGTAAGAAGTTAGAGACGAATGAGATCCCTGCTTGTCGGATTGTACAGTAAAGGAAAACGCGTCCCTTCACACACGTGCCTTTACACTCCCAGAGGAGTTGTTGTTGCCTTCCAAGACCTTGAAATTCCCCCAATTTCAAAGGGTCGATTCACAGGGGTAGAAACAAGATTCAATGTATATTAATGCACCTCTCCAGGAGGCAGTCAAAATAAATATAAACTGTCACAAAAAAGAAGTTATCTCCCCACAATTTCTTGCTTCTTCTGTAGATCTAAAAGTCAATTTTGTCTTGTCTATCAAATTATGCTTATTAGGTCTTAGATAAATTGGATGGAATGGAATCTACCTGAAGGGAACAGAAGTCAAATTCAATTTGTTTTGCAGACGTATAAAAGCGAAAGGATCTGCAGTATGGTGAAACTCATCGTGGTGATCTAATTATTTGGGGAAATTGTCCTGGGAGCCGGCAGTTCTGTGGTGAGCTGAGTGCCGGATAGACTGATGGACGAACCAATAGATTGGCACCCTCCAACCCAAAACCACTATTACCAGTCCTCTTCCTCCAGCTTCTCTTGTCGCCAATTCGCTCACATGAATGGACAAGAGAATCTACGAGCTGAATAGCCGTACACACTGTAAACCCCATACTTACTCACCATGGAAGTAGTGTGTACATTATTGGACCAACCACCTTCGGTAATGCATTTACAGAGGGCGGCATCCATTGTAACTGAGTTATCATATCATTGCTTTACTACAAAACTGTTTGCGTCCATGAGGCAACTAATCAATAAACTCCTCACCAGGGATTATTAAATACAGATTGATTTATCAAAAAAACCACGAAAGAGTGGGTTCAGAAGTTTCAGTCAAATCAGAAGATATAGCTATTAATATGAGTATCGAATAGATTTTGAAAGTATAATTCCCTGGAATGCCATGACCGAAAAATGCAAAATTGCCAACTTTCTCTTGTTGCTCGGTTACTGAACCTGAGACTTTAGGATATATCAAACAATCTTCAGAAAACATATCAGTAATCAAGAGTAAATGGCATGAAAGCGATTTAGGTTCGAGCTAACTCAAGTGTGCAACGTAATTGATACATTAGTAAGAGATTAATCATTTCCCATTATAGCATTTTCTGATCCACGTGTTGTGTAATATATAAAAGTCTGTTGGGTGACCAACCGAGTTGTTGTTTTGCGCAACTAAACGATTCAATGAAACGCGAGAAGCTGCGAGCGCAACGCAGTAACCAGCAGTTGTAATTCATAGGCCTAATTGAGAACAGGCGACTGTAATCTGCGACTTAAAAGGAACAATGTATGTCAATTGCACAAGAAAACCACAAATTGAAATCATTGAGTCATTTATTTAAACTAATGTATAACGAATCTAAGGTTAAAAGTCAAGATTAGCATCAAAATGAACGTACAAGAAATAGGCTATGAGAGAAAATGTTATTTGTGAATTAGAAGGGGTCTACAGAATCCGTGAAATATTGTTTCATTAATTTCGTTTCTGGTTCGCGGGGAAACAAGTTAGAGAAGATAATTTATCAGAGCCCTTAAAAGGCCTTAACGTTCCCCCAAACTAGACCGCGCTCAACTCCCTTTTCTGCTGTAATTAATCGTCACGTTATTATACAGTTAATTAATAACATCAAATACATGCAACATCCCATCAGGTGATTCCCCTCAGCTTGTTATTATCTACGAGTAGAAATGATTTGGTGACAGTTTTTGTTTCGATTTGTTTCTTAAAATTTAACGCATGAATATAATAATTGTGAATTTTGCAATAAAGTGTAATTTGTTTTTCTGTTTCAGGTAAGTCAGATTCAGTGAAAAAGCTGTCATAATCCGGCAGCAGGGGATTTGTCCGAAGTGGAAGTTCCGTCAGAGTCTGAGAAAGAAGACTGTGAAATCCTAAGTAGGATCAGGGGGTTAATAGTACAGGGGTTGCTTGATCGGAAACGTAACCTAAAGTGGCTTCTTCCTTCCCTCTTAAGTCACCACCTTATTTTCCTTTCCAGTTCTGTTTCACGTCAGTTGGTACAAGATTAGGTTGAAAGCATCTTCTGACACGTGTTTTCATCCCTTTTCCTCACTTCAGGAAATTCCACTCTCACTCACCCACAAAACAAAGCCATATACTTGGAAAAAGTTTCCTCTGCGTCCATAAATGATTCAATTAAATGGGTCACACCTTTTCTAAATATAGAACATCTTTAGGACATTTCAATAACAAATTTATTTCTGATACTAAATTGAACTGTGAGCAAGCTTTCCATATCAAACAGATCGTTGATGAAGATTTCAATGTGAATAAATTCAATTTGAAATATCTTTATAACAGGCTCTTTGACATGCAAATTGAACTTAACAATCTTTTGATAGGAATGAGTATGTATAAAAAATACAAAACTCTTCTAGTAGGATTGAATCGATCAAATCCTCTGGCTGGAATTGGATAACAATAGGTAATGAAATTGGATGGTTCATTGTCGACGAGGCATATGTTTTATTATCAAAGGAGAGAAGTTCGCGTGCACGCTTGAATGCGCTACCAATCACGTCAAGGCGTATCCATATCCGCAATAGTTTGCAGCGTTGAACGATCAGTGAATAAGCGCTTTCATCCAACTGCTCTTGCTGCACTGTAATAAGCGATAACTCCCCTTTTGCTTCAAGAACCGCAAAGATTAAACGCAGAGTTTCTGCCAGTTCCCTCTGCTATCATGAGATAAAGGAATGTGTGTCAGAAATGACTTAGGTTCCTCTTGTGATTAACGTTGCCACACTTGGATTTGCATTCATCGCACTCTTGAGTAACTTCACAGTTATGCACTTTTTTACCCTATTCTCTTCAATTTAAGGGCATGTGATACTTTACCACAAAAGTAATTTAATTTCGTCAAATTTAGTTTTAGCAAAAAAAAACTTTATCATCGTGAGCGTTAAGTTGGCGAAACCAAATGTGCTCTTATATGATAATTACCACATGCCTTTAATGACGCTAAATATTTCTAGAACATTGATATCACTACCAGAAGTTTCTGACAGATGATGCTATTACCGCACGAATTGATTTGATTTAAAAGCGTTACGATGAAGTGAGATTCAGAATTTCACATCTGAAATCTCCGAGTGTCAGAAGCACGTACAACAGATGCACACATGCAGCATTTGATAGGAATGCTGGTCGCTTCTCGCTACGCATATTGGAAGCACCGTGTGGTTATTGCATCCAGATACGATAGATACCCTATTCAAACCTGTTCTCAATGCACGCTAGTGCGATTCATGTTGCGGAACCCAACTGAATACGGTATTAGAGAGACAGCGGTTGTTGCAAACGGCTGGCTCACTATAGTGATTTTCTATCTCGTATAAGGGGTGTGAACATGCCTCATTCAGAACCCTACTCATCCCGAAATAAGCTTAACCCTAAAGTAAAGACTCTTTAAAATTTATGTATCTTAAATATTGAACTCTATACAAAACAAACAAATTTGTATTCTTCAATTTCGAGATCATGAGAGGGTATTTCCTTGCTCGCAAGTGACTAGATATTATTTCAGGATAATCGAGGCTAAACCAATGATTGAGGCTAAATCGACTGCTTGTCGTCGGATCGGATCAACCTCTACTATTCGCCACTCGATTCGAGTGTAAACTGTTGGGCTTTGAGTTAATTACAATCCGACTGATTTACCCGATCCAGCCCTCTTTACACGTCGTGTCCCAATAATGAGAATCTGCTCAATCCCTTGCTGCAGGGGCTAGCAAATATCCTGTTCCATTAATCGCTAGTCATTTGTATTTCCTCGGGTGAATCGACCCCAACGAACTTCCAAGTTTGTGACGTCATTGAGAAAAAAGTTAAATCATTTATTGTGTATATTAATAATAGATAAACCCGAATTGTGAGCAGTAATTTATCTTGAGAGTCGACGCTCTCCTTGGTATTCTCCCGATGGGCAAATTGATTGTGTGGTGTAGTATGTATACGTTAAGGCTCAGGGCTGAAGATTGGTATCGAGTTTTGTCGCGTAAATAGATAAAGGTCCAATAAATTATTCGCACTCTGCGGACACAGTTGGCTTGGTAGCATGGCATAGGGTACGAAAGGTACTGCGGGAAGGACATGTTTCTCCTCTTGTTCCCCGCGTGTCAGCACGCATCAGGCTTTACGAGAGGCAACAGCCGCATCCGTGTCAGCAACCCCTCGCAAGAGATTCTTGTTCCCGCGTTCTCATCCTTAATTCGCCCTTTTCCCCTCTTCGCGAGACTCGCTATTCTTTGCTCTAGTAGGTTTTAACGATCGGATATATTTAGTTCAGAAAATTAACATGTCCTGTTTAGAGTAGCCGGCAGGATCCTGAAAAAATTATAACTGGAACCGGTGGTGGATGTATAGAAATCAAGGGTTGACTGAGTGATGAGAAAGTACTGAAGACCACGATCTCAATGTGGTATACAAATCTCCTTGATCATATAAATTAAAGTGATATAAATCACATCCAACATACGTGAATAGTTAGAACCAGGAGATAATCAATCAGCAGCTCATAATCCTCTTTTTAAACCATCTAGGAAAACAAGCCAACAATTCCAAGAAGGCAATTTAGAGATCCCAATCTTTAGAGTTCATTTGAATTGAAAACCTAGCTTGCACAATATGATCATTATACCCGCAACAGATATTTTGCAATAGTATGAAGTATTGAATACGATTTGTTATTTTAGTATCTCTTTCTATCTTAAATTTGAGGGGAAAATTAATATGTGGACATGAGTTATCACAGCGAGCAGCTCTAGCAGCGTATGGGATTAATTTCGCAGGCTGCTTGCTGCAGGGTGACATGGGTACTAATACGACGTAAATGGGATTACAATGGAGGAATACAGTTTCCAATCATGTCACTCCCGTGCCGCACACATAGTATACGGGCAATTGGACCGCGTAAGCGTCAGGGCAAATAAGTCGTGCCAATATAATTAAGATCGGCGTTTAACCCGTGAATGAAAACGGTTCGGGGAATGCTGTTCAGATCGTATCTCGTGGAGAGCAGAAAATGAACGAGGGAAATAAAAACTATTCTGCGACCACGTCTCGCCTTCCTAAGGGCGCTTACGTGTGAATTTATCGCCATCCTGATTCTCATTGTGCGCCAACCGTAACTATTCCATCGTTTTCACGCCTTATTCTGACCAAAGAACAATTGCAGTCCAAGATTAATTATCTACATTTCCTAAAAGCTGTGTTTATTTATCACTCTGGAATGATTTATTACTCCTTGAAAGGGTATGAAGCTTTTATAGGTAGAGCAGATTTGAATTGGGAGTTCCAAAGGTCATGGGATATGCAAACCTCAGAACTGGATATGACTTTCTCTTATTGATCAGTGTGGTAATTTTCTGTTCAAGAGCATCATCCGAGGTTAATCGCTGGGGCAACAGAAGGGGCTGAGCCCTTCTCCATGAACCTAGAATCATCTTCATGGTCAAGTAGGTTTCGATGAGCGGTAACGCGCCTCAAGATCTTCAGTTTATCTCTTCTTGCATTTCATGGATACGATTTTATGGATCCCATTCTTGAATCTTTGAAGATCGTGAAATAGAATGCTGGGAAAGGGGAAGATAAATTTCAATGAAGATGATATTTGAAGAGCGATCCATCATAAACCAATTTCTTCTCCCAGTAAAAATCCCATTCATCGCGTTGTGGAACAGATATAAATGTTTCTCGACTTGCTGACTATTCATCAGCTTTCACCAGTAGCAGTGCATGAATCATGATTGGTGCGATCCATCGACAAAACTTGTCAGTTATTCTCATATGTGAAAGCGAAGTAGTAAAGCAGAAGACAAGGGAGGAAATCTCTCCCGAGAGCAAATTTAAAAGTATTGCAGGATTGATTTACGGCAGACTGTAGGGTTTAAGATGGTGGTAGAGAATGGAATCGAATCGAGGTATCAGAGGACCGAAAGGTCGTCGTTCTAGGAGTAAAATGTCTTGAGGTTAGATCGTTGAGAGAGAAAGAGTGAGTGAGAGAAAAGCAGAGATTTATCTCAATGTCAGGAGTCGTTGGGATAAGGTATCCCAAGCAAATCGAACCGCATTTGAACTGTAAGTGTGAATTAAGAGGCGGGTTGAGCGCCACTACGACGGCATTCCACGAGGCTGTAGTCCGCTGCATCCAGAGTATTCGTATTCGTGCACGAGCACGTGCACGCGCGTTCGATGTGAATACAGTACAGCGGCGAAACCATGTCTCGGAACCACCCGTCAGAGCCTTATAGTGCCTTATAGTCAATACACGGCCGCAGTAAATAACGCGGAGCCTCTGCCAGCCTCGGACCTTCTACCATCGTCGCGGTTAACATTCATTATATATAGCTCGATAAATCACCAAGAATGGCAAATTTATGTGAAAGTCAAGTCAGAGAAGATTCCTTAATTTTTCACTCGTCCATATTTGAGAATAGACTTACATTATGTCGTTCTTTATTCAGAATTTTGATGCAGGAGCTCTAATTTGCCCGTCTTATTTCTTCGTGTTTCATTCTTCTTGATATATCGTTATTCGATGTAGACAATTATTGGCAATAACTTCTCTTTCAGAATCCCATCTTCTGACAACCGGAAGCTTTGGAAAGTTTCCAATCCCCGGGCATAAAATGGGGTTCAGAAGTTCCATATTTTCGAGATTTATGTTGCAACTTGGTTTCATTATTTACTATCGTAAATCAGCTTCTTAAACCCTTTGGAGTATACCTTTATATGTATGACAGATCCATATGATCACTAGACTATTCCTAACTAATATACCCAAGTCAAGTTCGTGCAAGTGAAAAACAAATGAGGAAAAGAAGTTGGATGACTTGCGGGTGAAGTCTTTTGTGGTGCTAACCGCATTACAGCTAAGTAAGCAGGCTTTCGTCCAGAAAAGCCTCGCGCGCACGTTGAATTAATGGATGATAGTGCCTGCTCAAGCTCGTTTGGAAGCGAGGTACTCGCATGATTGCATCAAGCGCTCTTGAAAGCGAGTTCGTCGCAGGGAAACATGATTCACCACGGCGTAGCTGATAGGTGTACTCTCGTTCGACTGGTTTTACTTAACCAGTCGTCGTACTCTCGATTTCGAGGAGGGCAGACACTACTGTTTGCCAACTCATCAAACGGGTTTGCAACTTCTCGGCGTTTAGCGTTTGCTTGACCTGGATTAGTTCACCAACTCAGTTTGCACCATCCACTACCGAAACGTTAGGTTTATTTGTTCACGTGTTTGAGAAGTATTTGAATACTTGTTGTCACCTTTAGAAAGCATTTGTTTGCTATCCAATAACACCACTTGATTTGCTGCTCAAGGGTGCATCTTCATTAAAAAAAGAATCGTTCATTATTCTTTATGATGGTAATTCTTTGGTGATCTTTGGATGGTTATTCTTTATTATAATGATACCTATAGTCCTCTAATACTTGAGAATCTGCGGATGTTGAGAAACGAATGTTGAACCGAGAATATCGTGCTATGGGAGATCGCAAGGTTCGACTTGTTAGTTTTGCGGAACGAAGTACAGAAAATCGTTTCCATGACCACGCGATGCTTCCACTGGTGAGAAGAACTTGTAATCATTTCTTGTTCAGGACGGGAAGTTAACTTCTCTTGCCATACTGTGGTCCGTAGATCTTTAGCTAATCATTTCGCCTCGCGTGAACAATCCAAATTATGAGTCGTAGACTACTCGCGCTTGGAGATGCTAATCCAAGATAGCGTGCATACTTAAAATGTTTGAGTATCGTCTGCGATTGGTTACATAATAGGTGTTCTTTGAGATAAAGTTATTTATATACATACGAGTTTCATCAGTTGAGAAATATTATCTTAAAACCTTGGTCTGTTGCTATATGCAATAAAAAGTAATCACCCTCTTTCCAATCTAAGATTCGGCACTTTGGGTTAACAAAAGAAGCGCGATAAGAGAAGAATTAAGTCATTGCAGGTCCCTCTAGAGATAATCAGATTGTGCATACAAGGATTCCTTAAGTGCATGCTGTTATCTAAATGAAGCTCATAAGCTTGGAAAGCCTTGCGAGCTTAGCATGAGCGTTTTCTACATTTCGCATCAGCGTAGACCATTAGCTTTGAATTTCTTAGTTTCCAGTATAAAAAAGACACGTAAAGGAATTCATTGGTGGTCAATGGGATACGAAAAATAGAAAATAGTGGATTTCCATTACAA
Source organism: Synergus gifuensis (assembly GCA_904066015.1). Classification (NCBI taxonomy): domain Eukaryota; kingdom Metazoa; phylum Arthropoda; class Insecta; order Hymenoptera; family Cynipidae; genus Synergus; species Synergus gifuensis. The sequence continues at coordinate 4,405,383 of CAJFCO010000046.1, read as the reverse complement.
TCTACGAATGATATGGATGGTTGAGTAAACCAATCGAAATTTAAAAGAGCTATCAAATCACGCAAATGGGATAATCCTTATTCTTCTTCATGCTCGAATGCACCTTAAAGAGCATATCTTGCGGATTTCTTTCTCTCTAAGACTGCTTGGGGAAATAAGACGAAATTGAATGGTAGGAAACCTCGGATGTAAGGAAGGATATGTCTGTAGAAGGAGGAACTCGGGAAGAATCCTTAGAAGGAAGAAACCCTGGAAAGAATATGAGGGTGTCTTTTCTTGAGCTGTTGTGAGACTATATCTTCCTACTGATTCTTCGACGCGGAGAAGAAACAAATATAGCATTGTGATAAAAAGGAGAGGGTGCTTTGTATCTGCAAATCGCGTTTCACATTGTTCCACATTGTGGTGCAATAAAGCCAAACAAAAACTTGAGCGTCAAGCGGTTTCACGTAGGATATACATTCGATGTCGAGTTAGTTAGTTGAGTTTGCTTGGCTCTCTTAACTCTCTTTGGCCTTCTCTTCATCCTCTTCCTTTCTCCTCTTCCATCCTGAGTGCGCTGCCGTGCGTGACTCAAGGTCACTAACTCACACAGTACTTACGAGGCGCGTTCGCTTCTTCATTTGTAGATGTTTGTATCACAGTTACAGCCAGGGATATTAATTCTTGTGAAGCTTGATAATCATCGTACGGATTTGAAATCTGGATTCATACACTGGCTAAGTCTGAATTCATGAAGGATAATTCAAGAATTGTTTACATTTTCAAGTTAATTTCGAAGTGCAAGACGAAAAACTTTAAGGAGAGCCTCTAAATGGATGAAAGCTTTTTAATTGATTCAACGATCAGCGTGTTTATGCTTCCAGCACTCGGAGAGTGCTTGTACGCACTGTGCGTCTACTCATCGTAATTCCCTATCTACGATTTCGCAGAAACCTTTAATTAGCGTCGCTGCTGAGCGTGACTTTCGATTTCTGCCCTGGTTGATATAAAAGAACTTGTTGGAACTGCAGAGATATTATAAAACTGTTGGGTCGTTTGTTTTGAATGAAATACCAGTCCCGAAAAATGTAGAGACCCTAATTGTAATTTCGAGTCTGAGCTATTACTTTCTTCTTGATTTGCTTTTTTATTATTTGTTCGGATTAGGGTTCTAAAATGTAAGAAATCTCGACAGAGTGTGAGAGTAGAATTATTTAAGCGGAATCACGCTAAAACGTTAGTCGCCGGTGGAGAAGGCCGGGGCAATTAGTATAATTTGCAGCAAAAGAAATACGAAAGAGGGAAAGAAATGGTCCAATGAGTGTTCGTTGCTGAGACTAAACTTGTATCTCCGCTTATATACACTGGCTCGAGACGAGATGATCGTTGTCGGATGGAGGGGAATTCGGGGTGAGAAGAAGGGCGGTTTAATGAGACATCTTTATGTAGGTTGGCAAATGCGAGCTATACCACTCTCGGATTGCCAACCTTAACAATCGGGTTGACTTAAACGCTCCTGTTACGACGTCAAAACGTGGGTGTTCGGATTCCTATCTCATCATCATCATTCGACTTATTTACATATGCACGCGATATTATAATCGCACTGACGAACCTCGACCAATAGTCTTTTGACCCAATTTCCATCGCTGATCATAACCGAGTCATGTGAAGTACTTCTCCAATTGGATATAATAATCTCAAACCGATTTATTTCCGAATTGGATTGTCGGAATGAATTTGGGTTTATTTCTGGAAAATAGCTTGGCATTGGAGGGTGATCAACTGATCATACACTGACAGCGAAGGGACGAAACAGTGGTAGCATTGAGGCGATACGATTCTGGCGGAATGTTTCGGTGGCCTATAAATCCCGAGGGGAGCGTGCCATGTAATAGAATGACGGAATTCACGATGGAATAGAATCGGCTTGTTATTAGCACGTCCACACATAACTTGGATTCAGCGATGTGTGGGGCCAGTCACTTTGGTACCAGCAGCGGCCAACGCTCAGGATATTTATGGCGTATAGCGACTCGTCGTGTCCCATCGCGACCAACAATTTCGCATCTCACAAAAGCAAAGCAATCGATGAACTTGCGTAGGACAGCCTTTTAAGTCGCCGACTTGTCTCTTATTTTATAGCCACTCACTTATGGTGCAACCATTACCATCTCTCGTGCACGACTTTATATCCACTTCCTAGGAAGAGTACCAGGGTGATGGTTACGAGATTTTTTTTTTTTCATAGAATGAGGCCTTTCAATTGATTCGCGGGGAGATTTGAGTTTATGGTTCATCTCGGGTTCCTCGTCATTTATGGTTGGAGTTTATCTTCTTTATTAGTAGTAAATTAGTCTTAAATCTCATACTTTATGCTGATGTTTATGCTGCTGTGACTGAAGTTGTAAAACTGGTGATTTATTTAGTTGTGAATATATATCGTCCTAATGATTTTGACAGATGGTAACTTGGGTCTTAGAGGTGGTAGGCGAGGAGCTGGTGCTGTCAGCTAATTGGGTTAATGAAGTGGTGTGGATGTGTAGGTATCTGATGATATGCCCCTAATTCAGATGTTGAAGGGGTTAGAGAATTCATAGTCGGGTTTAATGTATGTCGTTCTTGATTGATAGGATCATTAACTTGGCAGAGGGAATTATGTTGAAAGGATCCAAGTATAGAATATTTTTAGTGATTAGGCTTGTTTCTACTGGATACCAACTCTTTATTTTACAAGCTTGGAAACCCTGGCCTTTAAAATAAAATGGCTGTATAAACCAGTATCTGCTGATGATTTTTTGAAGAAGGCTCCATAAATATCCTTATGGGCTAGTAGTAAAGTAAGTTGTTGCAACAACTCACTTGAAGTTTTCTTCCTTTTTCCTCATCTATGTTGGGTTAGAGAGTTCTTCATCCTCAGCGTGTGAACGGGAGTTAAGGATGCCCCGAGCAATTTTCACGTTTGATGTAAGTATTTTATGGTCGATTGAGCACCACTGGTGCGAACGAACGAGATTCCTGAGTAGAAGGAACGATATGGGGTAGTATGGTATGGTATGGTGTGGTATGGCAGGGTGTATAGTTGGTACGTAGGTACAACAGAGAGAAGCAACTTTCGAGTTATGCTCTGGTCGTTACTATAGTCGTGTCAAGGTACACACTCGTGCGCAAACAAACACGTGCATGATACTCGCACCTACAAGGTTCAACACAGACACACTTGATATCCCTTTTTGTCTATAGGCTGGTCGTCTCGCTTTTGTAATAAAACGATTTACGCCTGTGAGATGCAAGGATGATACGAACGCCTCCAGCCACCTGGTCACAGACGATAACTCCATTTCGATGAGCTCTAGATACATAGACTAGAGGCACGGAAAAAATAGTTGCGCGAAATTTCGAGAATTTGTCTAATGGTATAATAGATGAATGAAAAGTCGATTAAATGAAAAAGAAGAAATCTAAAATCACGTTTTATCTTCTTGCGAAGAAAATTCCTCACTCGATGCTCGACTAAACGCACGATAAGGAGTAATTGATCTTCTAGAATGTTAGTATTAACTTTTTGCTTTATGAGACCTGTCTCTTATTTGTCGCACTCGAGGAATTCAGGGTTGTAAAGTACTATCGGCAATTATTTCCTCTAATTGCAGCATTTATTCATTGGTCTTTAATTATGTCATTCGAGCACTTGGTTATAACGCTACTTGATTCATGGAGTTATTCTGCCCGATTAATTGGTGAGTTATAAGAGGCACGTTATTGAGGACGTGAGTACATTATTAACGCAGTACGTTAATGAAATTGTGATGTGGAAGGATTATTACGAATGTATACGAGTTATGGATGTTTCTGGATTGAAATTTATACAATTAACTCAATTAGATATCTTTATACAATTGTTTTGAGAGTCGTAGATGGATGATTGATTTAGCATCAAGTCGGATGGATTCTAGTGTCAATGCCACGGGGATAAAGGGTCTAACGAGACGGGAAATCGTCATCGGTGACATTAAATTCTGGAACCAGTCTGTGAATGTTGTTTGATGTTGTTGGCGCAACGCGATAATCCTTCGATTCCTTGGTGAGACCAAAGTCGGCGCGCCATAACGAGACTGGCTAAGAACCCCCTTGGCGACGCTCGTGAATCACATGATCGATGCGCAATGACCCTTTGTTAAGTCCGTCGAAGAAGGCCAGTTTGATGCCATAATGGCCGGGCTTCCCTGTGTAACGTGTCAGATCTGCAGACGTTTCGCTACAATTTATAGCTGCAAAGTTTCTGCACACTACCTTCACAATAAGTGAGATAACACCGACGAATATCTCAGCCAAGCCGCTAAGGAGAGTAGGAGATTCAATGAATAAACGAACCGAGTCGATAATATAAAAAAGGAAAAGTGAAGAATGGACTTGTAAATTATTTATTATTCAATCTTGCTTTCCCGGAGGAAGATTGGATAGACTCGAGGATACATTTCGTATGAATGGGCTTAACCAGGAGTTACGTCTGAGGAAGTGGGTACCAGTCAGTCTGACTTATAGATCCCATTGTCCGTGAAATGATCCAAAGGGAATAATACGAGAAGGCATTTCTTCCAAGGCTCGGGAATGAAGGCAGTGTTTCCGTTGTAAAATAAATTAAATGTAAAACAATTTCACGGCAATGTACGATGCGCCTAGAGCGAATCAATTCTTTGCACGCGGACGAAATGCCGCGAGTCTTTATCGTTCATTGCAATTAAACTCGCAAATCTAGAGACTAACGACGGCCCTGTTACGCGCGTTCGGTGTAACATTGCACAATAAAGATAAACGTAAACATAACATATGTACTGCCATAAAGCTGACATAAATTTAATTTAACGATGCGTGGGGCATAATGCCCTGGCTCTGCACGTTGACTGGGTCTCGGTTCAGGGCCCCACGAGGACGCATATGTGTGTATAATGTGAACTTGACGAGTACCCTCGTAACCAACGACCATGCCACGACTGCCAATTTCTGTCCAGTCTTGTATGAGGACTTGAAGCGAGTCCTCGAGAGATAAGTAACGGGTTGAACATGGTAATATAACACACAGATAATGTGATTTATTGTCTACGGAAATGCGCAAGAAATCGCGACGATTCTCTTGATTGCAACGTCCTACGAGATCCACGACATGCAAATACGTTATTGTCAGTGTCCTGTGGGAATGGAGGCACAGTTAGCAAAGTAAAGTTGAGAAATGATTAATGGATTTATGATGATGTTGGAATAGATTTATTTCCTGGTATTAATGACTTGGTGTGGAAATAAATCTTCCTGTAAAACTCAACAATTTCTGTATTTCTCAAACTCCCGTGAAAAACAGACCTAAAATACGTTTTATGATTTCTCGGAACGAAGCTGTGCTTTTAAAAACCATAAAACGAAATCGAATCACCCTGATGTTAACTTTTGAGCTTAAAAAATCACCATAAATGTAATTGGACCCCTATATTTTGCGCCCAGTTTATTTCGTAATATCGAAAAAGCGGACGTGTTAAGGGGATCGTTTACGTAACGAAGAGGCCTCCTTTTTGGAAGCAACCTTTCTTCCGAAAGAGCCTTCTAAAATCGCTGGAACCCAGTTCATAAATTATTATGTTACAGAAGCGTGATGGGAGGAGGTAATCTTCTTTATTCCTTGCCGTTTACCGCTGTCATAAATCACATTGACATTTACGTTGATTGAAAAAGTTGTCTATTTGTAGAACAAAAAAATTAAAACAAAGGGCTATTATTCTCTTAATTGTTTTGTTGCCTTCTAATATGTGCTGCGGTAATCGAAGATGTGACTGACCACAAATGTTTCTGTTCCAGGTGGCGACGCGACCTTGGAGCCCCAACCAGGGCAAAGTTCGGGAGATGACGAAGCTCTGCAACCACAAGAGGAAACTCCTAATGCCCGCAAGTGCAGCCAGTCCGGTTGCATCGACAACCCCGATAGTTTCGTCATCGACGGCACCCGCTGGACCTGTGATTCCTAATGTTCATGCAACTGTCGATTCCCCAACTTCCACGGATAAAACGAAATCAGGTAATTTTAAAACAATTTATTTCTTCTCTAAATTGACTGCTAGCATCAAGAAAAAAAAACTCATCTTAATTGTTTATCTGATAAGTCAGGAAAGATAGAGACTTTAATTTTACAGTTTTCTAGAATCGTAATTCCCAGAGGAAGACTCAAGTTTTCTCGTCGACACCTTGGTTAAAGAAAAAGTACGTCGGAAGAGAGTAAAGATAAGAAAAGAGACTAGTGCGGCGATGAAACTCTGGTAAAAGTGTCGGGGTTTTCCGTCCACCCCTGTAATAACGTTACGAAACGATGAAAGTTTAATACTGCTCTCACGGAAATTTAATATCCTTTTGCTCCTCTTATTTTTCTTCGTTACCCCGCAGTTAGAATTATAGATGATGAATAGGTCGTAGTCGGGAAGTGGAGCCAGAAGGGAGAAAAGGAAAGGAGGTTTGCCCGAATGAGTTTGAATTGCTCTGTGACTTGAAATGAAACGGGGGGAGGCTCTTGCTTGGAAGATGGGACAAGTCAATTAACCAAAACGTTAACCTTGCTCAAAGCCACCATGGAAGCTCGTAAATAGCAGCAAAGTCGACAAAGCAGCTTTAGCTTTGGGGAAATAATATTAGATCAAATCATTTGCACGATGAAGTATCATGTTCTTGCCTCGAGGATTCAACTTATCTCAGTTTTAATTTAATTAAAAATTGGATAGGAAACGTGTCTTTGTGGAAAGCAATTATACGAGTCTGAAATTTCAAAGCAGAATAATTTAAAGTGGAAAAGAAAAGATTTCATATTACACAAATAACATAAACGAGATGATTCAACTGAAAACATCTTGATTTAACTCAAAAATAAATGAAAAAGAATTCTCGGAGGACAAGTTGAAAAATACTATTGTTACCAGTTCATCTCTCCACAAAATTCTTCGACTTGGCTGCGCACTCGACAAGAAAAGAATGGACCTAGGAAAAGTTAGAAGTGGGTTTCATCGTGTGCTGAAAGATAAGAAAACTGTTGCTCACTGCCATTGTCCAATATCGACAAACATTCGTTTCTCAAAGCTTCTCGTGTAAGTACTTTCTTTCATCTCATCCCATCATCAACTCCCAACTTCTTCTAAAATACGCTCGTTATACTTATCGCGACCAACTTTTAGATCGGTCCAGCAGGATGTATTACCAAACTTTTCCTCTGAAATGTGCTGGGATATAATGGTCCAGACATTTATTCACCATCGACGGAACGTGTGCCAACTTTTACTGGAGAAAGACCAAAAGTTTCACTCGAAAAGGGGTTTGAACGATGAAGAAAGAGAAAGGGAGGAAGCGTAATCATTAGGAAAAAGTCGCAGGGAAGAAAAACGACGAGATTGCGGTATTAGCAGCGGCTCTTGCGGTGGCGGCGTCGGCATCGTCGACAACGGCGTCACCCCAATCCTTCCAATTTTCTCTTCAACCTCCATTCTACAACCCAATCCACTCCTCTTTTTCTCCTTTCTTGGTTTCATTAAACCAGCAATAATAATATATGACCCTGAGCCTTAGAATCAACGGAATCTTCTCTTCAAACTCCTAACTAATTGATATTCTGATATAATCCAAAGCTTGCTAATAGAGAGGTAAATTCGATTTTCATTATTTAACTACAAAAATAACTGTTTCATCCTAGGTCACTACTGTTTTCCAGAGTGGATAATTACCAGTGGAATGCACCGGCTGTTTATCTATCAAAGAAGAACCGTTCATCGCATTAGGTCTTCAGCATTGTATTTCTAAGATTACGTACTGGAAAGACCATTTGAAGTAGATGCACCGCGGTCGTGTGTCGTGACTCTCGCGATCAATCACTTGAGAGAGAAGAAGAGGGGAAAGAGAGAACTTTGTAGTGCGCAAGACCATTTACGGATACCGGCACTGCATTCGCGCTCTCCCTTCGGTACTTCGGCAATGTCGTGACTCTGCTGCGCCATCGCCTGAATTGTGATTCACTGCCATTTTCCCCTCCGTACTCGAGCCTTTCCACCCAAGATTCCTGTTGTTATTCCACTGATGTTTACCCTTCCAAATACTCTCACAGTCGACTACAGAGTGATTAAACACTTTACGATGCAAACATTCTGAGTAAAAATGTCCATTACTTTGCCCTCATTGTGTGTAATACCACTTATTTTTTTATTATGCAGATCTATCCTGGATTCTGCGTTCCTTCTTGCCTCATGAATATTTACGTCGCGTTAATCTTCCACTGATGTTGACCCATCGCCGATGAAAATACGTCAGGCGCTAGCTGAATTAATTCCAGTATGCGGGGAATTCGATATCCGTTTCCAGCAACCCTCCTTTCCAGCAAATCGAGAATAAGAAACTCAATGGAAGAAGTTATCCGGACTTTGATTGCTATTGGAATTCTCGGAAAACGAGAGTTGATTTAGGAGAAACTTTATGGGATATTTCGTTATGATCAAGGCAATTTTTAAGCTGGATTATTGGTTTAAGAAGCGACAGAAAGTCATACTGTTTCTGCGTTGTTGAAAACAGGATTTTCCCTAATACGCAATTCCAAGAACCTGAACATCATTATGAACTCACCCCACCAACCGATTGATCATCATTTCATAATTTATCAAGCTCAGCATTCTCAAGATCGCTCACTTTGGCGTCGAGACCCATTTATATCCTCGGCGCTTTATTTTATCGTAGATAGCAGGTTGTTGGAACAAACCTATGAGGAGAATATCTTGGGTAGGGAATTTCCACACGCCCTCTTGACAGCGTTTCATCCCCACGAAAAGCTCCGCAGAAGGAGACCAATCGGCCGGCTCGTGTCTTCTTATCGCACCGACGATCAATAAGTCCCGGGAGGAGGAAAGAATCCACTCACTATTCGCTACCACACCGCGAACAGCGGAGGTGGTTGTGAAGGCGGTGGCGGCAGACACGTTGATAAGGGTTAATTTCATACGAGGATATGAGCACCGTTGAACCTTATGAAGTTGGATTGCAAACAGAGGAAGGAGTAAAGCAGTAAGAGGGGTAGAGGGATTTACGTGGTTCTACTGCTGTCCAATTTTGATTCCTGCGCGACTCCTCTGCGCGCCCTCTGCGTCTGCGCATATCTTTCACCAACTCTCAGTCTACACACTGACTCTTCAAAGGAACCTCTCGAGCTGGATGTTTCACGAGATTGGAATTCCAGGATTTGCAGAAATACAGAGAAAGTTTATCTCTCGATATCATTTGCAGACATTTTGTGGATTCAAAATTCTCCAATCGCATTGAAAGCATTCTTAGAGAGTAGACTTTTTTTTCTAGAATTTTCATCAATCTGCGTTGATTGCATCTCTGGGAAGCTAAGGTGCTTCTGACCACAAACCCCTAATTCTAAAATGATGATGATTGTATTTCGTGATGATGGATGGATTCCACGACAGGAATAGCAGATGCAACTGAATGAAGACATTGTAGTAAAAGAAATGATGCTTTGACTCCATAGGTCGTTTACACAAATATCTGTTATTACTTTTCACTTTATCACATCTTAGTAAACCTAAGTGGTTATTTTATAAGTGATGAGTTTCTGAATGAATTTAAAAAAACAGGAAGCAGCCACTGTCGTAAAAGTAACGAGTTTCAGTTAATACGACTTTAAAAGGCTTTCTACTGGAAAACATCAGTAAAGGATTCTGAATCATAGATTGGCAACGTTTCCGCTCTTTAACGATCTGTAATGGGCGCCGGAAGAGTCTACAAAGATGACAATTCCCTTAAAAGCCTTGAGTTTATAGCAACAGAAGCCAGGAAAGTAAGGGCTTTTATACGCTACTAACGGAGAGATTCATTAGTGTCTTGAGTTATCTTGTCTCCGGCACTACCTCGCGTCAGAGAATAATTATCTACTCTATGCTCACAGATAAAAGGCCCCTATTAAAACTTCCCTTTGTATCCACCTTTTTGAGTCGAGATCATTTTAAAACATTCAACTCTTTTAAGGATCTAATTAGAACTCAAACAAAGTTACTGTTTTTAAAGCCTTAATGCATTTCATACAATGATGAATCTAACAATAATTTCTTTTTTCAGATGGATTTAGCAAGAAGAAAAAGAGAAAAATGGGAGGCATGGGATCCCTTTATCCAGGAGCACCAGCTCGCTTCCGAAGCATGGGTCTGGACCAATCAGCACCAAGCTCAGGCGATGAGTTCAGCGAGAAATCTCAGTCCGCCAACCAAATAGGCTCCACAGTCAACACCAGTGGACCATCATTCCTTGAAGATCCCAGTGGATATCTCGCCCAGCAGACTGCTCTTTTGAACAGTACGATATCCAGACAGACTGGCGTTAGCAGCTCTCAGGTCACGATACTCAACAACACCAAAGTGCCGCAGTCATCCTCTGGAATGCACGTGTCCAACAACGTTTATCTTCCACACCCAAAGCCTTCCTCAATCACTAGTCCCACCAGTACAAGATGTTGCGACATGTACGACAACAGTTACTCTTCTAGAGTCTACAGCTCGATGAAGAACAACCCCACGTCTCCGGTTGTTGTGCACAGCAGCATGACTCCGACTTCGGGGAGTAACACCAGTGATTCCGATTCTTCGCAACGTTGTGTGACCAGCGCCGACGCTCAGTCGTCTCAGGATCTCTACAAGCACCAGAATAGGCAGTACATGCTACATTCCGACCAATCCGAGGACCCTGTGATCTCTTCGACGTTTAGTGAGAAGTTCTCCAACCAACAACCAGATTCGAGGCCGATTCAAGGTGGAACCGTGAGCACAAGTCATGGATCGCCGATTGGCACGAACAGTCCCGCAAACTCGGACACGCCGACCTCCTCTTCAACGTCTTGCACTTCACAACCCGCAACACCACAGAGCCTTATCTCTTCGCAGCCATCAACTCCTCGCAGTTATTCTCAGCCTCCCACGCCGCATTCTCTTTCCACCTCCAGTCATGTTCCTCAGTCCTTAACTCCTCAATCCATGACTCCTCAGTCCTTGACTCCTCAAGGACAACAGCCATCTCAGTCTTTGATCGGCAGCACCAACGGTCAAGAGCACCGATCAGCAACTCCCAGTCAGATGTCCTCGAACGAAACTTCTCCAAATGCATACCAATCTTCCAATTATGCTCCCGTTTCGGAAGCACCAAAAAAACAGGTTCCTAATACGAGGCAGGCGCTTGAAGGGTATCAGCCACATCCTCATACATTGAATTCCGGCTCGAGGGTTCCATTAAACACCTATAGCGCGGCGTCTATTATAACGACAATGGCGAGTGGACACACAGTCAGTAGCAATACAATAACATCGGTTCTTGCAGGAAGAACGAATACGGCAACCGTATCTGTAAACACACCATCGGGCATACCAAATCCAGCTATACCAAACATTCACTCAAGCAAAGCTCAGCACCAAGGTCAACAGTCTGGTCCAACGAATGTGCCATCATCCTCGGCGGCTATGCATCATCAGAACTCAGTCCCGATTGTGCATAGCCAACCCCCTTCGATGTCGGTTTCTAAATCGCCTTTGGAGATGGTCCAGAGTGTCGTTAGTAGTATTCAAGTTCCTCAAGTAAGTGCCGCTTCGTTCCACCAACAACATCAACAGCATCATCAACATCCACAGCATCATCAGCATCAACACCAACAGCATCAGCAACACCAACAGCAGCATCATCAACAGCAACACCATCAACACCAACAGCAACACCAACAGCAGCAGCATCAACAACACCAGCAACAGCAACATCAACAGCAACAACAGTCGAATGTCCAAGTTCATAACGTGCTAACTTCTGGAGGAATTTTAAAACATTCTCCCGGTTCGAGTTTACCACCAGGTCACATTCTAGTTTCTAGTGGTGGACAGCTTATCATGGCCAGCAATGGTTCTGGAATTGGAGGCGTGATGGCACCTCCACCTCCCAAGATAATCTCGAACGCTAGTTCTATGCCTCCTCTCTCAGTCTCGCCAATGGTGACTAACGTCACTGGAACAGTTAGTCAAGTCATTCCAGCTGTTGGGGTTGCACAACAGGTTCTTGGACAACCAACCGTTCTCGTCAACACGACGATTCAAACTCCTGTACTCATCCAACCGGGTGTTATGACTATGGATGGCATCAGTCAAAATGTTCAAATTCCACACCTCGCAGTCGCCACTGGAAACGTAATACAAAACGCTCAGTCGATTTTGGATGCCAACCAAGATGTGGCGAGGAACGTAAATCAGAATATCGTCAATCGACAGCCTGGTTTGCTCTCTCCAGAGTCTGGAATAAGTAAAAAGAAGGCTTATAAGAAGCGAAAGGGCAACTCGCAGACTGTGGCTTCGATGCTGCATATCGCTTCCTCGCAGCAGAATGCAGGTATGCTTATGCAATCGCAGTCAAACTTTGCGCAGCAAAACTTCCAGACTCAGAGTTTGGGAGGACCGATGCTGCAGGCGCTGACTATCGTACCTGGGAAAGGCGGAGCTCCCGCGCAGCTAGTCATGAACGGACAAACGGGCGCGACTTCGCAGTTCAATACGCAACAGATCATCACAAATCCTCAAACGCATCAGCAGATTAATTTGCTGCAGCCAGTTAATTTACTCAATGGCACTACAAGCATGGTGCAAAATTTCCCAACAATACAGCAGTTCATAGTTCCAGGCCTTGGAAGTATGGTCATGTCGGCTGATGGAACAGCAACTTTGCTGCAAGACACGGGTAACATGGGAATGCAGTTGCAGATTCAGAACGTGAATGGGCAGAATGTCTTGACTCCAGTTCAAAGTCATGGTGGGATCTTTAGTCCCAATCAAAGTATCCTTGCTGCTGGTCCAGCGGGTATGGTGATTAGGGCGCCACAGACAACAGGCGGGAAAATCATTCAACAACATAGTCCCGGTGCTCAATTCCTCTCTCCAAACAGCGGGCAGTTCCTGGTGAACGGCACCACGTCTTTCAACAACCAGCTGAGTCCAATCGTTGCGAACGTGAGTCCCAATCAGCAGGTGACATTCAATACTACCCAAGTGCGTCCGCAGAATATTCCAGGTCAGCAGAAGTTCATTCAGATGAACGGACAGACACTGATGGTTCCTTGTGGAACAACGCAGAACATCGCGGTATCTTCGTCACCGAACCAGCAGAACACGACTTTCGTGCAGCAGAATACCACGATTGTGCAACAACAGACGACAATGGTCTCTAATAATCAAATTCCTAACTTTCAGCCCACAGCTACGAACAATGGGCCGGGGGTAGATCAGATGAACCTGGATCACAATCAGTCTTACATCCTAAGTGCTGGGATGATTCAAGGGAAGTCGCCTTCACCGAAGAGTACCATCAATTCTCCATCATCTGACCAGGGAGTGGATCAACAACAGCAGCAGTTTGTCCTTGCTAGTAGCAGTACAACAGTTGTAGAGAAGTCAGGACAGCAGGGACAGCTATGTCCACTCATGGCGAGGCATTCGGTATCTACTCAGACTGCAGGAAATCAGGCGAATGTTGCGCAGTCTGCGTTGATGAGACAGGGTTCGCCACCGGACACTACGACACACAGTCCGGGAAATAGTCAGAGGTCTAATAGTCCAGCTGTGGACACCACTACTCATGGAGCTGCTTCACCTGCACCACCGATTACCACCAGACATCAGTCATATTCCACGGTAAAAATGTTTTTTTAAGGAATATTTTGGGTTTGGTAAGGTAACAGTGGGTTCTTATAGTTAATAGTAAACTTGTAGCTAATAGAGTGTGTTCATTAATCATGTTTATAATGCAAATAAGAAATTACTGACCATTCTAATACAATAATCTACTTTGCAGCCAATGGTACACTGTGTATCCAGCAGCGAACCGGATTCCGGCGACGGGGCGATGATGACTGATGACTGGCGGATTCAAGGCTCGACGACGAAAGAAATTAGGCTAAATCAACCTGGTCATCACAGAAAGACTTATGTCGAATCCACAGTTACGACTGGGATCCAGGTTGGTACCCATGTAGAACAGGGCACCCATCAACTAACTCTCATAGATATGCACCAGCCAGCCGATACGACACACCCAGAAAACACTTACGTTGACTCACAAGAGAAAATGGACACATCATCACCAAATCATTCCACTTATTCAGACACAATGGATCATTCACCTACGGAGGAACAACTAAATTCGAGTAAAGAAATCGGTGATATCTCATTGGAGATCGGTGATAGTTCGTTGCCCATAGGGCAGAATCATTATCAACCCATCCTTTATAGTAATCACCAGTACGTTCCCGAATTGTATCGACAGCAAACTTTATTGTCAGACCATGAATATTTTAACGCACCTAGTCAACCTGAGAATTTTATCGGTCTTGAGGAAATGATAACTGATTCAGTGGATCCACAAGTTGATTTAAATTCCGATGATAATGTCCAACAAAGGGTATTAGAAGCTCAAAGCTACGATGTTCCTTATTTTTCCGAGAACGGGGTTAATCAAAAAGTCCTAAATGTGGGGATAGCGACGCCGGAACTTTATCCCCATCTTTATAATTATCGGTCTGACTCTAACGATATTGCTGTCGTCGATTATCAACCTGATAATATCAATTCTTATATTTACAATAACATTGCCTACGTCGATCAGCACGATGACTACGAAGAAAGCGACTCTTCTTCTGAAGAATAGCGTTCAAACGTTCTCCTCGATTGGGCAAACTCCAACTTACCAAATTATTAGTCCAGTGACGCCTGCATATTTATTAATCCCAGTTTTAAATAACGCTGCGATAAAAGCCCCATGTTTTTTAACGTGTTAATATTAAGTTTGTAATTAATTTATATTTATAATTATTCGCATTTCACGTTTATCACGTGAAAGATATTTTTAATCGTAATTATTATCATTATTATTTAAACGTATACATTGCAATAAATGTAACTCGTATTGATTACTGTTAGACAGTGAATTCGAAATTTAATTATGACAAGAAAATAAATTCTTTGCTGACGATTATCCTTCTGATAATAATTCTTGATGATAGAACTAAATCCTTGCAACGAGCATGTGTAATCAGAGTTTGTTGAGTCCTTTGAAATTTCGAGTTGCATGCGATACGTGATAAACTTGATGCCTCGATAAAAGACGTTGGAAACGAAATCTGAGAAATTTTATTATTTTTGAGAAGGGATGGCTCGTATTTATTTGCAATCTTTTTATAATTAAAAATAAAAGATTTATGTCAACAAAAATTAAAAACAGCAGTAAAGTTAAATAAAAATTTAGTTTCGTTTTCTACGTCCGAATCGAGGCAAGGATTATTATATTAAAGCAGGGTTCATTGTGACTACAGATCGAAAGAGACGCTCAAACAATTTTAGCATGCATTTAGTAAAAAGCTTGTGCCTGAGTTGAGTTGTATTTGACAGATCTATACGAAGCAAGCCGAAGGTGCGATGAGCACTATGAGGTGCGAGGGTAAGGATGCCCTCGGTCGGGGAATCAAGCGAAAGCTGGACTCCATCCACTCAATGCATTCTACCCTGCATGAAGACCAGGATGGTCAGTATCGAATAGTATTTGAGTCGTTTATTGTACATTATTCATAATATGCATGTGCTTGAGGCTTGAATCAATGCTAGCTCTTAAAAGAAATTTTAAAGTAATTTTTGATAAGAAAAATTATCTTGTTAGCAAAATAATTTTTTATCTGGTTTATGTTAATTATTGCATGCTTTTGTTTAGAAGTGATATTCCTCTTGCTTTCTGCTTTCTGGGAATTTGTGTAGAATGAATCATTATACGTAAAAGTTTGCTTTATTCTGTTATTAATATGTACAGAAGCATTTCACTTAGGATTAAGATTCTCTCTCGAAGTTAGCAGTAATAAAATTTTCTGCTTTTGCACCTACATACTGAAAAGCGAATTGGTATTCCGATGGAACGTGTGGAATAGTTTGAAAGTATAATGCACACGTATTCATAGAATGCATAAGCATCAAGATTCTGATTTAAAGAGGAAAAATTTTAATACCATATCGATTCACTGAAAGTGAAGTTTTTCTTTTTTCATTTAGTCAGATAAAACCACCTGGAATTCTAAACTTAATTCTGAATTTTAATACAGGAGTTTTCTTTTTTTTTTAGGTTTCTTTTTCTTATTTATTATTAGAAACATTATGTTTTAATTTACTCAAAGCTTTTTAAATCTTTTCATATTTTCATTATAAAGAGGAAAGATTAGAATTAAGAAGAAAAATAAGCAAAGTAGTTTTGTCTGGACAAAATTGAATATTGAAGAAAGCACCTTAGTATTAGAAAACCTGGGGCTTGACGAATATGCACATTTTCACCATATTAACACCATTCTTTGGAGGCAGGTAAGTGAGCTGGAATTAAGGTGTCTTTATTATGTCGAATAAGCAATTAAATACTGTAAATAATGGTCTTATTAATAATTGTTTGTTACTTCTTGTTTATTAATATTTTTTTCGCCTTGACTAATTGGCTGTCAGGTTTGTTAATACTAAATACGTTTTCACAATTGGTAGACCCAAAAAGCAATAAGGCGGCGGGAAAAAGTCGCTTGAATTATTTATTATATCATCGCAGGGGAATGGAAATCATTTATATTGTAAATAGAACGATTCGTATTTTCATCCAATTCAATGATTGCATGACTTTCCCAATTGATGACAAAATTCTTTTTTTTTTGAGGGACTCAAAAGTGAGAAAAAGTAGTAAAATTGCCAATTTGATGCAGTACTTTTAAGTACAGTGAAGACTAAAAAGAAAATCTAATTTAAGTATTTACAAATGTAGATTTTATTTTGAGTTTTTAATTTAGAAAATTTGAGTTTACTTTATATTAACTAAGGGTCACCTTAGTCAATATTACTACTTTTTTGACGACATATTCACGGTTCCATAGATCACGCACACGCGTTGCTTTTTTGCTAGAAGTATATCACATTCGCTAGAAATTGAACCCATTCTTGTACATTAATTAATTTGTGTTTGGGTCATTAATGGTGGGTTTGTTTTATGTGAAAATAACCAGCAAACTTATTTTTAATCTTGGATAATTAAGAATAATCTTTAATAATAAGAAAAAATTGAATATTAAAAAATGTGTCTCCTTGTCTAAGTTCATTTGTTAAAATGTGTATGAAATTGAATTTCAAGTAAAATCAGTAGAAATAATTGATTTTAAAGAAAACAATAGTTGTAAATGAGTTTTTGGAAATATTGGAAGTTTTTCATGGTGCAAAAAATTGAGATATTATTTTTTGGACTCTCAGTACCCTCCAAGGACGAGGGAGATGCCGCGAAGCCGTGGAAGCTTGAAGTTGGTGAGGTTGTTTGGGGTGCAGCTCGGGGAAGTACAGCCTGGCCGGGAAAAGTCGAGTCTTTGGGAGCACCAGGCAGCTTGAACGTCTGGGTGCGTTGGTACGGGGGCGGGGGCAGCGGCAACAACCTCAGCCAAGTCGATGCCAAGACTCTCAAATCCCTCTCTGATGGACTTGAGGCGCATCATCGCGCCCGAAAAAAATTTCGGAAGTGAGTCCCCTAGCATCCAAAAAAAATATCCAAGTCCTAGTGCAAAAGGATCCACAACTAATTTTTTGAAACTAGTGAAATATCACCACCTTCTGAATGATAGGGCTTTTTTTCTATTAATTATTTTGATCTTAAGGTTTGAAATAGTTTAGCACTGAATACTATAAAAATCATAATATTTGGCAGCACTTATTAGCAAACCAACAGCCAATTGTTATCATTAAACGTTGATATTCGATAAATTTTTGTTGATTTTTTCAATACTTGATATGCTGTTTGATGTTTCTTTTTTCATTAAGGTGAAATGCAGTCTTTTAACGTAGAATAGAGAGTTAATTTTATACATCACCGTATTCTTGTTTATTTATTTATTGAACTTTGCATGTTCTAGTCGTAGTTGTTATTAAATATTTCACTTCTAATTCTACAATTCTACATACTACAATTTAGAAATTTAATTTAGTGTGGTTGTCTATCAGTGTCTTGTCTGCTATTTTTTATCCATTAAATCCTATTTTCCTTACAAGCATCTGACTTCTTGTCCTGTGGTTATAGAAGTCGTAAACTGAATATGCAATTGGAAAACGCTATCCAAGAGGCAATGGCAGAACTGGACAAAGTCAACGAGCCTCGGTCTATTTCGAAGCAAGAAGATAAGATCAAGGTGGTGAATAGCAACGGGCAAAGTGCCAAAGGATCAAAAACCACCCCCTTGATAGCGACGATTTCAACGTCCAAGGTCGAGGCGAAGAGGATGAAGAAATCCACAGACAACTCCACAAAATCAGAAAAAAAATACCGGTGACCTTAAAATTGTATCCCGGTGCTGACGCGTCTAGGTGACGTGACTGATAGATTAATATACTGATACTAGGTATTGTTACTATTTTTTTATTTTCTCTACCATTAACGTTATTGTCATCTACATCACTCTCATTGTTATCATCGTCATTCTCGCTCTCATTTTCCATCGACGTCATTAATTTGTAATTATGACCTTGAATAGCGTTGATGAAACGCAAAGTGAAAACACATTTGTATATAATTAGGCCTAATGATGTAAAGGAGAGAATTCCATTTTTCGCCATGGAAAGAATACTCACGAAATTGTGAATGAATTTTGATTAGAGTAGGGAGGGGGAGGGGTTTTTATTGTTGTATCATCGTCATCATTATTGTAAGGTTTCACATTCAATCCTACTTTTTTTTTTTTTCAAAAATTTATTCATCTTTTTCTTAGAATACATAATTTAAGTTTTTCATATTTTGAAATCATCTAAGATCTGAGAAATGAATTCACATCACGTGATCCTAAGTTTGTTTAAATTTTACGCATCACAAAAAGAGATAGTAAATATTCCTCGCTAAGTATCAAAGTTATAACGGGTTGTATATATTTTTTAATAAGGGTAAAATCAACACATCGCTATTTCGCTGATGAACGTTATTAAACAAATTGTAAACGATTTGAAATAGCGATTTTATATAGTGATGTAAATATTTTATCAATTTTAACCAGAAACGCTAAACAGATATTAAAGGGATCTGCAAAAGAAGCAAAATGAAAGTGTTTCTTGTCGCACCAAATTTTGCGTCTATTTCTCTTTTTTATTCCGATTGTGCAGGCAAAGCTGTATTTAAGACTCAAAGAAATTATTATAAAATTTCATTTCAATGTACATTGTTGGTTTTCGTCAAAAATATTATAATATTCAGCAATAAACTCATTTGAGACCATCTTAAAATAACAATTTACTATTATTTACAATAATCTTATTACATATTGTGTATCATATTTTTTAGCTGCGTATAATTTCATCTTTAAATTAATGTCTTGAGAATTTCATACAGCTTTGTGCGCATTATTTGTAATTTAAGCATTACGTGCGCTTAAATGTAAAATCTCTCTCAATGATGGAGATTATACAACACATTTTTAATAGTAATATTTTTTATAATCAAAGCAATTGCTTGCAAAATACACTCTGAAATTTCCAATATTTGAGATTTTAATTACACAAAGGTTTCTCACGGAAAAACCAAAAAAAAATTGTGTGAAGTATTGGAAATCTTGGATTGTAAAAATTTAATATGTAGTTTAAAACGTCCACTCTAAGAAACAAAAAGAATCTTCTAACTTGTAAAAATATTGGATAATATTTGGTGAAATTTATTATTTGTATACTCAGTTTGCAAAAAATCAATACCTAATTCAACACTTCAAAACCCATTATGTTACAATTAGAAAAAAAACCTTGCAATTAACTGATTACAAATTTCACCAACTGGGATCCTTAAATCAAAAATTCATCTCATTTTTCTTTCTTTTTTTCTCGAGTCACTAAGGTAATCTTGTAAAAATCCGACGTCAAAAGAAGACAGCTTTAAAAATTAGAAAATTCATAGTTAGGAGTGGAATCCGAGAAGACTGTAACTGTTAATCAAAAGTATTTTGGTACTTCGAATACTTCGAATAGTTTTTTAACAGTGAAGTTTTATACAAACTTTCTTGAGTGAACGCATGCCATCGTTCCATTTGCGATACTGTGAATCAAGATCATCAGTTTTAAACTATAATTTTTACAGTTTTAAAAGAAACACACTCCAGTGAACAAGGGTCCTCGATTTTAATTCAAATAATGTTTATATAAAAATTTTATCCTTAAATTCAAAAATTGTAGGGTAGAATAAATAGTAATAATCTAATAATTGAAAAATCAATTTAAATTTTAAAAAGCAAATCTCAAAATATTCGATTTATTGATTTTATCCAACAAAAGTCATCGCACAAAGATGACACCGAAGGGATTTAAAAAGTGAAAAGAAGGGTGTGAAATGAATTTAGAGCGTCCTTGGGTTATATCTAGAGGAGATGACAATAAAGGAAATTGAAGTATCAAAAGCTATTCGAAAATTGTTCGCAATTCTCAAAGGGTAAACGACTTTAGATTGGTACTCGAGGAAGAAATTTATAATTTGTAATCTATAATTTTTAACTTGTAATTTATAACTCAACGCACGGGTTTTTAAAGATTATTTCTTAGTAATTGTAAATATGACGATAATCAATGTACGGGCCCTAAACTTTTAGTAACAAGTAGTCATCATCGGTACTATATCAAAATGAATCAAAAGTTACGACCTAACGATATTTTTCCTATCGACATTCGACGTTCGTTCACATTAGAATCTTTTCTCATCTACTTTTTGCATCTTTCCGACCAATTTATACCTTTCACCTCTTTTAAGTATATCGACATATCCAATTACAAAATCCAATTGAAGGAATTTTTTATGAACAGATTTTTGAGAGAGAAATCAAACTTCTTCAGAGGATTTGGATCAAAATTAGTAGAATAAAGGTTCATATTGCGAAGAAGGGAAATTGATTTTAAGAAACATTTTAAAACGTTTTAAAATAGAATAGGAAATAATTAGTTTGAAAATCAAAGAAATTTTAATGGACTAGGAATGAAATCAAATTTTGTATTTCCCCTTAGGAAGTACTGAGAAATTTAATTGGGAACAATGTGCAGTGTGAAAAGATTTTTACAAATTGCACTTATAGTAAAAAAAAAATAGTAGGACTTTTTAGATGTAATCATTTTCAAGGGTTTTGGCTAATTTAGGAGAGGGAAAAGATATTTAATTCAATTATCGAAATGGAAAGATGTTTAGAAAATGGTTATTTGCTTTGAGAAATTAATTGAAGTAATGAGAAAAGGTGTGACGAATGTTTTTTTTGGGTCTAAAGAAATCATAAGAAAGAAACACGTAATAGAAGCAGAATCGCAATTCACAATACATATTATATACGAATCCGCAATTGGTGGTACTATAGTAAGAGATGATAATTTTATATTTACAGATAAAAAAAAAGAGGTTTACTCTAACTAAAAGTAGTTGTATGATATTATAAAACTCCTCGCCTCCCTGCTCCACGATTAGATAAATTAGCAAAGCTACATTATTTAATATCTGGCATAATATTTATATATAAAAAATCTATATATACATGCGAATATACATAAGAAGATAGAGCATAAAATAAAAAAATAAAAAACTGAAAACAAAAGAACACGGACTTGGGATGCAAGGAAATTATTGCTGTCCCAGGAAAAGTATGAAGCTTTTAGCTGTAAAGTTATACTTTATTTTGTAAATTTTGTTTATACGATGTTTGATTGTCGCATAATACTATTGTATGTGAAAATAAGTTAATAAATGATTAATGCGAAGTTATATTCCGTATTCCGTAAATTTCCTTTCCAAACAAAATAGAAATAGCGTTGCAAATATTTGTATTAGTAGAAGTAATACTTAAAATAATGAAAAAATAATTTCTTAATAGTTTGAAAAGAATAAAAAAATTGTCAAGCAGATGTGTATATAATTGATGTGTAAATAATTAGAATTAAGTAATTCATGTGTGGAGAAAATAATAGCATATAATTTCCAATAATCAAGAAGAATTTGCCAACAACTGGAAATGAAGAATATTTGATAGGTAAAGAGACTTTCTACTATTGATTGTGAATTTTCGAAGTAAATACTTTTTCATTATAGTCCTTATTGTTTATAATATTGTTAATAATACTAATTTACAAATTAAATATTAAATTAACAAAATTAAATTTTATTAATGAACAAAAAATATATATTTTCATGAAATCGATTTTCTATTTTATTCAAAAAATCTTTATTATTAAGAATCTTTCTCTACAGTTATTATTGTGACATTTAAACAAATTATAAACAAATATTCTAGTCGATACTACTTTTGTCTTTAAATTTAAAGGAAGATGGCAGTGCGATGCTGAAAGTCGTCTTTCCAATAAAAATTTAATCCTTGGAGAATCGAAAGCTTCGTAAATGTAAAAAAATGTAAAAATACTTGGTATTATAAATTTATTCAGACACAATTAAAATTGAAAAATGGGAAAATTTTTAAAAAATCCTTAAATAATGTTCCAAACTTTTATTTTATTGATAGGTAATAAAGTATCAGTGATATTTTTTCGAAACTTGAAAATACAGAAGATATTATTGAAAGTGATTTCTATATATGTATTATACTCTGGTCGTAAAGAAAAGCGGACTTTGTCAAATCTTCTTAGCTACTTTAGCATTTACAATGGCCACAATTATATACGTGTATAGTTATCAAAGTAAAATGTTCTTGGAAGCGGA
The DNA here is from genome assembly GCA_904066015.1 of Synergus gifuensis. NCBI lineage: Eukaryota > Metazoa > Arthropoda > Insecta > Hymenoptera > Cynipidae > Synergus > Synergus gifuensis. The sequence continues at coordinate 4,382,607 of CAJFCO010000046.1, read as the reverse complement.
AGAGTTTATTATCGCAACCTCTAAAGTTTAGGAGAGCAAAACTCATTGTCCTGAAAATTATGACCTGAGCTTTCCTCTCGTGCATTTTCTGTAAGTTGTGAATAAAATAATAATAAATTCAAATAAAAAGAAATTAAATTGAAAATTGCTTGAAATAACAGAAAGGCAGGATCAATTTTTCAAATTTCCTGTAGTACAGATTTCATCAATATTCAACGTACTCAAATATTTTTGTCTTGTCTCAGTGTATTTCTTGAGGATTTGTAACAAAACGCTCTTAAGGAGCAAAGGAGCCGGAAGCGGAAGTTCTCTATGTTTCAAGGAACGAAATATACTGAGCTGTAAATCATGATGTTAGCTCATCCGTCTTTTTTACGTTTCTGCGACGAAGCTTAAGAATATTTTCAACTCATGTAATTCTTTACTTCTCAAATTCGATCTACAGGTAAAAATATGTGTTCTTTTTACAAAATTCAACGCTTTCATTTATTGAATATTTTTAAAATTATTTTCATGTTATTGATATTATTTAAAATGTGAAAATAAGTCACATGAAATGAAAAATTCAGAAACATTTGTGATTTTATAGTATAAGAATATTCCTTTTCAATTCTCTTTCCGCATGGCCTATTTATTTTGCTCTTGCAAAAAGCTTGATCGCATTTTTATCTTTATTTTCAGGGAAAGAGTATCAATACGAGAATAATTATACGAGAACCTTCTATGGAACGGAAACACGATTCCGTCTTTTCTCCTCGTTACTGATATAGTCCGTCAGCTTTATATCAAGGTTGCAGAAGCAGAAGAGGTCTTTTGGGTCTAATGAGCGAGTGCATGTTGATGAGTGTCCTGTTCAGCTTCATCACGACTCCAATGCAATGTAATGCATTCTCTTATACATATATTTGTAATTGGAACATCAGAAACTGCTGTACTGCTGTAGGAAATGAGGATTGAGGATGGGGAGGCCTGCTATAATTTAGCTCAAATTAAAGAAGAGAGAATCTACATACTGAAAAAAATCTATAAGTTGATATTTTCAGATCAGTCCAGAATTGAAAATCTCTTAACCTTTTAATAAATTCAAACAATTTCATAATTAAATTAACTATCTTGAAGAATGCCATTTTTGGGCTGGCCTGTAAGGGAAAAATTATTGAAGTACGGTGGTCTTGAAATAAGAGAGGTATAAAGGAAGTTAATATTATTTTTGTTCAATAAAAGTTTCAAAAATACTAATTAGACTAATACTTTTCAATTTGGTTAATATAGGATGATTGCTCATATGTTTGGCAAATTCCTGCGGCTGATCGATGCGATTGGGTGAAAATGACTGATGATTGTACAACTAATTACGGATTTTCATATGTGGAGATATTATTTTGCTACTTCCCAACTGAACAACCAGCTTTATTTGGTCTTGGTTGCTTTCTTTTGCTTTTATGGTTGCTCTATTTGTTTCTTGTTCTCGCTACCACAGCTGATAATTTGTGAGGAAAATTATTGTAAACTATATGTTTTCATTCTTTTTTTCATTCAATTTAAATATTTACTTTTTATGACAGTTTTTGCCCTTCCCTGGGAGTAATTTCAACAGTCCTTCGACTCTCGGACAGTATTGCGGGTGTGACAATTTTGGCATTTGGAAATGGGGCACCTGACATATTTACTTCTTTGGCTTCCACTCTGGATGATAGTATGATCATGTTCACAGAATTAATAGGGGCTGGAGTTTTTGTGACTGCTCTTATTGCCGGTTCTGTGGCTGTGGTTGCTCCATTTCGAGTACATTGGAAGTCCTTCGTGAGAGACTGCACTTTTTATGTCTTATCTGCTAGTTGGATAAGTTACATCGTGAATGATCAGATTATTTATCTGTGGGAAGCATTAAGTAAGAGCTAGAAAATAATTTACTTCTATAAATAACAACCGTGCAATAAAATTTAATTTAATTTTGAAATTCCAGGTTGCATCTTTTTATATCTTTTGTTTATCGTCACTGTCGTCTCAATGCAGATTTTTGATTCCAGAGAAGAAAAGCAAAAACGTTAGAATTATTTCCTTTGGTTAAAAATTTAATTTATGAAAAAAAAATCTTTAATAAAATTTATAATCCTATTCAGGTCGAATCCCAAGGGTGCCGGATACAGAAGTTTTACACACTTACTTGGCGAATCGAGATGTAAATATTCACCCCCGTCTTCGGGCTCGTGCATTTAATGTCCAAGCCAAACTCGGTGGGTGCATATTTTACAAGGTTCTAAAAATTTGATCTTATTTAATATATTTTACTTCCCAGTATTTTTAAGTATTAAAAATTTATTTCAAGGAACTTTTTTGCTGGGGCAAAGAAGTTGAAAAGATTTCTTTTACTTTGATCTGAGATCTGTTTTATACGAGTTGATTAACTCAAAGCCGATCTCAGGACTTAATTGAACAGCTGCTCAAAAAATTATTCATAAATTTTAAACTTTCAGTTTTCAAAATTTCTTTTTAAATTAAACCATCTTTAGGAGTTTTAAAATAAGACTGCAAGAGTCTGCTTTTAATCACTGCACTTAATTGAAAAATCTTTTTCCCTCTTTAACTTTCAAGTCTTGATTTCTGTTTACGGTTTGCTTCGACTAATTTCTCAAGACGTAATTAACATAATGAAGATAATTATCTCATTTACATAAATTAGACGTTGCTATTGCAAAGGAAATGGAAAAAAATAAATTGGATGAGAAACCCTTGAATCAAGAAACACTTCAGGAAAAATCATCAAGACCCAAAGGTATTTTTCGAGAGTTTCTCTTCGACGTCTCGCCCATAAACATTGATGATTGGAAGTCTGGAAATACTCTTCTCAGGACTCTTCTGGTTCTTCGTTCTCCTTTTATGTTCCTTCTCCAGTTATTTGTTCCTGTGGTGAACGAAACAGCCGAAAAAAGAGGATGGTCGAAGTTATTGAATTGCTTGCAGTTGTGCATAACACCAATTATTTTGCTCCAGCTTTTTAACGGTTAGTTTATATTAATGAACTATTTCGACAATTTTTAATATTCAATATGAAGATAAATTTAAAATTTAATTAAATTGTATTCGATGAACTAAAAATGCTTCAAATGTCTTTGTTTCAGTCTGGAGTCTATCAATTAAGTCAGTGCCTTCAATTATACTAGGCTTTCCAATTTTTGCTGGAATTGCTCTAATTGTATTTTTATTCACTTCGGAGAACGAAATACCGACCTTTCATAATGTAATTTTATTATAGAAATATTTTATTCATTGGATTAAGTTCATTTGTTAATTACAATTAATTTAAAAACTGTTACTAAAATGAGTCAAATTGTTTATTCAGGCTTTTGCATTTCTGGGATTTACAGCAGCCATGTTCGTTGTATATTTCGTCGCAGGGGAAGTGATGTTAGTTCTTGAATGTATTGGATATGTTGGCGGCATATCCGATGCTATGTTGGGAATAACTTTTCTAGCATGGGGTAACAGCATTGGCGGTAAGTTTATTTTTTATGACACGAGTGAATGATTTTGCCATAAATTTAAATTATTTTAACGGAACGATTTTTTCAGATTTAATATCAAACATAACAATTGCCATACATGGATTTCCGCGGATGGGATTCGCAGCTTGTTTCGGAGGTCCAATGTTTAATACCCTTTTGGGATTAGGATTGACTTTTACTATTGCTGCAGCCAGTGCCAAGGGATACCGAATTCAAATCCGAATAAGCGATATGGCACCTGGATGCTTACTTTTTTTATTTTGCTCATTATTGTCCTCATTGACTTATTTAACTGTCAATGGCTTCCTCGCAAGACGTTCTTATGGATTTTTGCTTTACACGGTTTACATCCAATTCATGATTATTTGCTTTTTGAGTGAATTTCATGTAATTCATCCACTTGGCACGGATCATCGTCCTGATCCAGTGATATCCGACAAATAAATTTTCAGAGTGAAAATTGATACAATATTATACATACATCATATATAACGTATAGTATAGCCAAAAGGATCCTATATATTAGAAGATATCTTCCCCTAGGGTCCTAGTTGCTCAGAATCCTAAGTTCGGTCTAATAACGCTAATTGTGGTTTGTGAACACTGGACTGACTTTCGAAGGATACATCGGGCAATTTTAGGGGAAGACTAATTCTATTTAAATGAAGGTTTTCGTTAATTAATTCACATTATATACAGCTGTTTCCTCTCAATACACATGCCTACTATTCGCTAGTCGATTATTAAATATAATTGTGTTGCATTTTTTATGTCATACTGACGTTAATTTTTAATTGCAGGCAATAATTGATATAAGAGTTTAAACACATGGACATTTACTAATTATTATTTGTTATCATATTCAACTGAATTCATAAAAATATTGATTTAATTAACTATCAGCTCAACAATCGTCCGATTTAATTTCGTTTTTAAAAGAGTTTTTTAATTCTCGAATTTTTAAATATTTCTCGCTAATATCTTTGTACAAAATAAAGTTTTATAGTCATATACCTTCTGATATTGTAATCTTTTTATTACCCCTAGATTATTTTTATGACTAACAGTCTTGCTTACGTCAGAGAATTGTTTTAAGAATTTCTCAATATTTATTCATTTTCTTAATTCTTAGGGACGAATTTCTACTATTTCGTCTTTGTTCAAACATTTTCTCCATAATTATAAATGTATGTGTATCTGTATTAGCTATACATCGCGTGATTCTTTCTCTGTGTATATGTACACAGATGTTTAAAAACAAAATTTCATTATAAATAGAAAAACATATTCATTTTCCATCAATCTACTTTTTAGCTGTAAAAATTTGAGATTTACTGTCTGTAATTTGTAAAAAAAGAAATGGGGACAAGAATTCGTTTGAGACTTTTATTTTTGTGCGTCATCATACTGTTTCAAGTGATAATAGCTTCCGCAGAAGATAATATCAGTAAGTTGAATAAAATCTTGAAGTAATGATAAATAATACTGTAATAAGTTAATATTTTTTATTGCAGAGAAATCGTCGGATCTTCATCGTAAAAAACGTGCAATTGGTCAAATATCAAATAGAGCAACAACCACTCCCCTTTCGTACATTGTTAGTCTAAGAAAAGAAAATATTCCTCATTGCGCTGGTACTATATTAACGTCTAACATTGTTTTAACTGCTGCTCACTGCGTATTTTATGGTGGTATGACCCTCAACGTTCTAGCTGGATCAGCACACAGAAATTTCGGAAGTTATCACACTGTTAAAAATTTACAAATGTATCCAGGATTTGATCCAAAAAATTTTCTAAATGATCTCGCTTTGCTCTATGTTACTCCACCTATTTATAGTCAAGGAATTCTATTGTATAATGGAGCTATTCATCCTGGCACTCTTGGTATTTTTAGTGGCTGGGGATGCATGACAGTAATGAGGTAAATTGTAGTGAATAAGTTTATTATGTTATTTGGAAGTCTACTTTCAAAATGTGTTAATGTTTAAAGATATTTAAATTACGTAAAACGATTACTAAGACTTTTTTCTCGCTGTTACAGAAATAAAACAATGTATCCTGAAATACTTCGATCAATGGAAGTACCCATTTTGAACCCTTCCGAGTGTCATGAAACGTACGAAAAACATCAACAATATATTTGTACTGGCAATAATTGGGGACCAGAAGAGAGTTATTCTAGTTTTAGTGGAGGTCCTTTGACTGTTGATGGTAAACTGGTTGGTATTATGAGTTTACATAAAAGAAGAAGTCCAAATCAACAACATCCTGCTGAATTTGTTAACTTAACTTATCGTCCGTACAAACAGTGGATCATAACAGCAGTTCGACATCTTCAAATCATTAGAGGCTAGTTTCGAATACGAATTTAATTATCTTTAGTAAAATTCAGTAAATAGGTTGAATGTGGAAAATGTGTTATTTGCTATAAATGAAGCAATGTTTATTCATTATCTACGAATTATTTACAACTTAGTTTTTGGGATAAAAAGCTGACTCAAGTGTAATTTAAACATTACAAATTAAATAAAAGGAGTTAAATATAAATAAAAGTTAAATAAAATAAATTCTGAAGGTATCTCACTTAAAATTTCTCACATTTCATGTAATAACTTCAAATATCGATTTTTGAATTTTAAAAAATTTCCCGCCTCAAACTGCCGCTTGTTCGAATTCAAGATGGCCGACCAATCAACGTTTTGATATTTTGCGCGCGCTTTTACTTGTTGCACTCTTGTCATCACGTGTTTGTATTTGATATTGCTGCAGTACTCAGTGTTTTTCCTCTTTATTGACCTTTATTTTATGTTTGTTTTTATATAGTTCATACAAGAGTTTTGTGGAGACAGTAATTTAGTTTAGTGTTGTGTGAGTTTCCGTGAAATGATGGTTTTCCGATGATTCCAAACTGCGGGTAAGTTGTTTACATCTTCAGTTGTAAAATTGTAAATACTAGTTTCACGGGTTTAATATCAGCATAAAATATATTTACGAAAACAGATTTAATAACTGAGGAATAATTTTTTATTGTAGTTTACTCATAATTCCTTTTCATGTTATTGATATTTTTGATCTGGTAACATAACCTCAAAGCGATTTCTGCAGCTCTATATTTTATTGTTACTGTTGTTATTATTTGATTAACGTGGGTCTTAGGATCTGTACAATACCGAGAATCTAATTTAAGATGAAGATTTATTGATTTCAATTATTTCAACTATTTCAGGTGTTCATCATTTCCATTGATTTTTTAAATACTTTTTTACTATACATTTTTAAATTATGCAGAAATTACAACAAGTGCTTAAATTTAATTTCATTTTTTTTCAATAATTCTACATGATTTTCATTTTTCAGAGCTTATTTAATTTTCAGATTAATTTGAAATTAACTTCATCGTAATCTGCAAACTATCAACATGACGGAGTGCACTCCATACATTTCTGCTGAACTAGCAGCCACTTGTGATGCCCTCGGTTATTACGATGGCCACAAATACCATCTGGATAAAAACTGCCTAGGTAACTTACTCATGAATTTCAGAAATTTTGTCCACTTTTCGGACATTTTATAAATATTTACTCATAAAGATTCTAAGTTTGCAATTAAATCTTATAATGAAATAAATATATTTACTTTTTTGTTTTTCAGAGGTCATAAAAGACTTGATCAAATATTTACGAAGAGATGATAGCACTCACGTTGTTCGTAGATACCTCGGACATTCTAAAATTGTCCAAACAGATCTCATTAAAATATTTGTCGAACATTCGGACAAAAAGGAACTCTGGGACGTCCTTTTGCGGTAACGATTTACAAAACTAAAATATACAAATTGAATTTACAAACTTAATAGGACTTATAAGCATTTGTTCTCAATATTCTAAAATTATTCACGTTTATGAATTGCTAATAAACTTGAATCAATACGAAATGTTTTATGTTAATACATTATTCATTATAAATCTTCATCCCGTATTTACTGAATGCGCTATTGGTTATTTCTGCATAAAATCAGAATAAATTTATTTCAGTAAATTATGAATTTCCTTTCAGATTAATGATTAATTTGACTAGTCCAGCTTTAATGTTTTACAACGAAGAGCTGCCAACAGAAAAAGTCTCTCGAACACTCTATCAACAAATTGTGTCGCATTTGCAAGGCTATAAAATTGCTTTAACAGATGAAGGAGTTTGGAACACAATTAGAGATCATCTTGGCAAACTTTTGAGTATTGTAAGTAATTTTAATTTACTCAACATAATTTCATTGATGTTGTTCCTACTAATAATTTTATATTGCTCTTAAGCAAGTAATTTCTTACAAATTAATGATTAGATGTCTAAATTATTAAATCCAATTGTTGCAGGATAGTACAGAAAGGGGAGAAGAGAACGAAATAGTAATTGAGCGAATTCTCACCTTTATTAGAAATGTCTTGCAAGTTCCACCCGCTGATAATGAAACAAGAGCTGACAATGATGCAACCGTTCACGATGAGGTATTGATTTAAAACTGCAACTGAATTTAAGTCTTTGACCCTTAATTTTTGCTAAATATTTTTTATGATTACAGTTACTCTTTGCTCTCAACTCGTCTGGCACTGTCGACCTTTTGCTTTTCATTGCTAGTAACAGAAGTGAACAACAGTATCACATGCAAATTTTAGAGGTAGTTATATTTATTTATTAGAATCAACTTAAGACAATTAAATTACAGAACTAGAGCTACAACAGCTTCTTAAAAACCATATGAGATTTTTAAACTTATTTTTATTATAGATAATAGCTTTGATGTTGCGTGAGCAGAATGCAAGCAAGTTGGCTACTGTTGGGACGCAGCGCAGTACTATAGAAAAGGAACAAGACGAAGCGAAATTGTCAGCTCTTCGACAAAAGGAACGCTTACAGAAAATAGAGAAGATAAAGAAATACGCGGGATCAAGGTATTTTTTTGTTTAATTTTTTTTATAGAAAGGAAGAACAGTATTCTAAATAAAGTTAATACATGAATTAAAAGACATTTTCGAGACTGAGTGGACCAATTTAATCGTTTTTAATTAAATCAATGATTTAAACGAAACTTATAAATAAATAATTAAATTTTCTATCAAATAAAGTCACGAGATAAAAGGTTCCGCATATTTTATAATGACGATACCAGATAGCGTAGGTAACAATATACGAATGCTTGAGCAAAAATTTTGTATAAAAAACTATTTGTTTCCTTATAGTAAAGCAACCGTAACCAGATCGCGACATAAAGTCTGGGCAAAATAACTCGCGTTTTAGTATAAAAAGAAATAAAAGTTAGTAAAAAGCATGACAAAAAATGGGTTGTGTTGTTACTCGCAAGTAACCCTTGGGAATCCGCGTTTCTCTCAACCGCGTGAAATGTAATGAATATGACCCAGTTTTTAAAACAGAGTGCTTTGCATGAGTACCAAGTTTTTTTTATTTTTATTCACTCAAGGAGAATAGGTAGAACCAGTCTCCCGTTTCCGTTAATGTCGAGGTCGTAAATTCATTCATGATTGCAGTCTATCGCTTGCTTTTCAATCCAAGAAATATGTATTGCATCTATCTTGCTTTCATAAACACTCAAGTTTTTTCAGACTCTTTCGTTTTATATAAATCCATCTTCATCTAGAAATAATTATGGGTGTTGCCCTAAAGCGTTTTCAGATAAACGAGAAATCGTTTATGACGGATTGATTCATGAAAAGAATTCCCAATGCAGTTTTGAATAATAGATTGTAAGAAATTCAGATCGTATATTTTATGCGAAGCTTGAAGTATTTAATCCTAAATTTGCTGTAGGTTACTTCAATTCTTTGTACTTTATTTAACAAGCTAAGCTTAACTGATAAACCCTCGATAGAAAGACCGAGCGATCCTTCCACCGTTAAATTTTAATAGGATTACGTCTTAATCTAGGGCTGTGGTGTCGATCCATGAACGTGATTTTTAATTAGCAAGTGTCTGAAATTACTTTTTCTCACTAAAGAATTTTTCAGATTTTTTACTTAGTATACTAGTACGTGAGTTGATGTCGTGTCTAGAATTTTATTTATTATTCAGACGATAGAGTATTTAAAATAACCTTCTTGTTATAAAACTAAATGAAATTTCAATGCCCGTTTTTTATCTAAATATTTAAATTTCTTTCCTTCACCCATTTATTTTCAATCTTCATCCAGCGTTTCAAACTCCTTTTAAAAAGCATTTTATATTCTCGCAGGCACTCAAGATTCGGTGGCACTTACGTCGTGCAGAACATGAAGGCAATCGGAGAAAACCAGTTGATCTGCCACAAGCCTTATCAGAAAATCGAGGCTCTGGAGTTTGGAGTGGAAAAGGTATGGAAGGAAAAGTACAGTTGAATAAATTGGAGTTTTCTTTGCGAATATTTTGCTTTTTGCCGTTAATTTTAACGGGAAAAATTCAATTAGATGTGCGAAATTCACGATAAGTTTCATTAGCGGCGAGAGACTGAATTCAACGGAATATACGGCTGTTAATTAGATCTGTGCTTGGGTAATTAGAGCCCAGTCTTTTCTAACGGCTTGGAGTATCTCAAAGTGGGTCAACCCACACCCCAAGTTTTTCTAGTGGTATTACCGTCTCCTCTTGGAGGCATCTTCGTCGAGACTGGGGGAACTTTCAAGCGGATCCATTTCGCGTTTCATTATGGTCGTCATATATTTCACTCGGAATACCCACCGATTGTGCAATCCCGCGGGTTACATTTCCAAAGTCACTAAGCGTACTTTATTGTTACTTTTTAAACTCTGCTAAGTTTATTTCACTCTTGCTTTCCGCCCCATACAGCTTACCATTTTCTTTTCAAGTCTGCCAGTAAAACACTTTTTTCGCTTGATGAAGAATTTTTTCCTCTTTTTTTCTTATTCTTCTCGTTTCATTTTTTACTTTTCTTTCATTTTGTGCAAGTGGAAAGAACATCACATTTTTTAATGTGAATGTGTTTGTAATCTTTGAGATTATCTTTCCTGACAAGTTAAGATTTTTTATCAGTTAAAATTTAAAATGTATAATACTTTATGCTGTTTAGAAAGTGTATTACACTCTTTTTTAATGAGAAATAAAGAAGGAGAGGTAAATTTACTTGACGAATAGGGGACAGCAAGATAATGTGCGCTTTTCAATTAAAGTTTTTTGCAAAAGTTAAAAGTTGTGAAGAATATTGGGATAAAGTATTAAAGTTTGACCCATTTTAAAAACAGATATGATTTTTCTCGAGAATGAGATATTAAAACTTTATTCTGATTATTTTAAATTGAGCGTTTTAAAGTTGGTCTTTTAGAAAATATAAGTTTCCGAAAATTTAAATACTCTATGAAATAAACTTTATGGGATAAGATGTAAAAAGATTTAAGGATATGTTTGAGAAATTTGATTGTATTCTGGAGAACACAGGCGAGTTTACAAATACTTTTATATACTGAGCGGATTTAGTGACTTAAGGAAATCTTAGAGTAAAATACTTTCGTTTAAGAATAACATAAATAATTTAAAACAAATTTGAAATATGTACGAATATTATCCTTGAGAAAACTGAGCTGGTAACTTTTCAAAGATTGCATTTTAACGTTCGCTTCACTCGATTGATTTCAGGCGAAGGTGAAGAAACCAAAAAATAGGAGAGCTATGGCGGATACGAAAGAGGAACGCATTTCCGCTTACAGCGTGAGGTTATTCCTGAAGGAATTCTGCGTCGAGTTTCTTAATGGTGATTTTTTTATTTAATATCGAAAACCTATTCTACTATACGTTGAGAAAATGAAAATTCTTTAGAACAAAAAAGAAGAATTAAACTTCCCGTAAAGAGAAAACAAAACTAATTAATTTTTAAGAAACATCTGTCTTTTGAAAATAACTTATTTTTTATGCAATATCACCTTCAATTTTTTAAATACTTTTTATTTGAAATTTATTTAGGCGCTTACAATCCTGTAATGAGATACGCCAGATCGTGTATAAATAGCACAAATGCAGGATCACAGATGGATGCGAGCTTCTACCTTTGGGCAATGCGCTTCTTTATGGAGTTCAATCGACATTACAAGTTTCATGTGAAATACGTGAGGTAGGTTTCGTTCGCATTATTCCCACGACACTGAGCGGATTTTCGATAGTTCACAAACTCGTTTTACGCATCAGCGCTTTTTCACGATGCTTGAAAAAAAAATTCGTTGGTCTCGAAAAAACAACCACTCTTCAATTCATTTTGTGCTGTAGCTTTCAAATTCGAATGAAGAAGTTAAAATATGAATATCGATCTAAACGATTTTTTAATAAACAAATATTAGAATAACTTACAAAAATAGTAATTTTGTTTGACTCTAATTTTTCAGCGAAACAATATCAACCGAGATATTTCATTTGGTACAAAGGCAAATGGAGCAATATTACGAAATGTTGGCAGTGGAGAAGAAAAAGACCCAATTTTGGTTTCGAAGATTGCATCTCGCTTTGAAGGCGTATCAGGTTAGGAATAGGAAAATTTATTTGGTTGCCTTTATCGATATCAGCGAAAGTGGATTTAAATAAATTACATCTGTTTCAGGAGTTACTCCTTACATTATTAGAAATGGACAAAAGCGGGGACAGAGGTGTTCAAAGCTCTAGCAATGTTATTAAGAGTAATATATTCTATGTCCCGGAATATCGAGAAACTATTCTTTCCCAGCTGCTGTATTTCAACGAACTAAAAATGTCGAGGTTCGTGACACTTTTATTTTTAAATGCACCTCAGGTATCGGAAAGATATTGGAAACCAGCTTATAAACTAAGATGCCCATATATGTTTAGTTAACATAGCGAAACGGAACGAGTCTCTTATATTAAAGAAGACCTATAACGTCACTGAGATTGAAAGTTCGTACTTTGTAAGACAGGTTTAAATCTTTTTTGGGATTTGAGTAGTATAATATTCATTTTGGAAGAAAAATGATAAACCTACCAGTGCAATGACTAAAGATGCTACATTTGATGCGCGTCTTATGAGAGGATAAAATTTGATTTCACACTTTGAAAGTTGAGAAAGCTGATCTTCAAAAGTAAAGTTAAATCGATTGGCCGAAACTTGTCAAAAGAAGTAACTGTTTACTGGAAGTTTTATCTACCGCAAACACATTGAACTAACTTCAGGTCAATCGTCTGACCGCCTAAGTTTCTTTTCCCATCCTACTTAAGTTTATTTCATCCTCGCATTTACTATCCGTTCTTTATTTTCCGCGTTTCCCTTTCATTCCTCAGTGGAATAAACAACTTCTGTCTATCTTCCGATCTGCGGGCATTCAAGTCGTTTCGACTTTGACAGCTTTTAGTATTTTCTAGACGAAAAGACAAATAAATGAAATTTCGAATTGTTTGGTAAATTTAAAGCGTTCCTGTTTTTCAATTTCGGATAATAATATATTATAGGATATTGCGTTCGTTTTCAACTCGAGAAGTGAATAAACGACCGTAATAATATTAGTATCTCATTATTTTTCAGGGGATATTTGATTGACCTCACAACGACAGCTCACATTTTTATGAAAATGCTTGAACACTTTTGTGGAAAACAACGAACCGTAATTGTTCAGACGAAGAAAAGAAGATCCCAAAAAAGAAAAAGTCAGAAAAGTAAGTTCTTTTTTTTTTATATTTTAATACCTTTCCCTCACCAAATTAAGTTTTAGTCGGATTCCAAGATTTACTGAATTTATATCAGTTTGACTGATGAAAATGAGATTTGCAAACTTTACTTTAAAATTCAGTTCAGATTGCATATCATCCGGATATTGATTTAGATATCTACTCTAACAAAATTTTCACGACAACTATAAATTGACTGGTTCATGCCAGGGAGGAATAAAATTCTCTTATGAACAAAGCTCACAAACCAAATTTATCGCGAAAAGTATATATTTGATCAGAAAAATCGATATCACTACGTGCATTCATCTCTTGATGAAAAAATATATGTATCATATTCAACTCTTTTCCAATATATATTATTCAAAAATTTATTTTATTTTATTTAATAGAGTCTGTAAAGAACGCTCCACAAGCTCCGCCAATTCCTCTCAGTTTGGAAGATCGATGGGACGATGTGGGGCCAGAATTGTCCGCTGTTATGCAATCAAACCAGATTCCAGTCGTTATTCCTTTTGATGCGACTCTGGACATTCCGATTGATGAGCAAAAGTAAATATCATGTTTGATTTATATTATTGATTCTACTGCTCTTTATTTTATTAATTAGCGCAATGCAAATTAGCTCTTAATTAATTTGTGATGTATATTTTCAGGAATGACGCGATGAAGAAAATTCAGAAGCTTCTTCGACAAAAGCAATTAGAAGAGGCTATTGGACTTTTTCGCGCTGCGAGGTAATAATATTTTCGTTCGAAATTACTCTTCGATTATGTTCTTGCTCACATTATCGGTAAACAATTCTTGCGTTAAATTAAGGGATTCTTGGGAACTTTTATAGTGTTCTGTTATAAACAGTGCGTTTTATTTTCCTCATTGGCTGCAATATATTTCAATGGTCAAATGTGAATTACACTGAGTAACCCGAACGTGAGTGTGGGACGCTAAAGCCTTTGTTTTAGTTCACAAAAGCGTTTGTTGTAATGGGGTTAAAGAGTGAACAGAAAGCTGGGATTTATCGCAGCGAGCAGGCACGCATGCGAGAACCAACTCTAACCACAAATGCAAACAGTCCTTCTCGCTATAGGAACCTATTTCATTAATTAACGTTCTTCGTTCTTTCCAATATTATCTTCTGAAAAAGAACTGACTTGGTTTCCAATTTTGCTATTCACCTTCCATTACGCTTGGTGTAATTCATGAAAGGAAGATGAATTGCTGTTATAAGTTATACGTTTATTTAAACTGAAGAGTAGTTTATAAATTAAATGGAAAAAGTAGGGAAGTAAGAAGTCTTTCTTTACAATTGTTTTTATCACCAAGATATCTTTGAGTATGGTGTAAAGATCGGGTTTTGCTTCCGTGCAGCAAATTACTCGAGATTCATTCTTGAGCAAAACCGCAACTAAACCTCGACAGATATAGGTTTCAAGTCGAAGATCTGTGGTTGTAATGCAGGAAGTGGAGTATTTGCTAGACAAACCAACCATAGATACGAGGATCGTGTGTCCTTATTCTCGTCGAGATACGTAAGGATCTGGAGGTATTATATTGTTTACTTTAATACCTAAGTATTACCATAAATGCGTTATTAATAATATCGTGCCGGCTAAGAGGGGCTGGCACAGCCGACAGTCTGCTCTGTCCTTTTATTCCTGTGTATGCAGAAGGCGAGGTATAACGTTGTCTGGTATCCCATTGTGTGCAGGGCGATGCAAACCCAGTAAAATGGAGGTAGCTACGTTGGTACAGGGTGCGACATTAATACTGTCGGAAGTTATTAGCATGAATATCGCTGCTCACCCCTTTGCTGAAACACGATATCTTTTTTCCAACCGGTACCCTCACTTTTAATGGGAATATACTAGATGCATTATCCTATTGTTCACAAACTCCCCAAACTGAATTCCGTTTTTCGACGATTCATTCAATTTTTCCTTTTTCACAAACGAGAATAGTGATGGTTACTAATTAGAGAAATTAGACAAGCAAATTAGTGAAATTGAAGTGGAACAACTATGAAGGCTATTCAAGATTCTGAAGCTCATTAATAATGATAAAGTCGAAAATAATACGAAATTAATTGCCGAGTTTCTATCTAATAAAGACGAAAATATCATATCAAATATTAAATTAAATGGTATATAAATTGAAATGAAATTGGCAAGTCAAAGGTTCTGCTTTAAATTTAGCATAAAATCAAGGAATTTTAATATTATGACTTCTCTGCCACAAAATTATGATTATAATATAATTACAAAATGCTCTGCAGTACTCTGGAAATAGACGAGAGGGTCTGTAACAGAACGAAATGCTCTATCATCTGAAAAGATTTGTTAGGGGACAGAGATGATAAGAATTTAGGATTTCATTTCATACAGTTAATTTGAATGGGGCTTTATTTATCAACAAATAAACTCGAGCATTGTAAAGAGGCCGGAGTCGACTAGGAAATAAAGCAATCCATTGTACGACTTAAAGTTAAGGGATAAAAAGAATTCTTGGGGTGGTGGATTTCTATTCAGAGAGTTTGTGTCACGCACGATCCACTTCTTCCGATCAGAGACTGCGACCCAAAGTCTGTAGGATTATTGGGTTGTCGCGTTCAGAGCTTTTCGCAATTTAGCGCTGCCTTTGTATAGCCTCCAGGTTCTAAAGCCTGAATTCTAGATCCAGCATGTACCTTTGAGTAGGCGTTTCCAGACAGTTTTGTTTCCATTATTCAAGGAAACAAACATATGGAAATTTCATAGCTAACTCACCGATCGATTTTAAAGCTGGTGAAATATTTCAAACAATTTCAAACATTTCAAATCTAAATTAGATAATTCAATAAATCAGTACTTCAGAAATTCTCAAATTTCTAGGATTTCGTAGCGTTACTCTGTCATTGCATTAAATAATAATTTTGTATGTGCTGCTTAATCAGATGGCCGAAATAACGTATTCCAGATTCGAGAACTTGGCTGGAAATTCCTCTGATTCTCGCAAATTCGTGCTATTGTCCCTGATTTTCAGAGAGTCTCACTTTTATCACCGTTGAAGACGTCTTGTGCTCTTGACTAGGTACTCGAAATTCTGAAGGCGGTTCTTGGTCGACACTGTTGCATAGCCTCGAGAAAGTGGTAAAGAATCAAGCCTGGTTGGGAGTACTTGACGCAAGAAATCGGATGTTGGTGTATGTCGCAGCAATGCACTCATGCTCGAGGGATCTCCTAGGAGACCCATTGAGTTTGCCTCTCAGACCACCTTTTCACCCTGTCTCTTCCTCATTGTCTCCCTTCACTATTCGCAACTTATTATACAATACGAGTACAATTTTATACATGTAGCTTCTTGTCGAAGAAAATGAAAGGAACTAAAGTGTAATCCTTAGAACTCCGAGTTCACCCTCGACTCCATCTCTAGTCATATCCGGATTTTCCACTAGATTTCTCAGTTCCGGTTGCGATTTCGAATTCTGGGTTATCTGAGCGGACCAAATAGGGACTAAAAGCTTCGCAAATCGAAGGCTTTCCAATTGTTTTTAAATAATCCTCTTTCTCTGGTTTGATTTCAAATCATACAAATTTAAAGTGTTTTCTCGGTTGGATCTACACGTTTTTTACTAGATAATAAAAGACTACTTTGCGCAGACATTTATTTCTTTATTTTTTTTCAGGGATGTGTGGCCTGAGAATGACTCTTTTGGAAGAGCGGGCATGCCTGTTGAAGAAGAATTCCTGGCGCTTCGAGAGATTTTCTTTGCAGACCTGGGTGGTGAGTAGTTTTCGGAAAATTAACATCTTCTTGCTTGCTGCAAAAGCCTCGAGATCTAACCAATATTACTGTTGCATTTGCATTTAGAGTGTTCTGCTATTGCTTTGTTGAAATTAGATCAATAATTTAGATCTCAGTTATGTTACCTCGAGTTTGTTTAGTAGAAACTACAATTTAATAACAGTGTGACTGATTTTATAGGGAATGGAAGCAAAGACATTTAATGGGAAACAGAGCTTAAAATATGGAATTCTGATAAATTTACCAGATTAATTTTTGGAAGAAGCTTTAAAAAAAGCTTTTTCAAGTGGTTCAATATTAAATTATTGAATTATCTAAGGTAGACATTTAGAAAGGCTGGTAATTTGTTAATAGAGTTGAAATTCTTTTGAGACAGGATTATTTTGCGATAAATGGGAACAAGTTTATTACATTTTTGATACAAATTCATTATCGACTTTCTCACCCCAGCAGTCGTGGCTACTTGGCTCGGGTATTTCAAGTCGCAAAATAAATATGCATGAGCACATTTGCGTCGCCATATCGCCTTACGCCACCACTCGCGGTATTTTTCGCAATAAATAAAAATGACGCACTTGAGTACGTTAAGTCTGTATTTCGGTTCGTTGCCCGTGATATTTTCACAGAAATGCGTTTTTTTTTCTCTCATAAACTATTTTATCTGTAGGCAGGAAGTATCCATACATCTGCTTTTACGTTTGCAATTAAAATTCTATAAACTTTTTTAAAAGCACGAAAAACTACGAGTACGTAAAATTAGTTATTGAGAAATTGGAAATTTCTTTTTAAATTTTATATTATTTAGATTTGTTCCTAGAATCTGAACTAAGTAAATTACATTAAATTGTTGAAGTTCCTTCAATATATTTAATATTGAAGATCTCGTCGTCTGACTCTGACGATGTTTGTGTCAACTCATAAAAGAGAAGGTCGTTAATACTTCTTTAGCTCCCAATGGAATGTATTATCTCTAGTTTGCAGAGGAAGTTAGACTCAAGTACCAAGCGAAATGTTTTCTCCGTTATTTGCCCACTTATTCAACTTTTTGAATCCGACTACTTGCTATAGTAATTATTTTAATACTGTCTTTACTTCCAAACAAAATACTGACAAAGCAAATAAAAACTTTTCTCGATTTTCCAAGTCCTGGAGGCTATTTGAGTAATTAAGAAATAAAAAAAGAATGTCATAAGTCATAAATGTTACAAAAGAACTTTATAAACTCACTCTTGCGATTTCAGTCACGCGACACGTCAAGTATCATAATTCTGAATTAAAAATTTAATATACTTCAGAGAAACATAAAAAAAGGCAATTCTGGTCGTTATTATTGGACTGACTTTTCATTTAACTATTCGCGTGAATGGGTTCATTTAATGCAATTTCGTTTAATTAAAACCGATTTCGTCGTTTTTCCTTTATTCAAAACTTCATTATACCTTAACTTGCAAACTTTGTTTGTTAAAAACTCCCGAGTTTTGCAGTTTCCAGTTGAAAATAGTTTAGCTTATTATTATTTAGCTTATTTGAAGTGAAAATTGCGAATAATAAAGTGAATAGGAGATCTTGCGTTGTTTTTTTTTAGAGAGATATCGAGGGTGAAAAACTTATACAAACTCGTGATTTTGTCTGCAGGTATTGTGCGACGTCCTTGCAAGGGTGGTTTGTAATATCCAGCGCATATATCATGACACAAATTTAATTAAACGCGCTACTGGGATTCATTTCATGCTTCTAATTTATGTATGAATAACTGCGTTGTTTACCATGGAGCCTTACAACCGTGTCCAAGTTCATTCTATTCATGGTTTCAAAGCTTTTCGCTAGAAAATACATACGTTTTCCCATACGAGTAAATCAAAAAAACAGAAAACAGAACACAAATGACATTAAATCAACGCAGAAACTTATTTATTTAATTCGATTAAATGAGATTATTAAAGTTGGTCAGCTGCTTCTACTGAAGATGTTCTTCTTTTCTAATTAACTTCTGTTTTAGACTCCTTATTAGAGTTTCAGAGATCAAAGAGACTGTAGGAATTTATTACAAACTTGAACTTTTATGATTATCCTCGGAACTTTGAAAATTAAAAGAAAAGTCACAAGTCCAGAGAATAGTTATTTAGGAGATAAACAAGCTAGGATAATTAAGAAGTATTTAGTTAATTCAAGTTGTTAATATTCTGGAAAATTTTAATTTAGCTTCATTGAATCTTGAACTAGTCTAGTTAATTATAAGAAAAGCACTGGCCTAATTCTTCAAGGCTGGAAGTCTTTCATGTATCCAACACTTTAATTAGACTTGACTTTTATTTGACTCTTGAAAAAATTCTGCAAGGATTTTTTTTTTTTTGTCTTTTTCGAGATTTATTCTCTGCAGTGGTTTCATGTTCAATAGTTAAAATACTTGGTTGTTTTGGCTTTAAAGTAGTAATTCATTGATGAATAGAAATTAATAGAAATTCTGGTATAGATTGTCTAATTATATTGCTTAATTTCTTATTCAGAATTGAGTGCAAAGCTATGTCTTGTAGATGATCTCATTGAAAATCAATTATACCAACCCAGGGAGACATAGTTCCCTCTGTTCATCACACTTGGCCCCGCATCACTTCCGTTTTGACGTTCTGCTCGCGTTCCAAGCACGTTGAATTCGAATTCCAGAATTCAATATAGAAATGTCGCATTTAGCATTGACGTGAAAGCAATTCAGGCATGTCTGCGGTGAATAAAGTGCACATAAAAATCGTTTAGCACCGCTTGAAACGATTTTTTTCAAATACTTCTGATGAACTGATTGAGTTACTTTGAGCTTTCACTTACGTTTTCCATAAAAAGAAATAGGCTTCTTTTTTTCTTGATCCCTTAAACTGGAAATAGCTAAAGTGGAGTAGTGGAGTTATTAAGTTTGTTCTCTGATTCCTATTTTTGAAGTACTGAATAAATATTCAATTCAGTTATTTATACAAATAGAAATGAAATTTAATTAGAGAGATTCATGTGTTAGAAAGTTTTCAAGCTCGCGTAATTAAATTATTATGTATTTATATAAAACTGGATCGAGTGCAAAGTGGGATTATCCATATTTCACGAATATGTCTGTTTGAATACATATTAAAATGTTGGTAAATTTGTTAACCACAAACTATGATATTTCGAGAGAGTGAGAATTAATTTTTTTATTAACTTATAAAGTGATATTAATACCGGGAGCAATTTAGATTTTCCACTCTCAACTAGAGCTCAAATTTATTTTCAGATAAACCTCCAAATCCCAAAATCGATGACTTCGACATGGGGGTTATCTCAACGATAAATAACCGGTAGCGAAGAAAACTCACCTTCGTTTTACACCTCTTATCTTCAATTTCATTTATAAATTTTCAAGTACCATTAAAATAATTTATTATCTTTTTATCGGTACCTTTCAATAATTATGATATTTTCCGCTTGTTCAAATTTATATTATTTATTTGATCGCAAGAATTATAAATTCCTAATGGGTCAAAGATTTGAACTTTAAAATTTTGAATTACCAATGAAAATTGACCGATCGAGAATTTAAGTAGTAATAGCCTTACTCTATGCGGCAGACGCGGTGTCTGACATAGACTGCTTTCACTACTTACGTCAAATCGTTAGTAATGCGCAGCCGTAAAAGCTCTCTTTATTTAAAAAATTTTCTATTTCTCTTTAAATTAAAAATTGCTGAATCCTTTGAAATAAATCAAATCGAAAAGGCAATGGAACAGAGTTTAATTAAATACGATAATAAAACATACATATTAATTTAATCTCGGCATAAATGAAACCACCCGAGAGAAATATTTTTTTTATATAGATATATTATATGTACAATTGTTAGTTGTGTTAATACAATCGCTAACATAGTCGACGATATACGTGAATGCAGAATGCCTCTTTTTTGAATTTATTTATCATAAAAATTTATCCGCAAATAAAGTAGAGCAGTGGTTATTCGTATACCGCATTACTTCCACGTACTTGGGCAATTCAAAGCATCAACGATTCAGGTTTATCTCTCACATTTCTTCAACGGATACAATCTTTTCCGGCATTTCGTGAAAGATACTGCCGCTCTTTTTATTTCTGCCACTGTGTAGAATCGAAGCGAGAAAAGCGAGAAAAGGGAAAAGAGGACCTCGATTTAAAAAGAGACATTCGAAGTGGAGTGCACTAGGCTATTCGAACCGTTATTAAGTATACAAATGGGCAAGGGAGTGGGATCCAAACTTTGTAAGGCTCCCTCACTGCTGCTTTACTGCTTGTTAATAAAGTTATGATTGAAGGTTAAACTCCATGAAATTGCACCAGTTAATGCCACCCCTTTTCAAACGTGGGCCTTCATTGATCAGACGTTACCCCTCTAATAATTCAATAATACTCAAGCGACCGTTTCACTACCTCTTCTATATATGTTTCGTGACATCAAATGAAATTTCAACACATCAAAAAATCTATACCGGAATACCGCGATCCTCACTTTTTTCCTATACTGCGAAAAAAAGCTGTATTGGATTTAATATAGTAGTGTGCGAAGCAAATATGCATTACCGCTACTGAATTTTAACATACATTGGTATATTACATTTATAATTAACAAAGCACAACAGAGCGAAAGTAATAATTCAGAATTCCTCAACAGAGTTATTAATTATTATTAAAGTGCAACGTACGAATGAAACATTGGGTTGTATTTGTAGACGTCTGACAACATTTTATTATTATTTTTTATATTTGTGGGATTAAGGGTATGTGATACTTTACCATAAGACCAAATTAGTTATACCAATTATTCATTTATAATAATAAATATTTTTAGTAAATAAGAGTCAATAAACCTTCGTCTATATAAGGCGAAGGTTTATTGACTTTTATTAGCTAAAAATATTTATTATTACGAATGTATAATTGGTATAATGTCAAAAAAAAACTTATGAAAACTATTTTATTTTTATTTATTTACTAGTAGAAATTCACTCGGCGTTCCCCGGCATTTTAAGATATTTTAAGTGATTTTAAGGAACTTAAAGGATTTTTAAAAGAGTTTGAAAAAATTATCAAAACACATTTCGGGAAAATAAGACTTTGCACTAATTTCATCTATGTTTTTTTATAAGTGTAATATTCGTAATTAAAAAGGAAGTTTCCATATTTTGCTTTTATTTCGGATAAGGTTTAATTGTATCTGAAATCAAGGTTAAGGTCTAGATTGTGGATGCTATTAGTTTGTGGATAAATATGAGCCAGTATCGGAATTCTAAACACTAGCATACCTAAGTCTGTTTCATCTTGCTCTTGGCGATGAAATAATAGTGAATTTGTAACTCAAGCAGGAATTGAATAACAGTTGAGCTTGAATAATACAACTATATAAATTGGGGTTTGAGGCAAGTGGGTGGTGTAAGGATAACGGTGCTTTTAGGAGAGGTAGGAGTGCAGACGGGATCATTTATATTGTATCCAAATCGTCGTTTTCTCCTATTTCCACGAGCACCGACGTTCCAACCCGTTCCAGGTTCTCCCAACCCTTTCCACTTTCGTGGCATTTCTCATCGCGTTTCTCGTTTTACGCGGTTGCAGCGTTATTAAGGAATTATTTCCCAGTCACTTTGCCAACATTGCCTCCTATCTCTAGCACCAATGAACTTTTTCGATCGGACGTCAAGACAAATACATTTGCAGAGTCTTTTTTTTGAATTTCTATCTACAAGAAAAACCTGAGATAAATGCAAAATCGCTTTCCTTTAGCTCTCATATTTACGTGAGGGAAAAATTGACATAATACGTTTTTGTAACAAAAACAAGAGAAGAAAAAGAGTAAAAGTAAAAATTTCCGGCACGTAGAGAATTCAAATAGAACGAGAGTGGAAAAAGTTTACGTTTATGAAACATCCCTTTGCATCTTTCTCGTCGCTTTTTAAATTAAAATTTTTTCGTTCTCTCTCTAACGAAGGATATCAAAATTTTTGAAAAATGTGATAGTTAACTCACTTTTGTGATTTTAACAAACTTTTTTTTCACAAGATTCTAGTTAAAAACATGTTTGTCTTGCCAGTAATTGTAAACCCTACTTTTTTTCTTCAAAACTTAAAATATTGTAATTCTTAATTATAAATCATAATCATAAATCAAAATCATTAATTATAATCATGATCATAATGTGTATTGCTTTTAACGTTTTTTTTACATTGTCTTGAAGCAAAGTATTTAGTAATCTTTATAAATTGATTGTAGCGATTGTAAATGAAGTTAGGATGAGGGGCTTAGGAGGCTTTGTTGAAATTCTGCGGCTGTAGATAAGTTTAAGCCTGGTAGGCTTTTTCATATCTCGTTAGCACGGCTCGCGTGATAACCAATTACAATTTCCGACGTTCTTAGGAAGGGTCCGCTACCAACTGCACATTTTATCGTATCCCGCTGCTTTTTATGCAAATTGGAAAGAGGTTGTGCAGAGTTGGTTAACTGTAAAATTCGGTAGACGATTCGGTTACGTAACGGGAGCTATTGTAGGTTTCCCAATCTTCTTTTCCCAACGATTTCTCATTTATTATGATAATGCGAGTTTTCGAGATTTCAAACGAATTCCCCAAAGGTCCAAACGACACTAACACATCCAGTTGAAAGCAAGTACGATGCCGTCGTTTAGCCAACAAATCGATACTTTATTGAGTTTCTCCTGGAAACGAATTATAAGGACCCCTATCATTTTCAAAATTGTCTTTTACGAACTTCGAGTTCAGAGAGAAGCCCCAAAATAGATTGCCAATTTGTTCATAATTGGATTGTGTATTTATAGAAAGGTTGTTTGTATATCAAATTATAGACCGATTTTTACATCATCAAAGCTTAATAATTATAGAACAATAATTGCATTTATTTATTTTTTTTAATGATGGCTGATGCACTTGAGACTTAGGGTCGCTATGAAAAATATTTATGTTTTAATTAAATATTAATGAGTGCCAAAAGGTAACTTATGGTAGGAGATGGCAAAACCTTTAATTAAAATGTACTTTCTCTGCATGCGTTGCGAATTTCTGACTTTGATGTGAATAATTAGAAATTTTTTGCTCGGCTTTGCATTTTAGCTGTGACTAACAATTTTTACACTTTTTATTCCGCTTATATAATAAGAGGATCGTTATTTATCGAATAATGCACTTTTCGTTCAATTGAGTCCTTTTGGAATTTGGTTCATAGCGGGTTTTATATCCGCTAAATTGCGAGTAAACAGTGCATTGGCTAATTAATTCCTATCGATCGTTTGGCTTTCTCATATTCATGAAAACATTCATTTTTCTCAATCCAACCGTGGTATGACTAATAATAATGGTTGCATTGAACGTGAAATGTTTTCATAAATGCCAACATTTTCATACAGAAAATTAAATCAACAAACGAGATTTGCATTATAAGTAACTTACTTGCAATGACATTTTTAATTAAAAGAAGAATTGTTAAAAAATATTTAATTAAAAATCGAATGAATAGACTGTTAATCTTGAAATTTAAATAAATTATCAACTTGTCCAATAAACTCATAATCCTCTAGATTCACCTTTTGTGCATCACAAAATATACTGCCAAGCTCGAGGATTACAATAAACCATGCTCCTTGCAAAGTTTAAATTTTCCTGCCCATTCACCAGTTTTAATCTCAACCACACCCCTCTTCGTCAACTTAATTTACTGCAAACTACACAAAAGAAGGGCAGCTTTAGCCCTAAAGTGGTATGTAAATTAAAAACACAGAAACTCCTAGAAACTGTCATACAAATTACTGGGGTGAAAACAAAGGAAGAGTGGCAGACTCGAGATAGAAAGAAACAGAGATTGGGCTTTAAAAGGCGAGGAAAACATCCATGAATAAACTTTATGATTTAGTTGTAAAATCGCAAATTAAAGTAAAATATCTTGATTTCTAATTTTCAAAAAGATTTGAGTGGCTATTCTCATCTGCCAGTCATCTCAGTACATGCCAGTTAAAATGAAATTGGGTTATTGCTCAAGAAGCTTATTTTCTACGAATTCTGAATGAGAAATTTCTCTAATTTATGTTTGATATTAAAATTTATTTATTCCATGCCTCGTCCTCTAATTTTGAATCCAGGAAACGCAAGTACCAATCTGCGGAGAACTTTCCTCCAATTAGGAGACTTGTCACCTCATTCCAGTCGTTTATTCGAATGCGAGTGTCTCTCAATCTCCCTGCGGCGAATCTTTTGATAAGAGCGTAAAAGGTAGCTGGGCCTCAATACTGAAAAGCGTTCCGATCAAATAGGGAGGGGTTATAATTTGTCTGGCGTGGCAGAAAATCAATGTCGATCTGTCAGTGGCCAGGTTTCCTATCATCTACATCGTCTATAGGTTCCACTGTGACTCGAAAATATTCTCTCTGCATTCCCTTATCAAATTTTCACCCTATCAATACATTGAATCTCCAAATATTATTTTTATAAAGGAGTCCTTGACTGTTGAACTTTTTCTTACTTCATTTCAGTTATTCCAGTTTGTCACCTATTTTTATTAAACAAATAATCTTTTATAGGTACTATAATAACTGTAATTAGCTACATATCTGTTCTTCAGTCAGTTGAAATTTAAACGCTGATTTCGTTTACTTTCACATTTCAGCTACTTTCATATTTTGTTAGTTTTTTAATTGTGATGATTCCGTATTATGATCGCATCTTTTTTTGGTGACTAGCTTAATGTCTTCATTGAGCATATAAGCTTCGTAATATGCTTGCTTAGCAAAATTACCCTCAAATTTGCAGAATGAAAGCCATGTAGACCCCCTTGATTATCTTGTGTTCTCACTGGTGTTCATTCTCTTTCAGAATTTGAACAAAGGGATGGCTTGAAAGAGAGAAAGTGATGGCAGGCGGTAGATAGTGCAGAAACTAGGGGAGGATAAGAGCTAAGAGGGTAGGGTTCGGTGGCTTCTGAGCCAGAAGTAATAAGCATTTATGTTTGTTCGGTTCTTAAACGTCATATCTCGAGATTTCAGCGACTCTTTGACAGTAGAGCTAATAATTTATTTCGTCAAAGGTTTTGTTACCAGTCGTGTCCTTTGTAGAACGTCTCGCCCTCTTTCATTCCCTTCAGGGAATATTCCAAGTTTCATTTTATATAAGTCAAATAGAGAGAGCAAACTTTCAATATGAAAATGGCCAAAAATTATATGAGTCTGCTTTTTCCATCATTTTTTTAATTCTTTCTATTTTGTTTATTTTTAAGATAAATACAAGATATATGGAATTTCTTTGCGGATATTTTACGAGAGTTATGTGTCTTGACGGTACAACGTGAAGTGAAAATGCGTTTTGTTAACATTTTCAAAGTATGTCAAATCCAAACACTGAAAATTACGAATTTTTTGTAAAAATGTCACGACCGTATTTATACTTTGGAAATTCGCTTGCAACAAGGTCGGAACAAATGTTTTGGCATCGGACAAAGACTTACGGAAGGCTAGTCATGTGCTTCTCGAATCAAGTGTTTTTAGTGCAAAAAAATGGACCAATATGAACTTTATTTTCACGGTTTTCCATCATTCGACATACTATAACGAAAAAGCTTCTGGTAATTGAAAAACGAAATAAAAGCAGGAGATTTAAATTTAAAATATTTAATCTTTTTTAGAAGCTTAAACTAACTTTTTAAAAAATAGTATTACCTTTTTGTATAAGGTAATTTTTAATTATTTTTTAAGAAAAAAGTTTCTGGAAACTTGATTAAAGATACGGCGAACCATTTTCTCGAACTTATTTCAACTTGTTAGTGGTGCAACAGACAAATCACTTTGAAACTTTAATCAGCTGAAGAATATCAAGAAAACCAGGCGAAGTTTTCCGATATATCGTGACCTTTGAAAAGAAAATTTCGCGAGACGGTTAAATTGCAGAAATTTTTAAATTGGCAATGGCAGGTCACGAGAGTCACGATTTAAGTGTTTAACTTGTGTTTTAAACTTTTTGCGTCTTTCAGACTTGGAATTTCAACACTTTTTCTTTTTTTACTTTTTTAAAATACTTTTTTTTATAAGCGAGGCTACTTATTTGCTAATTATTTCATTTGTGATTTTTTATTTTCTTTTAGCTTCATAGAGCAATTGGAAGCTTGGTGTTTTTAAGCGTCGTTTTACAAAGAGCATGAGCATTTCTTTTTAATTAAAAACGTAATTCTATATAGAATACTCTAAAGAAATTCTACTTTTTGCTGATTCTTTCTCTTGAGGTGAAGAATATTATCCTTTATTGAATTAATATCCTTTGAAAAGAGAATGCAGATTATAAAATGAATAAATTGAACTGAGACTCTTTAGTATAAAAAAGAATAAGATGACACTTTAACTATAAATCTTTCTTCCTTAGCTTTATTAATAAACAGTATTGATATCTTGTCCAAAGTTAAAAAAAAATTGTCAGCATAGATTTATTGATCCCTTCATTTACATGAAGCTAAAGGGTTTTTCATTTTATATTTTTTTTATAATCTCGCCTGACGCTTCGAGCTTCCATTCTTTACAACAAAAATAGAAAATCATAAATAGATTAGTAATATTTTAAATAAATAAAGGAGATTTTACTTCGATGAATTTAAATATCTGCATAAAATTCTGCGTTTTATGCGATACTGGCTTGGGGTATTAATTTGACTATAATGCAAACTGCACATTAATGTCGTTAAATAACGTAACGCGCGATTCGGTTAAGCGTTTGGATTTAACTTTACGAGACTGCACGACGACTAATTAATAAGCACTTTCCAACAAAGGCAGCGCATGATAATTGAGAAATACGAGGTGGAATCTTGCGCAAGCGTTAATACTAACATACGATGCCAGAATTTGCTAAGAAACCTTTTTTTAATTATTTTCTGAACACATACATCCATTAAATTTCCTATGGTTTTGGGAAAATGCATTCTGATTTATTGCTCACATTTTCGCTACACATAGCACTTAGGGGCTCTTCATAAATTACCCAAGGGTAGTTTTTTTGATAGTTTTTTTTTGTTTCTTTTGAAACATATAAAAATAATCATTTTCCATTCTGTCTCTGTTTTCTGAAGTTGCTGATGTGGATGTATATTTTATGTTTATGGAATTTTTATCTGCAGGGCTCTGAGTAAAAAAACCTTTTATCTGACTTTATTATAGTTTCTGCATTTTACGTTTCACTAGAAGAGGCACTTGAAAGCATTTGCATCTGAAAAATACCTCGTTCGCATTTCTTTAAATTATTATCATTCTTTCTATGAAAGTTTAATAACAAAGGATGTTGGACTGCCTTATATTTCGAACACACACACATATATATATATTTAACAATATATATTTTTTTTTTAAATAAAAATAAATTCCGATTTTTAATTAATATTCTGAACATGACAGTGAGACAAAACTGGCAACATAGTGCGGTTAAATCAAATCGTTATAGAAATATATTCAAGGTTTCAAATTCGCGTGATTCTGTCACTCGAGGGAGATTAATTGGCCAAATCAAAATATATCACGCTTATCAGAATATTTCACTCGAAATCGTAATTTATAACGATATATAGTTCCATTAAATTTCGTCTCGTGATGGTGTTTTCTTAAATTATATGTATGGTTATAACATTTTTGCACTCTTAGACATTTTTAAAGAGACTTTTAGTGAAATTGACATTCGATAGTCCTAAATTTTTCTGAAATATTTTATTATGGTCTAATCAATTTTATTGTGAAAATCCATATTACATTTCTAAATCACTAAAGCTTTTTTCCCCCTTTATTCAGTAGCCATTGAGTAAAGTCTGAATATCTTGTAAAAAGTATTCCGTAATGTTGAATTCATTTTCTTTTATTACTAAATGGATTCAGCGAAGCCATAAATATACCAGGATATTCTGACCTCGGACATTGGTAATCCTGAAATGTAGGAGCGAACGAATCGATCGTTGGAAGTATTTGTGCTTTCCAACTATTTTTTATTTGATGTTGATTTTTCGCGTACAGCCTTATCTGTGAAAAAGATATTTTGGCACGCGTTTATAATACTTGCGAACTCTTTAAATGATTTGTCAAGCATATGAATTTATGAAAGTCAGTCATTTATCAAATTTAATTAAATGGCAATTAAATTACGATGATTGGATTTTAATTTGGTAAATCTGATAATAGACTTTAATTTCCAATCTGAATATTATTGCAAGTTAACTTGAAAGCAAATATTATTTATGGTATTAATATGAGTGATATAAACAAACATTGCAAGTACCCATTTCAATTTCATCTACCCTCTTATGGTCTCAAAATACAGAAACAATATTGAAATTGAAATTACTCCAAAGTGAGTATAAATATTAATTTACCAGCAACCTCAAATATCTTTGCATACAAATAAAAGTACACTGGGCAAACATGTCATCATTGGGGAGCAGTAAAACATTGCCTAATCCATATTCGAGCTAGACAGTTTGGACTTCATCAATTTCAATTATCTTCTTGCAAAGCCATCTTCCTAACTCTACATACATCACACGTCTCTGCTTCCATTAATCACTAATTACTAATTACTCTGCACATATAATAATTCGGGCGAGTCTTTTACCATTTTTTATTCGTGTTTTATAGGAATCTATCATTTAAATTAATATTTTAAGCAAAATGTATATAATATGTCTGGAAAAAAACTAGTGATCGTTCGACATGAGAATTAGTCGCGCAATCTCGTTTTAATGACTGACAGTTCTCGTGAAGTTGTAAAAGTTGAAGTGTTCATAAAGTGGATAATAAACAACAGAGGGCCAACTTAAACGCAGATCTCTGCAAACGTATTTTAAATGTTGAATCTGCATTAAAATTGTACAGTTAAATATACTTTTATTTGATAAATTGACAACTTTCAAACTGACAAGAAATTTCTTCGTCTTTTAAATTTACATATGTACTTATATTCGAAAAATGAATACCACCACAGACAGATCTTAAGCTTTAATATCAACTTCAGATAAAATTTCAATATATATTTTCCTTTTTAATATTTTCGATGCATGGAAGTCGTGTGCTATGATACACTATACCGACCTTCCATTTCTTCGCATCAACAATATTCTTTGAAAAATGAAATTCTTATAAAAATGCTAACATGACAGACCCAGTGACTTGAAACGAGGTCACTAGAGGCAAAAGACAAGATCAGAAAGGACGATCTCTTCCTTCTGACCATGAAAACCTTGCCTCAGGCCAAGGTAGTGCATTCTGTAGACTGGATGCAATGGAACATTGGTAGTGGGATAAATTCAGAAAGTTGTGGTACAGAGGCTGCGACGATCAATGCTATCGTGGTCATGCCATCGACTTACTAACACTACAGAGAGCTTCTACTTTGAAACCTCTTCAAAGTCCTCCTAACTCGAGTCTCCTCTTGTCCTCCAGACTAAACAACCCCCAGCGATGTATTCTTCGATGCATTGTCTTTTTGATCACTGTCATCTGGTCACCCCACCACCTCTATTACCATAAACCATTGAATAAAAATCGTTGTCTCGTTCAAAGGCGATTCAATTATCGAAACCCTCGAGCAGCTTCAGATGAAAGGAGAGAGATGTTTGTCAACCGCTATGGGGGGAAGGGATGCAGGAATATTTTCCCCCTGTTTTCACAGATCAAGCGGAGTGTAAAATTGCTAGCAAATGAAACCGCCGGGTGTGTTCACTTACCCGTCCCGACTGTCACAAACTCTAGTCATTTAAGTAGCTCAAGTCCTGCAAGAATTCTAGATAAAAGTGGTCTTCAAAGGATTTTTCTTCAGTAAAATATGGTTCTTGATCTATTTACCATAAAACGTAAATACGTAAAGTGAAGAAAAACTTAATATGATGTCAGTCCTTTCAAATGAAAATTAAAATATCGCGTGTTATAATAAAGATAAGGAATCAAGTAACTAATGATCTTTTACGAATTGCTTGGCTTTAAATGTACGACGTCAACTCGTTACCCTAGACCTAAAGGTAAAACGATAAAATCATAAAAGTGAGACAGGTGTTCCTTTGTACATCATTTATTATCGTACTGGTATTTTGACACTGGTTATTTTAAGAAAGATAGTATCTAACCTCTGCATTACTAGTTCTTTTCTTTTCTTTTCTTTTTTTTTTAGATTTTTTGTATAAGGAATTGTGGTAATTTACCTAATTGGCAAAATCACGCTTTAAGCAACAATTCTGTACACTGTGTTGTCAATGCGTATTAAAAGTCTCGGTTTTTTATGTCTCTCAATTGTTCAATGCGCACATGAGTCACGCGGGTTGGTCGCACGCGGTATAATTATTGTCACTGTGTTCATCAAAAATTGTCCTGACGATCTAACACGGTATTTAGATCATTTTCAGCAGTTCCTAGTGATTGTAAAATTTTGGAAGACCGTTTTTCGAGATTGCCGATCTTCGAGAAGGTTTCGCAAAGGGGGTTTTCTATTGCCGCTTCGGCATTATATAATCGACTCGTTAAATTCGTACAAAATTACTATTGAAATTCCTGGTTTGAGTCGGCAATCGAAAACCCTTTGATCTCTATCTACATTCGAGTCCTCGTGCGATCTGAAACAAAGATAGAAGTTCATCAAGCACGTTCGAAACTCGGTCACCAGCGTTCGATTGTTGGGGTGAGTGAGTGAACTTCGATGTTCTCCTGACGTTGATACCGATCTATTCGACGAATAGTGGCCCGACGAGATAGAATGATGGTTAGAGTTGCTGCGGCTACCAAAGCTGCTCCGGCCAAAACCAACATTCCGGGATGAGCTCCAGCCGATAGTGGTTCGGACACACGAGCACCTGAATCCGTTACTTGTCCACTCAATTCCTGCGCGACCGTATTCGATACGTCATTCGCTAAGGACACGTCTTCCTTAGAACCGCCCACCTTGCCGCTGAGCTTACTATCCTTTTTCCGCTGATCGTCCTCTTCCGGTGAACGTGACCCAAGTTTTGATATCTTTGCCTTCGATAGAACTTTATTGGAAGTTTTCACGTCTTCTTTCGTGAGTCGCATCTTGTCCATGAAACGTTTCCCATTCTTCTGCTTCTTTTCCTTCATCTTCTCCTTCAAAGTATAATCAACCACCCGATTGTTGTTCATATTATTACTTTCGTAAACCTGCTTGACGGAGGAGATTTGAGAGACTGGTACTGTTAAAGTGGTCTGCTCGATTTTGGGAAGTGCCGATGATTGCACCAAAGATGATGCAACCAAAGAATCTTCTGTAAAATTATAAATTTCACTTACTAGAGTTGATTTGTTGGAAGATTCCTCATCCCCAACAGTAGAAACAATGGTAGAAACAATAGTGGAAACAATAGTAGAACCAATTGTGCTCAACTCATCCGAAAAATTGACCGTTTCTGAGACTTGGATCGTTAACGAGGGAACTGGGGGACTGGGCATTTGAGAGAGGTGATAACCAGCCAAATCCAGTGGTTCGATGCAACGTGCTGGTTCACCCAACTCCCCATGTTGTCTGATCCATTCTCCCAACCAGTACAGTTCTCTACTGCAATTCCAGTCGTTTCCAGCAAGTCCGAGTTTCCGCAATTGTGGAAGGACGTAAACAAGGTCCGATCTGATGTCCATGATGTCGATGTAAGCTAGATTTAATTCTGATAAGCTTTTGCATGCCGACAGTGTTGCGTCATCGGTAAGAAGTTGAGCTGCAAGCACAGGGCTGTGCGAAACGTCAAGTGTCGTCAATCTTTCAGGGGTTGGAACTGGGAAGGCTGTGTCCCTTTGTTCCTGTTGCTCCCGGTTCAGCGAACTCAACCCCGATAGGCGAAGCTTTGCCAAATTAGTCGGCCCACTGAAGGTATTAACCGGTAATGCTTTAATCGGGTTATTTGATACATCCAACTCCTCCAGTGCCGGTAATTGGCTGAACGACCCCTCCTCGATCGTCCCGATCGCGTTGTCGTTAAGTTTAAGGATTCTTAAATTGTAGAGTCCTTGAAAGTCGCTGAATTGCAGAGCCGCTACCGCATTTCTTTCAAGGTCAAACACTGTCAAGCTGTTGGGTAAACTGTGAGGTAGCGTCGCCAAGAGATTCCCTGATAGGTTTAATTCTTCCAAAACTTCCAAACGACCTAAGGCATCTTCTTCAACTTCAGTCAGCCGGTTATCTGATAAATCAAGCAGACGTAGAAGTGGGTAGCTATCAAGATCTCCTCCACGAATCGAAGTTAACTTATTACCCGCCAACCGGAGTGCCCTCACTGACCTCGTGAGGGCAGCTGGCACGCGGACCAGACCGGTATGCGAGGCGTCAACTGTTTCCAAACGTCTACCACTTCCCAAAAGTAGTGACACGTCCCTTTCCAGAAGAGGATTCTCAGATAATCTTAAAACCGAGAGTCCTGGTAGTGTTTGCAGAGCACCGGATGCTGCTCGTGAAAGACCGTTTCGCGACACATCGAGTTCTCTTAATTTACCGAGACTTTCAAACCACCTGGCACCCAAAGTCCGCAACTGGTTTCCACTGAGGTCCAACTTTTCCAAGGACTCCAGTGGTGTCAACGCGTTATCCGGCAACGAGATGAGTTTGTTGTCAGCGAGGTCGAGCACCTCGAGCACACTCATACCACTAAACGCGTCCATCGACACGTTCCATATCACATTGTTGCTCATCGTTAGCCAAGTTAAACTTGGAAATGTCCTGAACTCGTTCTCACCAATATCACTAATGCGATTCATGGACAAGTCGAGGACTGTCACGTTGCACATGCACTCCGAGTCACTTGCTCTCACATCGCGCACCTGTACGATGTTATTGTGCGAAAGATTCAACTCCCGCACTTCCTCGAGTCCACTCCACATCACGTTTAACGTCTCGAGCGAGCAGTTCGTCAAGACGAGGGTCTCAAGGTGTGAAAGTCTTACCGTAACATTGTTAAATCCGTCGAGGAAGGACCTTACCTCCAGTTCCTCCGCGCCGTCTAGTTTCAGCTTCCGGATGCTGGGGGGAAGGTCTAGCGGCGAGGGTACTTTTCCGGTACATGTCACCTCCACAGTCACTGACTCCGGATGGCATTCGCAAGGATCAGGACACGCAGAGCCGCTCGCCATAAAGGCGAGAAGCAGCGTCAGAAACCACATCACTTATGAACTGATGATCTTTACATGATGTTTGATTTTAGATAAGCCTCCCGTGACAATTATTCCAGTCATTTTTTGGGGTTGCCGAGCATTGTGAGGGAGATATCACCGGGGAAAACACCATTCGCGATAAGGAGAGCGCTTTTGTGTGTAGGTTGCAGGAGAGACGCTCATCCAGAGGAAGGCTCAACCAACACTGCGGTGCTCGTTTCGAAGCTGCGTTCGCTTTGGTTGTACGCCACTACCTACACCCCCTCATCCCCGCTTCGTATCGTATATCTGCCACCCTCTGTCCCACCAACGCGAACGCTGCTTTTCCTCTCGAACTCGATAAGGGGGTGCACGCGGGCGCGCGCGCTTGCGTCCTTTGGATCGCTCTTTCTCTTGCAACGAACCACCGATTTCAAGAACTGCCACCGCTGCTTTCTTAAACTCGTTTCTCATCCGATAATTGCGATTGAAGCCATGCACTCGGGAATCTTCAGTTTTGACTCGACAGGAGATGCAAGATTTTCAGACGGGGGACTGATTGAGCTGAAGTGGAAGTCGCTTTGTCGATTGGGGTATTTGCTTGGACGAAGTCTTTTATCGAATTTTTGCACCTAGAGAATATTGAAAATCCATCCATTCTCATTAGTGATATTAAATAGCTTCTTTTTAAGAATTTCATATGGGTAGAGAAGTTGCAAGAATTCGATGTCTTTCTTACTCTGCTGCTTCCTTTTTTAAGGAGGAATATTTCGTTGAAAAAGTTTGGAATGAATAAGAAATTGAAAGGACTGAGAGTCGAAAGTTTTTCAATTTTATTTACTGTTCTGGGGGTTGAGAAACGGGTTCATATTCGTGTTATAAGATGAAATCAAAAAAAAAGAAAAAAAATAGAATGGTGTTGAGAGGTCCAATTTTATTTCTCCATCGCCTGTAGTGAAGGTAGCAAATGGGGGGTTGTAGGAATCATAAAAATTTGATCTCGAAATTTAGTACTGGACTATAAACTTGGATAGGTGTATTTTCCAGAGGAAATTCTCGGTTGCTCTTTTGGGAATATGTTTTGGTCATTGAAATAAAGGTAGATATTGTCGGGTGAACTTGCGTGATTAATTAACAATGCAAAACTTGATGCAAATATATATTTTTTTATTTGAATGCATGTCTACAGTGGAAAGTAACGCAAGCTGTGCTTATCTTCAGAAAATATATATGTTTCCCCTCTTGGAGAACAATGCCTACCACTTCATACGATAAACCATGTGATCGAAAACATACTTTTTATGAAACGTGATTCTCGTTTGTCATCGTTCTATTGAAAAAGCGAATCATTATTCTTTCGTCGATCTCGTAGAATTTTGCTACGTCGTGGAACGTAGACAATGGAGATTGATTTGTTTCGGTGAGTGATTTGCAATCCGCTTTAAGGCTTCGTGAGAGTGAATAGAAGAGCTTTTTCCCTCGGATTACCTTCCTAATTGAAACACGACTATTGATTCGAAAACTAAGTCCAGGTTTCAAAGAAATTATTTGAATTTCAGAATTTTACTGAATATAGGGGGTGTAAAATCACTCCTTGCTAACACGTAAATGATTAATCGTAAAAGTCCCTTAAGAAGAAAATAAATTTCGAAATATCAAACTTTCAGTCGATATTTTTTTCTCATTTGATTCATAAAATTAACTTATTTGAATGAGGAATCCATTTTTTTATATTAAGGGGTTGTGTACTTTGTAGTTCGGGAAAATCAAGGATTTTTTTTAGCTATGTCATCAAATATTTATTCCAACGAACTATAAAGTATCGAATAGTATATGTTTTGATGTTTTTTCCGATCAATTTGGAATTATGTGTTGTTTCTAACACTACAATATTTGGCTTCACGTTTAAATAAAGTATCAAAAAATAAAAAACCCTTTAAAATTGACGCGTACCGTAAACCTAGTGTTAATATCGATAGGTAGCTCGTGAACAAAGGGATTTTTATATGGGCAAAAATTTCTATTTTTTCCGATTGGAAAACTTAATTTTTGAAACATCGAAAATCGATTTTTTTTAAATCATCACCATTATTACATGAAAAATTTTTTTTACGATTTTATTTCTCAAATGTGTTTTTAAAGAAAATAATTTCTATTTCTATCTTCGTTTTAAATCCGTGTTATTAAATTTCTTGCAATATACATCTATACAATTTAATATTTAATTAATGCTGCTAGTGTATGTTGAGAACTCGATCTTTGTTATTACGAAGCTCTTTTTAATCAAAGCACATTCTCTGTCAAGAGGAATAAGATAACCTCTTCGACCGTCTCGGACTGGAAATTAAATATCAACTTTCCATGTTATGAGTTCAAACATATTTCTCTTGAGTCGACTTATTATTCTACTTTTCGTTACTGGGTTCTCCATCCATGAAAAATATTAACGAGTCGGGTAACGTTCCTTTTTAATGTTCTGTGTGCCCGAGCACAGAGTAACAAAAAAAAAAAACAAGTATCATAAAACCTTCATACTTTACATGTATATTCAATCATAACTAGTATTTGAATCAGTACTTGTAATTTCAAAAGTCTCTCTTACTAATATTAACGTTGAGTAGTTGCGGATTCATTATTTTTTTATACAAAGAACGAATACTCGGTTTTGATATGGAGTGAATTTTACTATATTTTCAATACAAATGTGGAAAAATATTATTTGAAAAAGGAAACCGGTCACAGTTTTCAGTAAATATTTATAAAGCAGAAAATAGGAAAGCTAACAATAAATTCTAGGTAGGACTTAAAAAAGTGGTTCTTTCTCGGTAGCGGGATATAAGTGCATTGGTTCACTTCGACTCTCATAACATTTGCTGTGGTATATGCAACATATTTTATATGCGAGACTTTGCAGTACAGTATTATATACTCTCGATATGCGATGCATCACATCCTTTGTTATACACTTTGCGTTCAATATGGCTACGATATCGGAAATATCTTCGGCCTTTGAATATCCGTGGTTCTTATTCATTGCAAGACGTTTTGGCATTTCTCTTTCTTTTTGACATATCGTTTTCTTCTGCATTTCCATTCGACTTTTATTTCGGCATGAATAATAAAAAAAAAAAACATTTACATAGATGACAAACTCGAATTTTATTTACGAAAGACATATAACATCAGTAAATTTTACTTACACAAAAATACAATCTTTTCATTTCCTGAAATTTTGATTATTTCAAGTTGGATAATCTGGAAAGCCTTTTTCAAGTAGATACAAAACGTAGAATAAATAACTATAGTTTAAAATCAAATTGAAGTGTTTCAAAAGTTTCACTTGTTTTGAACTTTCTTCGAGAAACCATTTTCCTCCTGGAAGCAGGTTATCGTAAAGTTTACTGAAAAGCAAAGAAAGTGGGACAAAGAATGATTTCTTGAGTCACGAATTTCTCCCACATCTATTTCTTGGGAAATGATGTTGCGTCGCTGTTTTATGTTTTCAGTTCTGACATAAGAGAGCAATAACGGGAAATGAAGAGTAAAAAGTGTGCGTAGATTTTCTCCATGTATGATATTGTTTTGTGTTTGAGTTAAAGAAAAGAATGCTTTTTAAGAACAGTGAATGAAAGAAAATGATTCTGCTTTTGGGTGTGCCAGCAAACCGGAAAGCATAACTACACAAGTTTACTTTTAATGAGAAGAGCTTTCTTGCTTTTCAAGGCCACTCATTTCAGTTAAGAAAGCCTGTACGAAACCGCCATTTTCACATAATGGCGTGAGACAAGATAATGCTCGCGGTATTAAATTTGAAACATTTTTTTTTTTTATTTTAGAGATCAGGCATGCCTGACTAAAACGTGCGTTTCTACTTAAAGTTTCTATATGATGAGGAATTTTTGCCGAATATTTCAATGGCCACCCTATATTTTCTTTCCAGGACAAGAAGCATGAACCATGACACGATCAATCGCATCAATAAATCCCACCCTAATACTTTTCTAGACATTTTTGATCCATTATTCCACATTTAATGTCGAACAATTTTTCCCTTTTGAAAAAATTCAAATCTTGATTCAAAGCCTAGTGATGGATGACGTCCTTGGGTTTCGCCTCTTTGTCTCCCTGGCTCTCAAGAGGCTAATTCTTCAATAAGTGGGATCTGCCCTTTTTTCGGTCTACCAATCGACATCTAATTTCTGGAAAATGGCTGACGTGATCCTCGGGTGGATAGTTGAATACCAGTTGTGCGGGTTAGAAAGTTACTTTTACGAGTGTAGTGGGAAAATGTAAATGGCAAGGACACTGGCTCAAAGCGCGAAGAGGAAATCTGTGGAAAACTGGAAAGTCGATGTGGGCGAGTGGGTGGTGAAAGGGGGTTCGAGTTAGGGGTGGAAATGCTGGGTTGAAAAGAGGATGAGTCTGGCGGAGTTTGTAATTGCAGCGGCTTTAACGCGTCGGTGATGGCCAATGGCACCCGGGTTGAGGTAATGGCCTGCTCCGAATGTCTCTTCTTCAGAGCCGAGGAGTGAAGAGAACAGTGGCAAAGAGTATCTCATCTCTACTTGGCCGCCTTTATTCTCTTTTCCTTCCATCCGGCGTCCACCAGTTGTTCCACTCGGCTCTTCAGCTTTCTTTTCATTATTCTCACCTCTCTGATTTTTGAGAAGTCATTTAGGAATGAATGTAAATTAGGGTTGCCGAGCTTTCACTGTCCTTCATTCCAAGAACTTTTCCAGACCATAATTCTAAAATTTTATTGAGCGTTAACTTATATATTGTCCACTTCTTCAGAAGTGAATATATGATAATTTCCATTACTTATAAAGCAAAAAAATTGCTTAGAAGAAACTCTCCTTAGACGTGTTTTTTGCAGGATGGTCGAGGGTTATTTATGATGGGGATAATGATATGATAGGAAATTTCGAGGGTTCAATTTTAAGAGGGCGGAATAAATGGAAAAATATTAGGGTTGGAAAAATAGGGGTTCTTTATCTCATCCTAGTAACTGTGTGTCAGTATTGATAATAAATAGAGAAAATAGTGCACAACAATAGAAATAATTTAGAAAGAAATAAAATTTATACGACAAAGAACAGAATTTCGATTTAAAATCTAATTTCCCCTGGAATATCAGAAGGTTTTATACAAAAAACATTCAGAGATGTTCACAAGCAATCTGACTTCCTTTAGTTTTATAGTCAACCTTTTGTGGATCTAAACTTTCCTGTTTATCGCACTTTTTTTTGCAAATGAAATCTCCTTCGAGAGTATGCTTGTGGAAAAGAACTTCCGTATAATCTGATTCTCCAAATTGTACATAACTCCTTTCACAGTATTGCGTTTGGCGACGACAATTTCATAGTACCATCAGCAAGATCGACGAAAACGTCTTTGAAATGTCTTTCCGTCTATACTGGGTGACCCAAGTTCTTCCTAGAATTAAACTTTATCAGAAAATATTTCTCAATCTGAATTATAACTGATTTTAATTTATATATTATATATTTATATTATCTACTCTCGAAATTACTGAATATTGAAAATAATCTTCTTTTCCTCTCAAGCTATAAAAGCTGTATGTAAAACTGACCGAACATTTTTATTTTTTTTATTCATTCTTACTGATTTTTATCGGAATTTTGTAGAACTATGTTTGAAAAGCTTACGTATAATTTTTTATTTATAGAATTGCGAATATTTTCATCGGAATTGCAGATTTGCGCACCCAGTGTGCATTCGTACCTATATGGTAGTTCGACGTAGGAAATCGCGTATACACCATTGCAGTGAAATGCAAATGGAAAAGCTTCCGGAAGTCAATTCGTTATTCTTGCATATACTTATTCTGCCGTACAATTTCTGCTGTCTTTCCACGCTTGGACAAGTTCGCCATTACCACTAAATCGAAATCTGATAAAGATGCAATTTTCAACTCGAGGGACGCTCAAGCAATGACATTCGATGTTGTGAATAGCATGTTCTCTCTTTGGCAGACGTTTTTGAATATCTCTGAAACGAGTTTG
The DNA here is from genome assembly GCA_904066015.1 of Synergus gifuensis. Lineage (NCBI taxonomy): Eukaryota > Metazoa > Arthropoda > Insecta > Hymenoptera > Cynipidae > Synergus > Synergus gifuensis. The sequence goes on along the minus strand of CAJFCO010000046.1, from coordinate 4,342,502 downwards.
CATATCGCTGCACAAATTGAATACCTCTTTCACTAAACAAAATAAAAGGAAAAGTTCCTTTGAAAAGTTCCTTGTAAAACGGTATTTTCCCTCGTGATAAATTTTATGAATTTTAAATCACACGACAAGAGAAAAGAATCCGATTAAAGAGAATTTACTGAAATCAAATAAAAGATTGGACACTTTATGTCTTTATGATATTAGGAGGCTTGAAACTAGATATATAAAAATAAATTTCATAATTCATATTCTTAATTTATGATCTAGATTGAAAAAGTGAGATATCATTTTCCCGCAAAACTTTTCTGTAATTAATTCCCAGAATGGCGGTAGAAACGACAATGGAGCAACAGAAGCACTCTTCTCTATTCATTAAATTTTTCGTAATGTCGAGCAAATTAAAAATGTCTGGTTTACCTGGTCAGGTGATTATTTATGAAAATTTTAATCTTGGCAGAAACGACAATTTAGCCTTGCGAAAAATTGCAATGAATAAAGGAAAACGAGCCTCTTGTATCTCTGATAAGTATCTGCATGCATATAGCGAATTCTGGAATGGAATAAAAGACAGATACAAATGTTATGCGCGAGGAGCAAGAAAAGGAACAAATGTCTCGAGGAAGTTATTTGATATCTCGGGATTGGCGAATGAAAAGCGAAAATTCCAGGATCAAGTGTGTTGTAGGGGATAAATTACACGTCTTACATTCTCAGTAGTCACCTACTTAAAAAGTAAACCTGGAAATGAAGATTTCTATTAAAAATCATTTTTCACGAAATACAAATGCTCTTGAATTGATGGCATCCGCTCCAGATGCAACAAACGGTCTGTTTGCATACGTTCGAGTATATATGCTTTAAAATGAATGGAATCTTTGATAGAATCGAGCAAAATGATAATATTGAATTATACAAAATATGTATACATATGCAAAACGATGAAAATATTATTTGCTTGGAAATATTCTGTTGATAGAGGATCCAACCTTGCTCGTAGATTCTTGACCCGAAGAAGATTTATTCTTTTCCACTATTTTCCCCTGTAGAATAGTCTAACGAACCTCAGATGAAAAATTAGACGATGTGGAAGATTCTTATTACTCAAAGGCGAAAATAGCCATTGAGAAAAGGAAAATTAAGATGACCTGTCTAGCGGCTGAAGCTGTTTATATCGAGTCTCTCCAGAGACTAGTAAAAACCGAAAGAGGGGAAAATAGCGGATACCTGGGAGAAGCTCTGCCACATGAATAATAAGTTTCCAAGAGTCAGTCGAATTCCTATTATCGTTATCGGGCTCCTGTCTAGGGAGTGGTTGTTAAGATGGAAGAAGTATCTTCACTGGCGAGTTGTATTTCCTGTGTGTACCATGATGGATATCATCGCAACTAAGAAAGCCAAAGATTCATTCCTGAATCCAGAAAATATCCCAGTACAAAATTTTCTTTTGAAAGAGCTCATTATTCCTTGAAATTTCATAAAGTCACTTGAAATATCTTAAAATCCTGAGCAACATCGGGTAAGTGAGAAGGTTTGGAAGTGAACTTTTTACTGAAGGACTAACTTAGATTAATTACTGAAGTAATTTTGCCGTTTGACTCTCAAACAAGATTAATCTCAGGAAAAGAGATGATCAGCTTGTCTTTGCTTTGATCCTCAGATATCAGAAATTTTCGTTGCTTTTATACTCGAGATGTTTTCATAGAGGGACAGTGGTGTTAAGATCGTCCTCGTTCAATGTCCATATTTATACAGCTCTGTTTGTGGGAGCATCAAAAGCAAAAGCGGCCTTGTCAACGACAAGCTTCCATCAACCCTCAAGAGCTCGTTCCAGATTTACGGACTTTGACTTGGGAAAGTTTCTTAGCTGAGCTCGTACGTAACTCGCTCCTAATCCTACTTCATAGTCATCGCCTAAGTAATAACCTGGAATGGTACTTTAACTGGAAACAGGGACTATGGCAATGAAGGCTGCTTGCTTTTGACTCAGAGTTGCCTTTATAAAATGTTGCAAACGCTTTCAATGGTGCTGCCAACTTCCGTAGTGAAATAGTTTGAATTTTCAAATTGGAAATAGTATCATGTACATACGTTCAAATAGTATGTTCTGGTCTTTTTTTGGCTTAAAGTATTATTATTCGTTCAGTTCAATAAAAAATAACTTTTTTCCAAATATAAATTTTCAATATTTTTCTAGAATTTTTCATTTGAACTTCGATAAATTTAAAGTAATTGAGTGAGAAAATAAAGTAAGTGGAATAAGGTCTGAAAATATTCTAAGAGAGTTTCTTCTGAGCTTTCAACTTTCTTTTTCATGTTTCTTCGTACAGTGACGTTTCACTGAGCCGAATATGCAAGCGGATTCGAGTAAACTTTTTTACCATAAAAATCGTAGGTTGATCGAGCTTGCAAAAAGGCTTCTCACCCCCATCACCCTTTTTTCTATGTCGGAATGTTTGCAGAGTGAAGATATCTCTTTTTCTTCTTGCCATCTTTGCGTTTACTCTTGGCTCTGGCTGGTCCGATCCTACGATTTCTGTGGCTGGTTGCTCATATTGGCACAAAGCCACTTGGGGAACATACTTTTCAATGTGCGACTGCTGACCTTTCAGGGATTTCTTCATTGACGGATTTCAAGTTAGATATGGTCCATTCCGTTTGCAGAGGGCAGCAAATCAAGAGTCTGGAAAACAAGGGATGCTTAGTAGGAGAAAAATTTTTATGAGAAGGTATATTTCTTGGTGAGGTCATCGTATTTCCATACATTTCCTGCATTTTGAAAATGCTCAGCAAATTGCGTTATTTAAATTTCGCGTAATGATCGTAATTTAATTTTAACGTCTTTATTGATCTGTCAGGGGGCAACAAATCAGGGTCTAAAAAACAAGAGGTGCTTAATAGAGGAAAAATAATAATTTATGAGAAGATATATTTATCAGAGAAAGGTCATGGTATTTCTGTACTGGAATGTTCGCTTCTTTCCGTGGGAAAAGCTTCTGTGTTAAAAAGTGATTTATTTATTAGACCTTGGTAGTAATATTTCCACTTGAAATTTCCTTCGCATTTTTCCTGATATTTATAAAATACATCCAAAATATATAAAACTTATTAGATTAAATTTAGTCGAGGCATTGAAAGTACTTCATAAATTTCTAGGATTAGTAACAATTAATTATGTAATGAAATATCTAGTTTGTGAGATATTGAACAAGTTAAAGATTAAAATAGCAACTGATAATTAATTAATTAAATTGAAATCTATAGCTCCTAATAGTCAAGTTGTTATCAGGCACTGGTATCTTAATAATATTATTATTCTACGAGTTTCCGGGTTAAAAGTACGCAATGCTTATCCCTAGTGGGACATAATGTTACCTTATTTATAGTTCCGAAAATTGCGTTATTAATTATTCAAACCAGCTTTTACGTTTTATATTACCTTGGGAGTCTTTTGTTCATTTTTTATATATTCTTCATGTTCTCTAATAATTTACTTAAAATAGTTGCTGAAATCGTTATAATTCAGAATGAGAAAGAAGAATATGTATATTTATTCTAATAATAATATATTATACTAATAATAATTACCTGATAAGTTTTGAAGCAAATCTGGCCAGCTTAAATTTATGCAAAATTACTCACTCGCTTAACTTCTATTGATAAAGGGCCTCGGTAAATATCGCAAACAGCACGGACCATTGAACCGCATTTTCTGCAGCTGATCTTGATCAAATTAACCCTTGTCTTTACTCTTTCCAAGCACGAACGCCCTTTAATATTCACTGAATATTTATCCCGGAAATAATATGAATTACTAACATAGTTTCCTGCTTCTTTTACCCTAAAAAGGTATTAAAAAGACTCTTGTGTAGAAATCTAATAATAAAATTTGATGGCTACTGCCCCACTCAATTTTCATCTAAAACTAAATATTCAAATGATAAATAAGAGAGAATAGTTAATAAGGGTACATTAAGATTTTCGCAACTATAATTTTCATTTTAGTCTCCACTCTAAGAGGATTTTGCCTTTCGTTCTCTACATTAGAGCTTCAGGGTGTAGTTGCACTAAGGTTTGCAACTTCTCCGTGCAACTTCATAAGTTTCCATCGTGTGCCTAAAGTTAGTTTAAAAGTTTCAGTGTATTCCAGACACTGTGTTGTGTATTTCGAGGACAGAACCTAGAAAATTTGCATAGCTACTCTCAGGAAGAATAAAGAACACAGCAGCTAAACTTGCTATTTCTTTTAACGCTGCGCAGCTGTTATATGCCATATTTTCAAAACAAAACAAAAATTATAAACCTCTTTCAATTTATGATACCAAAAATAACAAAAATTTCATGTAGAAATCAAATTTTATCGAAATTTAAAATTTAAATTACACTTTTCTTTTTAACAAGTCATGGAAAAAGTAATGGGGGAATAATCTTTGCACAAAGCGCCAATTTACGTAAAAAGGAACCAAAAGGCTGTTGGAAGCCCCATTTCTTGAAGGTGGAAGTAGAAGGGAGCAAAGTGGTTCCCAGTACAAGAACTTCTTTTGTAGGACAATTAATTAATTCTTCATTGCCTCATAAATTTGTAGGGCCTAGCCGCCTATCCCAAATTGCTGGGTATGGTTATGGTGGGTCGACGATGGGGGAAGCTTTAAGTAGAGCAATATGTTCTCTTGAGGTTTCTCTACCATGGTAAAAGACGATAGCGAATAGAATGAATATGGATGACCGGTAAATGAGTAGAGGGGTTACTGGTCGGTGCAACTAGGACACAGAATGAATTAATTTCAACTTTTCCCATTCCTCACCGATACAGACCTTTCTGCCAGTTCAGTTCAGTATTTATGAATGGAGCATTCAGCATCCCTATGATACAATGCGCGTCAAATTACTTGCGACTCATGTTAAATTTATTTTCAACCTTTGAAAAACGAGTTTATCTTTGGGAATGTCGGGACATTTTCAAATGTTGCTTGGCCACTTTTTAATCGGAAAATTGTTCTTTTTGTATCGAAAAAATTAATTTAATTTAATTTTCGAATTATGGGAACACAATAATTAAGGAAGAGGAAGAGAAGAAAGGTGAATTTTTCCGCCTCTGTAAAAATGATGCCTTGGCTGAACATCCGATCGCATTACTCGCCTCGGGATTTAAGGAAAAGATAAATTGCATCAGCTGGTAAAGAAATCGACCATTAGGGGGTCGTTTTTATCGATATTGCCTTATTGCCTTGAAAACGAAGAGTAAATGCTTCCCAAGTTTTCTACCCTTTTCCTTCAGATTTTACTAAAATATTCGAGACATTTTAAAACTCGTAGATTTTTGACCCCTTCTACTCGCCATGTGTATGCGGAAGATTGCAAACCATAATTTTCGCTCGGATGCTCAGTGACAGTAAAATATGACGGTGATCTCATCGAACTGGGTTATAGTCGAATTGGGTTCCCCGCTTGTCAGTGAAAAGCTGACGGATAAAACTATTTCAAGTACCGTCGTACATCAAGGAGACGTTTGAGTGCAATGGAACGAGCATTTCGGGTTGAAAGAGTAGCGAGTAGAATCAAGCATTAATTTATCGCCAGGTCAAATTCTTCAATTTAAAAAGAGAAAAGTAGTGATGATAAAGAACAAAAAAATTGCAGGATAAAAACGTTGTAAAAAGCGAGAAGGTGCTCGAATTTTTACAACGTTCTTTGACCTACTTTTTCTGGTTTTAAATTTTAAAACTGATGTAAAGTGAATGTAGAGTTTTATATCTAGATTTTTGTAGTAAAATATATATTGTAAAGATCCATTTTAAAGAAAGTAATATTTTAGTTGTAAGAGGATAATTTGAAAGAAACATGACTCCTTTTCCTTCAGTTTTTAAACACAAAGAATATTTTTAATGCAAAATAAAGCTTTTAAATCCCCATTTCGCCGGAGAAGTAAAAAGAAAAAGATGGAGTTGTTGCAACCCTTTTAAAAAGCTTAAAAGCTGAACTCGCCTGAAATCTCGGACGACTCAATGGGCTACCGAGAGTTAAGCCAATCTGAACTTTAAGCTTCGATGGAAATGGGATTTATACCGAAAGCGTAGTTTATATTTCAATTCTGTCCTCTAAAGATGGAATTATCTCGTTCTGTTATTACTAAACAGATCTCTGAAACTAAATATTCAGACGACTGTCGGTAATTGAAGTAAGAATTTAATGACAGTAAGTTGGAAGTAGAAAGCTCTTCAAATTGTCATCGCTTCAGAGACTTAATTGAAAGTCGACCATCTTTAAAAGTAGATAATTTGGATATAGTTGCTTTCACATAAAAGAAGACTTTAATAAAAAGTAGAAAAACTATTTCTAACTTCTGGATTTTTATTGAAATTTAATTGACTTAGATAACGACTAGAGTAGTTAAGAGCGAGTCTTTACTGGTCTTCTTGGATGGTCCCTCGGCTGCAAGTGAACGTCCAATAAATTTTTATTGACCCTTTATGGGAATAAGTATAAGGATAAGGTTGAGGACCATTTGTTTTAATCTGACTCGATTTTAAATCCTTTTACGATAAGCTAGCGACAAAATTCTACCAACTAAAGGCAATTTAGAAGTTTTCATCTTTTACTAGTCATTGAGTTACGCCTAAAACGTGACAAATAACACATGTTGTTGAGTTACGTTCGAAACGTGATCAATATTCTGTGTGAATATATTGAGCTTACAATTCTCACTTTTTTTTTCGACTCGTTGCATAGGAAACAAAAATTCTCTCAACGATCAGAGAGCAAATACGTTTTTTGACATTCTGTTTCACATCCGGTGTTTTGAAATGTAACATTCATGAATCGTTGTTTTCCAGGCGGAGAAAGTCAATTATGTTTTTGAAAAATTTATATGGTTGACTAGCGCTTTTAACGTTAATAATTCAATTATATTTTGAAGGTAAAGTTTTTACTTGCGAGTATACTATAATATGGAAATTTGAATAGTAGTTGTTTGTCTAATTTTGTAGAGTTTGGTAAGAAATGACATGAATTAAGGTTGGAAAGTTTGGAGTGTACCAATTTCCATCAGAGGGAAAGAGTTCCCGCCTTAATGAGAGCCTGCAGAGGGTATATTAGGAAAAGTAAGGAGGGTTAGTTTCAGCACGATATCATTTTAAGCATAACGACGGCAACTACAGTAATGACTCCCCAACTAGACTTGGAGGTAACGTCTGACGATAAGTGCGTTGATTGTCGTCTTAAGCACATATATTATACCCCTTGAAACATTCCATTTGCTGTATTACACGAACTGGCGTCACACGCAGCCCTTTTTATACATTTCTCGTCGATCCCGTCTTCAAAGTCATTTTTCAACCACTTTTATTATTAACTCCCTCATGATGAGTCAAAATCGATTCTTTCAGGCCGTAAAAGAAATGACCTGCCATAAACCTAGATAAGGTTAGATCTGCTTAGTCGTTAAAATCACTAATAATGATTAAAAAGAAGTATTTTTTCGAATTTATATTTAAAATGGATATATTAACTTCTGAAGAATGTGAGCAATAATTGAGTAAATGAAATATGGATGATGATGTAATATTTATGTAGGGCGATCAATAATTTCTGACCTTGTTCCCTGGCAAGAATTTCAAGAAACTGAAAGAGAGTTCTGTGGAAACGAAAAAGCAATTATTGATTGATTAATGTTTCGTAGATATATCATTCTCTAATTGATATTTTGTTATTATACAAATCCACGCGAACCTTATACCAGTTTTGATATTTTTATAGAGATATTTTTATTTTAATTATTAATTTCTCTTTTTTTTTTGTTTCAGGTAAGTCTTGCGGCTCTCTTTAGTATTCTTCATCACTGAGGTAACAAAATCTTTAAGAGAATACGTTTGCTTGAAAAAGAATTAATTTTCGAGCTGAGAATTTCCATTCTCAAATAAGTATTTTAAGCAGTCTAAACGTTAATTTAAAATGAAGTTACTTCAATCTGTTTTTAGAATTGAACATCCTCTACCATTCTTGCACTTTAATCTAGAAACGTCCCTATAAATCTTTCCACATTTGAAAGGTCTTTGAATAATGCTTAAAATTATCTCCCCGAGAGCTTTAAACCTATTGCAGCGAAGGTACCAACTGAAAAGCTAAAGAGGAAAAGCTTTATTTGTTGCGTCAAGTACAGCAGTGCATTTTCCCCAACCAGTTATTGTACTCGTGATGCTTTCCTTCCGGGAAAACGTACTCGACGTAAAAGATCTCTCGTTAATTAAACTTTTGAATTTTTGTCCCAGGAGAGATTTTAGGAAATGAAGGAAAATAAACTAAAAATGTGAATGAATTCAATAGCCGGGAACATTTTCCTTGTTCCATTATAAAAATAAAATAAAAAATAAATTGATACTCGATCACTATCTTCAACAAATTCTTTGAAAAGTTTAAATTGAAAAAGTTGTACAATTATTCTTTTTTAGTAAAACACTATATTTGTTACTTTCTTCTAGAGTTTTATTAATACACGGAAAAACTATTAAGGAAAATTTTGATAACTTATTTTTCCGTGTAAGAGGTTGATATCAATTATAAATAAAAACGTAATGAGAATAGGAACGTTTTCCTCGCTGTGAGAATTCAATCAAATATTTTACAATTTTATTTTCAACACCCTGTTAAATAGTGAGTTATGATGAAGTCCAACTGTTCCGGAGGCAGACATTAACCGCTGTGGGTGGACCAGTTGCACCCCCTCAGTTCGTTATTGTGATGCAAAGTGTCCAGTAAAATCGACGGGCTCCGAATTGGGAGGGTTGTCTCAATTAATATGCACAGGATGGGGTGGAAGTGGTGATCAGTATGCGGGACATCATCACCTCTACGATCGTAACTATGATTGTCGAGCCACTCCGAGCTTCAATCTAACCTACTCCCTCCCTCCCCCTCAACCCTTCTACACTCAGGGTCAACCCATTCAATTCCACCCCTTTGACTCACCCCTTATCGGTATTCAATACCCCTAACTGCTTTTTGACGCATTCCAAATTGTATTTCATAACTCGATCCGAGTTTAGGACGTGGTCATTTTTATAATGCCCCTTATACCGACATAAAAGCTTCCTATCAAAAGAAATCTCCAGCTTATAGAGCAAGTAAAAAGAGTTTCCTCGCTGAAAAGGAAAAAGGAATCCGGACATGCACGGAAAAATTGATATTTTCCGAGGGTGTACCTTCAGGCGGAAGTATTTTTATTCTGATTGCAGAAATTCGTTGTAAATAATTATTTAGAAACATCCGGGTGTTTTTAAACTGGATAAAAGTGCTCGAGTAGAAAATAACTGTGGATGTAGGATAATGATAAGCTTGCGCTGTTTGACAGGGATGAAAATTTGAAAATTGAATTAAACCGGGATGCTTCTATTGCGATTGCAGCGTGTTGGTAACGAAATACGAAACTGGACGATTTTTGAATTTGCATTTGGAAGCCTGGTCAAATTCGAACATAACGTGTTGGCTTAATTCATTTAAATGCTCCATTGAGCTGTGTAGGCAGTGCACAGTCTGGTGAGGGTGAACCACCAGTCCTGTATTTATCTCATAGGCCACGATGACCATTTCACACCCCTCTCTTTTAACTCTGTCCTGGGCGACCAACATCATGCTCAGCTGAACCAACACCAAAGCCAAACCGTTTGGCTGAATCCTAAACCTGATGTTACACCTATTCTGTGTTACATTTTATTTATTATTCATTGTCATTCGAAATGACCCCTTTCACCATTTATGCAAGTTGTAAAATTCGTGAACAATTTAAAGTTTCTAACTGGATAAAACATGAGTTGAAATTGAAATTTCTGAGTAAAATAATGAACATTACTTTGTCATTGTGTAAAAAGGCTCATTTTAAAAGTTTTCTTATTTCCCTCGCAATTATGTATGTTTTCATATTACTCGACAATAAGGTCGTCAAGGAAGTTTTTTAGATTCTCATTTTCTAAGAAAAGCAGGTCTGTGTCGTCGACCCTTGCTTGTTTTACTTCTGTAGCTTTGCCCTGCCCCGCAGAGCTTTTTTTTTTCCTCCTCGAGCGGAATAATCAGTTTCGAGCGGAAGAGGACTTTCCCGCTTACCACTTCGCCTCAATTAACAGAGAACTCACCCACCGCAAAGTGCGAAACGAGATACCTGCTTTGAAATACCTCTTTTCTGTAGCGAAACGCGTTGCGTTCTGTAAACGCAGAATACATTAGTAAAATCTTGAAAGGAACTCGTGACTTTGATAAACACTCTGATGAATAGTAAATAGCAAAATTAAAATACATACAGTCTCAAATTAGATTCGTTTAATGAAATTAACTTCATTGCTGGGAAATTCATCTTGCTCCCAAATCGAGCTTTAAATTCAATTCGCTCTTAAATTATGTAAGAAAATATCGAAAGAAATCCAAAATTATGGTTTACTGAATCATTTTTATCCAATGAAATACATTTTACTGAACAAAAGCGACTTTTGCCTCCCGGTTGAAATAATTGAATAAAAATTTAATCTTTAGAAAAAGCCTTGTTCTCTTCCCCAAACCGGAATTGTATTGCAATTTCAGTGCTTGTAAATTTTTTATCCCTGGTGCAGTAGATTCGTTTCTAAAGGAAACCTCAATATTCTTGGTTGTTTGAATTTTTAAAAAGTTTGTCTCGGACTCGGATCCTCTGTTTCTTGAAGAAAGTTCAATCTTAGTCCGTTCGAATTATGAATTTATCTTTAAAGCCTCAACATTCTTAACGCTTTATATTTAAAGGTCTCATAATCTAAATTTCTCCTGTAAAGTACCTATAACTAGTAAAACATCAGAATTAGTCGTAATAATGTAACAACTCATCTCGAACGCTAAAGCTATAATGTGAAATTGATTACCTCGTTTTCAAAAATCCGTTTTCCACTCATGACAATCACCCTAACTCCGCACGAGTTGATTTTATTATCATTAAAATTCAAAGATAATGCAAGAATAAATTCCGGTTGGTCGGTTGGCATTAGAATTGCCTCGGTTATGAATTCCAAATCTCGTTAAACGAATAAGTGTCACTCACGTTTCAGTATTGAATAACCGCATGATGTCCCTCCTCTATAACCGGAAGTAAATTTCATTAATGAGCCGACGTCAGCATTGGCAGTTGAATCGTAGTAGCTTCACGCGTAATAGCATCTAACGAGCAACGTCATGTGTGATTAATTAAGTGCAGGCAACCAACCGCGGAAGTTTGTATATACAGCATTTTTTTTTTATTAAAAAAGGAATAAAAAAATAGGAGAGAAAAAAAATCACAAACTCGTTAATTGCTCTTTTTACAACCACGCCAGTTTCGACCATCGAAATAAAATAAGCAGTTATTGTCCGAAACGAGTGTGCAGAATGTGAGGGGAAAAATAACGTTTGCTGAAAACTGCAAAGCGATGAATCGGGCGAAAAATGGACGTCAAGCTGCACACTGCTAAAAAGTTATGAGCTGCTTTTTAATGTCTCTGGGGCACGTAACTTTTTTAAAGAGAAAGGGAGGAACGTAAAGTTGTTCAGGTGTTTCTTTAAGACAAAGTTTGACGTTAAATGGATTTTACTGTTTGTGGAAATTTAATTTGTTTTGTAGTTTTATTTGAGCAAAGAAGGCGGAAATTTGAATTTCTCTTTTGTAGATTTTGGGAACTTCGAAGTTTAGTTTTCGCAGATGCCAGCATTCATTTCGAATAAACTCTATCATTAAAGAGATTAAAATTGTCAGCAATCTACGGTAATATTTATTATCTACCTCTACGCAACGGATTAGCTTTCGCGATAATTCCTATCGGTAAATTTTGCAGAACTCGCTCCAGAGTTGTTTATTAATCATCCTTTATGCACAAAACATTGCCCAGATTACTTCGAATCCACTGCCTACAAACTCATGAACTATACCAAATTTTACAACACCGCTGACTGGAAATTTCTCAAAAACTCATTTTTTTTTTGGTAATTATAAGTTCACTCTTCACCTCGATTTTGCTTTCGATTCGAAAATTAAACTTCCTGCTCTGCTGTTGAATGCGTAAAGTTTTATCAAAACCGACGTACAAGTTCAACTCATTAAATTCGCTAACCCAAGAATAAACTTGAAAGATTATAAGGTTCGGTTAGTTTGCTTCAAGTCCTTTCAATATGTACTTTAAATTACAAGAAATCAAAGAAATTTGAGCAAGTCGGATTTTTAAAAAGCATCTCAGTTTCTTACTGTTTGATAAGCAAAATAATTCATTTAAATATTTGTCGATTTATTTTGATAAATATCTAAATTCTAAATATAATTAATATGTTTTCCCCTCGCAGATATCCGACGGTGACATCAAAAATACGCGTGAATATTTTTCATATTTTTATTCAAGAAAATTGATTTCAACCCCGCGAAGAAGCAAAATCGGACCAATCCGGTTTTATTAGAATTGTTCAATTTCAGCGTGCTCTGCGGTTCCGTCGTTTCGAAAATCTCTCACCAAAAGTCGGCGAAATAGGATCTCATATTCTGACGTCAGTCAGAAGTCATCTTGTAACCAAGAGCGAAAAGAAATCCACATCCTCGTGGCACAATCCCTTAAATCTTATTACAAAAACTTTTCATTATAATTGCCACTTTATGTGTGCATAAAAATCTGAGAAAAGTACTTGAAAAAAATTTCTCTTTAATTTAATTTGAGTTCAACTTATTATCAGTTTAAAATATATTATTTTTATTGAATTAACGTCAACTCTCATAAAAATGTACGTTTGTTTTCTACAATTCCTTACAGAATAAAATTTTGCACGTCCTGTATTCTTTCCTGGTGGAAAATCCTTCTTATCAGGAGCTGTCAGAGAGATTGAAACTGTCACATGAATTCTGAGTACGAATGGAATTTTTTATTTCTTCTTATATTCGGTTTTATCATAGTTAGAAATTGTTTTAAAATTCATAGAACAAAAATGAAATTGCCTATCATCTTTTAAATTCCCATTCTTTATTTATAAATTACATAATAGATCTTTCTTTGAGATGCGAGCTAATTTTATTCTTTTCACTGCACCATTTTTATTCGAAAACGGATATCCTTCCTTCCGATTCGTTACAATTTAAACAATTAGGTACACAATAGGAGGAGATTTCTTTGTCCTGGGAATAAATAGGAGAAAAAAGGATACCAGATTCTACTTGCAGTTCATTACCACCTTAGAGACCACTAAATTCGTATTACGGTCTAGTCGTAGCGTCGCCAATAAAAGTCGAATGTGAGCATGAATCGCGACATTGATTTACGAAGTTTAAAAGATAAAAGAACTGGGACGTGCACTCACTGCTATTGAAGACTATTGATCAATCGTTATTACTCTAATCAATTTATTAGACTTTTATCGCTTCGAAGCGGACAGATTTTTCAATGCACACATAGTAAAGTACAAGCTATTTAATAACTTAATATTTAGCATTAGCTCCTCTTTTTTGTATCTATATTTTTTCACTGAAAATGGATAATTTAAACGGAAAAGTGGAATAAGTATCGAGAATTCTATGATACTTTTACATTTTTACCAACTATCCATAAATTCTTTAAATTCCACCGTTTTTCGCTGAGCACGAGAAGGCACGTATGGGTATTTTCAGGAAACGTGATGTCTTCCAGAAACCACCTGCTAGAATTAAATATTTCAGACTGGTTTAACCTTGAATGAGTCGAAAGCGTTGGATGAAAATTTAATACCTTTACAATGTAATTATTTCAATCAATAACTGATGTTGAGAACAATTTAATGCTTGAATTCATTTTTCAAGTATTCTGTTTGGGTTATTGGAGATTATATCTTTAGCTCTTCCTTTCTACTGATTTTACGATAATATCAGGTTAATAATCTCATTCTTATAAAAAACGACAATTAATGTCTATTCCTTTGAAAGTATTGACAGATTTGGTATTCTGATACGTAGGTATTAATAAAAATTTTCGTTGATCTCATTCGCCTCAGTTGAATGAGAATAAATCAATTTCCATATAAAATATCGACTGTTCCTCTCAGAGAGTCATTCAATTTATGGAACGTCATAAAGTTATCAGTGAGCTAGTCTGATGGGTATACTTTATCAGGTTTCGGATATAGTCCTCGAAACGAGTTACCGATGATGCATCGTTAAAACTCCAGGCGTTGGTATGGAGGAATTTTCATCGGAATGCATATCAGCGGCATATCTCGAATAATCGATCTATGAACATTCCTCGTTTAAAGGCATTTCGCGTATTAAAAGAGTCCATTCTCCGTTCTTCCCTTGGAGGACCAGACACCCTTTTCTGCCAAGGCGTCCGACAAGCATCCTAATCGCCTTATTCTCTTCCAGAAATCTTTAATCACGACATTTCGCAAATTATTTTTTACTCATTTCTTCAATTGTGAATTTTTAATGGTTCTATATCAGGGTGTCTACTGTGCGGGAATTTAACGAAATCTGGGAATAGTCCTTGATTTTATTTTTGATGAAACCTATTTCTCACCTATCCTATCTTAAAAAAGTGGTGTCACGAAATGTCTCGAAAATCTCGTATACATTGTTGTTGCAAACCTGATTGACTTTTGAATGACTTGAAGTTGTAGGGAAAAAAAAGAAATTAAAAATTTTTTTCCTTTAAAATTTCACAAAAATCTTCGAAATTCTTTAAAATTCGTTAAAAAATCTTAAAATTCCTAGAAACCTCTTGAAAATCCCTAAAAATTTACAAAAACCTTCAAAATCATTAATCACTTGAAATCCATGTTAAAATACGTGAATATTTCTAAAAATTCCTGGAAACCTCTTCAAATTTCTTAGCATTTAAAATCTTTTAAAATCATTAGAAATTTCATCAAGTTCCATGAAATCCTTAAAAAATTTTTAATATTTTAAAAACTAGAAAAATTTCTTGAAAATTCTTAAAATTTTACAAAAAAAACTTTGAAATCCTTTTAAATTCTACAAAATATTTTTAAAACATCATAGAAATCCTTTGAAATCCCTCAATAAAATTCCCTGACAAGTTTTAATTTCCTTTTAATCCCATAAAGTATTTTAAAAATCAGAAAAATCTTTTCAAATCCTTTAAAATTATTAGAAATCTCATAAAATTTAATAAAATCCTTAAAGATGCGATGTCTTGTAAAAATCATTAAAATCTCTTGCATTCTGTTAGCATAAAATTCCATGAAATCCCTTAAAATTCTACAAAAATTTCCAAAATCATAAATCTTTTGAAATACACGTTAAAATTCATGAAAATCTCTAAAAAAAACCCTAGAAACGTCTTGAAATTCTTTAGCATTTAAAATCCCTGTAAATCATTAGAAATCTCGCCAAATTCCATGAAATAATTGACAATTCCATAAAATTTTTTTAAAATTTGAAAAATCTCTTGAAATCTTTTAAAATTATTATAAATCTCATAAATTCCATCAAATACATAAAAATTCCACAATGTCTTTTAAAAATCGACTAATTTCTTGAAAGCCCTTAAAAAATGTACAGCCTTTTGAAATCCTTTTAAATTCTACTAAATCTTTTTAAAGTAGTAAAAGTCTTGTGAAATTTCTCCATAAAATTCCCTGACGAATTTTTAAAAATTCTTGAAATTTTACGGTAATATTTAAAATCCTTTTATATCTTTAAAATTCGTTAAAACCATTAGAAATCTTATCAAATTCCATGAAATCTTTTAAAATTCTCAAAAATCTCTTGAAATCACTTAAGATTATTAGAAATTTAATAAAATTCAATAAAATCCCTCTCAATTCTTAGAAATCTTTTAAAGTATCTTAAAATTCTTTGGAATTCCAGGATAACATTTAAAATTCCTTAAAACCCGATAAAATTCTTACAAACCTTTTGAAATTCCTTAAAATTTCACGAAAACCTTAGAAATCGCTGAAAATCATTGAAATCTTTTTAAATTCTTAGATACCTCTTAAAATTTCTCCAAATTTCAAAACATTTAGAGTACCTTTTAAAATCGCTAAGAATTTTTAAAATTCCTTTAAAATTTCATAAAATATCCTAAAATTCCTTAAAATTCTACGAAATATTTTTAAAATCCTAAAACTCTTTTGAATTTCGTAAGAATCACTTAAAAATCGTCAAATTCCCTTAAAATTTCTAGAAAGCTCTTGAAATTCCTTTCTAAAAAAGTGGTTTCTCTCTAACAATGTCACGAAAATTTCGCTTACATAATAGTTTCAAATCTGATTAGCTTTGGAATGACTTGAAGTAGTAAAAAGAAAAACAAAATAATCGCGCGCGGAGCGCGCGTGTTTGTCTACTAGTTTTTATTTAAAAAATCACCTTTTTTAGTGACAACATATAGTTTACACGTGTTCAGCAGAATGGTAATTACCAGACTTATATTCACACTTTGCATCGTATAAAGCATACTATAAATTCTTGGAAGCTCTGCCATTACTAATGGATCTCTTCTCGGGGATGAAAGTGGCAGCTATGAGCCTTTCTGTGATCCTTGAACGAGTAAAAATGAAAGGGTCAAACACAAAGTCAGAAAAAGGCTTTCACGACATACTTCTGCTACTTCTTGTACAAAGTCGTGGTTCAAAGTCGTGGTCCAAAGTCGAGCCATCCAACCAAGTGAACAATGAAAAGCATTGATCCATCGTTGAAACGGAGCAGAGAATTCCACTTCTGGTGCTTGCTTGCTTGCATCACCCACCCACCGTCATCCCAACATTTTACCCCATAGAGTTGATTTTACTCAACATCGTCTTTCAAGTCCCTAACGCTAACCATTGCTTCTTCCATTCCACAACCTCACAGCTGAGCACTTCAGAGCGGCACACTCTCTTACTTTCCAAGTTGGATTCTAGCTTTCAAGGGTCTAGTACACCGGCTTCTGTGTCCCCAAAAGAGTCGTAACAACCTGCATTGCGAGCGATTTCTCCAAATTATCTTGTGCGATAGAAACGAAAATCCTACCCTTTGTCCCACGCTTCGTTGCCAATTTCAATCCGCGTAAATTTTCTTGTCAATTTCCTTCTCGCAACAAAACTGTCCTCAGAAAGGAGGTCAACTTTTAAAGTTTTAGCTGCTAAACTTCTTGAGCAAGCAGCATTTTATCTGGGATGAAAAAACTTTTTATAAACTGTAACATTGAAAGCTGGGATTTAAAATAAATTGGAAGGATTTTTGTACATAGGGAGTATGCTTGGGAATAAGGAAAATTGATAAATAAAGGGATCTGGGTAGAATAGGTAACAAACTCTTGTTTTGGAGATGTGTTAAATAAGAATTTTGTATTTTTAATATAAAAAGAAATATGAAGGTAGAAAAAAAGTTCTCATTACTAGCACGTGCAGGCGAGAATCACGTCTCTTCACTGACAAAAATCGACTCTTATTTTTTAGGGGAGGTCTAACCTTCACCATTATGGCATTCGGAAATAATGTACACGATCGTCATATTTTATCCGAAATCCGACACTTTCGTATACGGGAGGAGTAAAAGCGATTTTTTATGGAAGTAAGGATAGGTCTCGAAACAGCCGGCTTGCAAGAATGGGGAACTTATTGTTATTACCAATGTATTCCAATCTGGCGATCCTAAAATCGACGGCGTTGTTTCGCTAACAATAAATCCACCCTCAGCTTCAATCTTATAACGAAGAATAATTTGCTTTCACTTCTTACAATTTCTCGTGAGCAAAACCTTAATCAATTTTTCATTCTGTTATTAAAGAAAGTAATGGATTTTTCCATTCTGAACTTTTTCATCACAACGAATAAAAAATTATCCCGAAGTTGAACGATTAAAGTACTCAAAAGGTATATCATTTTCGTGAAATTTGTGAAATATAGTAACACAATATCTGCTTCCCAACTAAGTACCTAAGTAGATATTATATCAATCTCCACTCCGTTTATCCGATTTTGAGTCCATGAAAGGGGATTGAAAACATTCAGGAAAGAAGTTAGCGGCTCAGTCAACGTTATTAGATTTCTTTTCTTTCGCAATTTTGTCTCGGAAGTTGTGCCGATTCCTATTCGAAGGGAAACAAACATTTATCAGGATCTTATCGATAAAATAAATAGACATTCGAAAAAGTGACATTTTAATTATAAAGAAGTTGTGGATGAGAGGTAGAGATGAAATGGAAAATGTTGATGTATACTTGAAAAAGGAATTATCGGAAAAAGAACAGTGACGATTTATTTTCAGGCAATAGTACAGGAAAATAGAGATAATCGAGACTTCGAATCCTCAATTCCAAAAAATTCAATTGACGATGAAGGACATTAACAAGCTAGTGGATTTTGCGAATTACAGAGCCATAAGAGCTTTTAGCTCGATATGAGCGATGACCTAACATCGAAATTCCATAAAGTATCTGAAGCGTGAGGACAAGAGAAAACTGATCGTTCTTTTGCTCGTTTCACTTAACTTTTCAATCTGTTGAAGGTCAGTTCAATAATATTGTTTTAATTCGATTTTTTCAGGCACTAAATAATTACAACCTTTTATTTTTAGAAGATAGCTGTAATATTAGCTGAAATTTGGATGCTAGAGAATTTAACATAAATAATTAATTACGAATTCGGTGGAAGCTTTAGGGAAACCTCATATGTACTATTTAAGCTCGGATAGGATTTCTCTATGTGAATCCTAATTTTCTGCCATGAATTAAACTAGGTCAGATTCTATTTCCCAAATTCTGGAGATTGCAGTATAATTTAAACCAAAACGTGGATCTCCTGTTTACCACAGCTAAAGCAATCAAATACGATTTTAGGTTCTCTTTGACATAAGCTGTAAATTATGTTTAAATCACTTTTTTTTCATGTATGAAAAATAAGAGAGAAAATCAGTTTATTTTAGTGTTACTTTGGAATAAATCCATAAAATTGAGATATTTTTGATAGACTGAATTATAAGACAACCTTTAAATTCAATTTCTAACTTCTTTTGATATTTCCTTTGTTTTACTTTGAATTTAAAGTACAGTAAGACGAGACTAAAAGGTTTATTGCTTATTTTCTCAAGCGGAACTACACTTTTAATAGAATTGTTTTTAACGCCTGTCTTGTTGCTGTACTTGTATTCTTGTAATTGAGTTTGCGTAATTAGTCTTCGCAAGAGAATAAATAGCCTCTATTACCCAAAGAAAGCAACTTCGGAGATGTAGACGAAGCATTCTCATTAATCCACAAATTACTCCTCGTGCAAAAGGAATTCCATTGCATTACGACAAATTTCTCTTTATACAAACGTTTGATTTTTTAATTAACAATAAAATAAAAATCATCCATAAGATGCTATGTTTAAATGGCAAGAATTATCGTAAATTCATCTTGGCTGAAAAACCTGAAAGTCTACAAAAGAAATATCTCCTTAGTTTGAACAAGTTTGGTTTAAAAACTTTTTAAAGGATGTGGATTCTGGAACTTTCAGTTAGAGACCTTGAGATATTTTAGTACAAAAGTTTGAAAAGAGTATAATTCAATTATTATTTCTCTTGACCTCTGCCTCACTTTTCTCCTGATAACATTTTTAACTTATATCCAGTTTATTTATATAATTTCTTTTAATTATTGAAATTTTAATGAATTCTAAGTTTTTCTCTGTGATTCATAATCTTAACAAGAAGATTAGAACTTGTAGTCGGACTTTATGGCTTGTATTTCAAGGGAGGATAGGAAACTTGATGGTTTCGAATTCTCGGAAGAGAGACAAATGTCCATCACATATTAGGAGAGTTGGAGAAGATGTAAGGGGCGTGTAGAATATGCTTTGACGATCGATAGAAGTGGCTAGACCCTCCAAATAATGATCGTATTCGTGAATTGCGGTCATTAGACATGTAGGACTAATGGACCAAATCTCAAAAGCCAAGAGATATTCCATACATCTGTCACTGAAACAGTAAATTTTCGACAACAGTTCCTCCATTCCACAATCTACTCCTCTCAATAATCATACACTCTTACATATATAGATATAGAAACTGCATTTTTTCTAAAAACTTAAGAAAGATGTATTAACGTAATAAAATAACGAGATTGAAAAAAAAGGTCGTACTTTACATCTCGTTTTGATCTTCTTGGCGGTAATATTTTCTATTATATACTTTTCTCGGTCGACTTCTATATCCATGACGCCGCCGTAAACATCGTCTGGGGATTCCGACTGCAATAGATTTGACTGAAAAAAAAAGAAACGCTAGCATATTTTTCTTTGGTGATTGTATGCCAAAAGTTTTGGCTACGAGAAATCGATATGTGGACTCCATGCTTTTTATCCCTCGCTTTTCACTTTTCTTCTTGCACTACCGGCTATTACTATGCTCCATCCCCTTTTTACCCGAGTCCTTTCCACCATCTTTTCTTCTAAGGCAGAGTATCGCAACTGGATATTTACGATAGGTAAATGCCATGTTTCTAGCTTTTCATCCGGAAGCACCCCGGGGTACTGCTTTCAGATGCAAATTGTTCAACCCCTTGAAATACATAAAATCAGCTGAAATCGGATGTATTTGTAGAATGCAACGGTGGAACGCCAGACAAATTTTTTTATGATAACTTTGAATTGAAATTTCATTTTTCCTGTTAATATTACACTTTAAATGAATGAACATACGAATTATTATATTGATTTGTGTCAATCAATCAGCTTTGAAAAGCAGCACAAAAAGAATATTAATTTCGTTTGATAGATTGGAATTCATGCTATATTAATTATAGTTAGTTATTTACTGCATGTTTTAATCTGGATTACATCATGTGATTTT
This sequence comes from Synergus gifuensis, assembly GCA_904066015.1. Classification (NCBI taxonomy): domain Eukaryota; kingdom Metazoa; phylum Arthropoda; class Insecta; order Hymenoptera; family Cynipidae; genus Synergus; species Synergus gifuensis. The sequence goes on along the minus strand of CAJFCO010000046.1, from coordinate 4,321,737 downwards.
CATGATCAACTTGTTTTTACTTCCCTGTGTCATTCACTGTCGATTAATTGTAATATGAATTCAATGTTAAATTAAAATAGAATCAAACAAGTTCTTTTAGATCCAATATTGCAATATGAAAAAAAAAAAAAAATTCAATGCAGTCAATGTAGGATTTAAACCCATACTACTAACTTCACATAACCACTGTCTCAATCGATTATACTCTTCATCCTATTTTATCCTGTTCGATATTGCATGAGAGACAAAATTAATCAGTAACAAGTAATTAGTAATTTTGTAATGGAGATTATATAATAATTAGTATATAAACTATCGGAATATTAATTTTTAGATGGATATTTAAAAAGGTAAAATAGAGTGAACAATTTTAATGAATAATTTTAAATGTTTGAAATGTTATCGCGACCTCTAAACTTAAAAATCACAGTATGTTATATGTAGATTGGAAACATGATCCATGAGTGACAATATGCAAACAAATAGATTAGCGTGCCATTTGAACAACGAATTTTAATTCAACTGTTGGGCGTTAAGTGGCTTTCACATGGCAATCCGTGTATGTATTCCCGAAATCGATACGTCATATTGATTTACCTTTGATATGCACTTGGAGTATGACGTTATTTTTTCCATCAGACGCTCTCCCTTTTGATGGCACTCTGACTAATCCGAGTAATAATGAAATACGAGTAAAACATTTTTTATTTCAAATCACTGATAATATAAAAAGATAAAGAACTTTTGCCTTTTTTGTCTCATAAATTCTTAAAATAAATTTTCCTAGAGAGAGAATAAAAAGAAGAAGGCTTACGAAACTTAATTTACCAAATTGAATGTTGAGCTACAGCCGAGTATATGAACACAATCTGATATTTTTTCCTCAAGAAACTCAATCAGATTTCTCTACTTTTCTTTTTCTTTTTCCATCTGTTTCAGACTCGATCTTATCAGCCAAGAATCCACTGGCATAATCAAACTATTTTCAGATCCCAATATTGACTCTGAATCCACTCGAAAATTATTATACTATCTGCGTTAAAATCGAGATTCAGGAAATATTATGCAATTTTTTCTTTTTTTACTCTTTTTATGTCACAAATAGTATTTAAAAGACTTCTTAGTTTCATAAATTCTAGATTCTCCAGTAGTAAAATCAATTTGTGTCAGACAGTGAGATACATCACTTTTCCTTCTGTATCCACTGTTTGAAACACAGTATCTATTATTAAAAGACGATAATCTGAGACTTCGATGACAGGGTCTTGATCCCCCCTCCCTCCCCAATTTCCCATTATAATCACTTGTCCAATGTGTTGAGTCCTTGCATAGTTCAGGATTGACTGGCTGACCAAAGTGCTCTATATCTACTGCCAGGTATTCACGCAAATATCTATTCGCACCTAATATCTAATTAATTAATGCAGAAATTTGTCCGAAAATTTCATTAACTTTAATATGTTTCATTATTTTCTCATTATTTTTCTTGCATTTTAATCATTCCTGTAGTGTCTAGTTAAATTTTCCACTTTAACAGATTTTATTATCCACGGAGCTTCATTTTCGCCATAAAATATTAATCCACCTACTCATCAATTTTACTGCATGCGCGCTATGGAAGACGTTTTTTTTCTTATTTATCGTTATAGGGTTCACCGTCGACGATGACGCATCCTCCTTCAGTTTTCCTACACGATAATTCATATCAGACCATTATTTACTTTCCTGCTTGAAGATGGGTCGATAAGATTAATTCAAGAACCAATATTATCTCTTATTTTTTGTTTTCTCCAGTTTTTCTCTTTTCTCTCTACTTCTCTAAAAGAATATCGACAAGTTTTTGCTTTTTAGAATTCTGTATTTTCCTTCCACGCTACTCAGCATCTATTTTTCTCAGTGCAAAACCTTAGCCTCTTTAGCTCAGCGTCACCATAATTAAGTCTGCTGTTTTGCTTCCTGTAAATGAAGGACGTTTTCATAAATGACATACCGCTCATTCCCAGTGAAATGTGAAATTGGAAAGACGCGGGATAATTTTCCCTTAAATCCCGATAATTTTCCAGCACTCAAATTTTAATTAAGTCTCCCCTCAAGTGTCAGTGCGTTAGGGAAAGTCGACAGTGCAGCAGGGGGTTTGAGTCGATTCTTTTCAACGACTGACTCCTTCATTTTATCCGGTGTCACGTTGCCGAGGATTTATTATTTTTCCCGGGATGCGAGAGGATCTCTTTAATGAAAAGACTAGAAAAAGAAGAGGAGAGCACAAGCGGTCGAGAGACACTTTCGGTAATCGTTCTTTTTAGGCTTCGTGAAATGGCAGTAGTTGACGTTTTTCATATAGGTTGAAGATCGTATCTATACCTGCCAGAAACAGGGCTGAGGGAGGTTGTATCGTCCACTAGATGTGGCTATAAATGGACTCTCGTTTACGAGGATCTACGGTTTAGATACAATAAAAGTTGTAGACAGTGTCTCTGCACGGCAGTAACGTCCCATTTATTGCTTTTTCCACTGAAAGGTACTAGTCAATTTCCAGAATCTATAATGAACAACCTTTATTTTACAACAACAATTACATTAAACTCCAGGAAAGTTCTTTACTGCGATTTTATAATCCAATTTGTTTGACGATTTTGTTATTCAGAAATTAAACAGCAGTAGAAAATGAAATTGAAAAACATACGAGAAAAACATCTTCCGTATCTTGGAATTAGCTTTGATGACCGCAAGCTTCCCACACAAAATTAATTTCGCCCTTATTTCATTTCACGAGTTCATTAAAAATCTTAGGATTTCGCCGGCTTTAACATTGCAATGAAAATCCGAGTTGCTGTTACTTTTACGATAGAATGCAACGTCCTAGCACGTAGTGACACTCTGCCTCTTTCCGTCACCCTTCTAGAGTTATCTCTCGTTTATGAGTCGGTATACTTTATCGGAGAGACATGTTTCCCTCGTAAATTTTAAAGTTTTGCGCTACGTCGAAGTAGCTGAGGTAAGGCATCACGGCAGACTCACCACGAGAAAGTACACGCTCGTAATACTCCCACAGCACGTATTTCCGTAAATTGGGGAAAAAATGATGCTCTGTTCTCTATCTTAGATGAGAAAGGGATTCCACAAGTCGAGGAGAAGGAAATTAATCGCGTGGCTTGTTAGAAATCAAATTGCGTTTTATTTTCAAAATAGATTCCAGTACTCGAATTTTCTTTGTGAATTCAAACATATTAAACAACTGACGTTAAGAGCATCTCATTTTCTAAATTGCGGAAAACATCGAGTGGGAATTCCAATGAAACTTGCAGCCGGTTAATCAACTGGAACCACAGTGTCAGTATGCGACTGTACAATGTACATACGTTACAGTTCGAATAGAATTTGTTAATGTGTGACACAAGTGAATCTGTGTAAGTGCAGGATGAAACGTCCAACATCGACACGGGGCTAACATTCATCACCACGTTTAACTGTAATCTGCCAAAGGCAGTACTCGGCTTGTCAAGCCAATCACCGTGACAGATGGTATGAAGCACGTTCTACGCAAACTTTTTGCGGTCCTACGTCACAGACTAAATTCCAACTGAACAAAACTATGTTACCCTAATGCTCGGCACATTTCTACCCAGTTCGCTGTTAATTTGGGAGACGAAAGTAATAACATTCTATTTCACAGACTTTACTAATGACCTTAATTTTAGACTGGCGCTTATATAAATTCCTTTAGCATCAAGCTTGCGCAATTTCATTTTTGCAAAGACTACGAATGTCAATTTTCCATATTTCAAACAAGAATCATTGTTCGGTAAATCTCGCCTCCGACAATTATTGCAAACGCAGGTTCCATTTCAGATTTACATCCTGGGAGGAAGGCGCCTTTTGTTTCCAACGAAAATCATAGTCCGGATTTGTGGAAAAACCTGTCGACTGAAATCCGAAAAAGAATGGACAATGGAGAGCGACACCTCGCCCTCGGGGGATGATACGACTAAACGGGATATGTTACACGGACAGAGTATCGAGGACATCGACCACACGAAGTCCGTGGCTGCAATTTCAGCCATTCATACCGGTTGAATTGTAGCTTCGTACTCTGACATCCGTGATACAATGTTCCTTCAAGGATAGCGCGGCGCTATCGAGTGGAGGTTCATTAAGCACTTCATTGTTTCTCGTAAATACTGAAAAAGATTGGAATGACTACTCTTCCGGGGAACCGAATGGAGTAGAGGAAATAGCTCGGGAAATATCAAAAAGAGAATTTAAGAAAAGGAAAAGTAAAATGCAATCTCATGTTGCGGATATACCCTAGTGGAAAAATCTTCTGGCGTTGGCCAGTCCCAGACTAGACCGTCTAGATTCTAATCTGGCGTAGATCAGACGGTCTAGTCTGGGACTGGTCAGAACTGTAACACTTTTGCAAAGTTTGTGGCTAGACGGTCTAGCCAGTCGCTGGTCTGTCGCTATTTAGCCACTAGTGTGTTGCTGATTGAGAACTGATTGAGAAGTTACAATGACAAAATAAAAATAAATCTTATGAAAAAAAATTATTAATTAAGAACATGGTTTATTCGTTGATATATTATGAATATACTTATAAATAATTGATATTAGTAAATTTTATCGCATATATAACAAATAAAATTTCGCACGCAACCTGGGGGGAATCGAACGCATGACCTATCGGACGGAAGTCAATAACCTAAACTATTACCCTAACTCATGAGATAGTGTTCCAAAATTTTTTTCACAATACACTCAACCATACACAAATATTAAATTATCTCAAGATAATTTCATTAAAATAAGTTCTTTCGTTAACAATGAATAAAATATGTATATAAAATTTTTAATATTTTTAATGTGCACTTTTACAAAACCTAAAACCGTAGAATTGATTGATATAATATGATATTTTATTGGGAAAACAAAAATTTTTTGCAACAAAAAAAACTAAAGGCATCATCAATAAAGGCATCATGTCAATAAAATTAATGTTAATGAAAACTTTTAAAGTATTTCCTCTATTACTGAGTTGCATTAAAATTGATATAAATAAAAACCAGAAATTGATTTTGATAATGTTAGTTTTGCATTTTGTATAAGTTTAGATACCCTATAAATTTCTCGAAAATGGTGAAAAAAATTTGGCTGATTGGCACTTAGAAATTTTTATGGTATATGGATTGCTGTCGAGTCCCAGATCTGGGCCAGACTAGACTGTCAAGCCTATAAGAAAAAAAAATGATTTTTAATAGTGTTAATTTCTTTTTTTGTATAATTTTAGACAACGTGACAGTTTTTCGAAATTGTGAAAAAAATGTTGCTGATTGAAGCTTAGAAAGTTTTTATGGTATGGATTGCGGACCAGTTCCAGATGTGGTCCAAACTAGACGGTCAAGACTAGACAGTCTAGACGATGCCAGATCTGGACCAGATCTGACATCAGACTGCCAGAAAATTTTTCCACACGGGTAGCTTTAAAGAATTATTAACTACTTGTTTAAAAGAAACATGAATGGAACATTAAATGTCCTTAATGCATATTTGACAAGTTGGGAATGTCCTCAAGGAAAAGTTGTAAGACTTTCGGACTCGTTTGGCGAAAAGGATACTTTGGTGGTTTACTTTGCGCATAATTCGGCCCTCGGATACCAAACAAACTCATTCGTAGCAAATGGCACTCAAGGATGCAAACAAAAACAGAAAAGAAAATATAAAGAGACACTCGACAAACTCGAGATCTTTATTATATCGCGTGGATTCGCCTTGAAGTTCATTCCGCACGATAATGGCCGGTATTTTATGTCATTCAAACGATATTATCGGACCGTTGGTCCTTTGGACTAGTTCCAAAGTTTGGTAAGACGAGCGTCGCCCCACGAAATGCCTCTGTGAAACGAGTTACTGCCTCCGTGTACCGACAAAGGATTGGCAATGATTCTGTTGCTGTTGTAACCCTGCTGTCGGTCGACAAAGCTCCTATAAATTTCTCTTCACGTCGATTAGCTCCTTCTAATTGGCATTTACTTAAAAATAATTATAATAAGAAAATAGAGAATCTAAAATAGAGCCAATAAACATTTAATTAACACTTAATTAACACTTAATTTCTATTTGTAGTTTGTTTATCTTCTCCGGGGTGGGTATTGAATTATTAGCTAAATAGTGTTCCAAATCCTTAACTGGCAAGGACCGAACCTATTTTGCCTAATCCCTAATATCCACCCTAGGAACCCAATGTGGCGTAACATCAGGATTTATCCTATACTAAGCGAGAAATCATGAATAATTTAAACCGATCCTCCCTTTGTTCTGCTGCCATTCGCAGTTTCATTTATATCCTGGACCCCGTCTCGAAATCCTTAATTATCCCACGAAGGGATTCAATTCTGTTCGGACGTTTTTCATGACGTTAATGTTTCAGTGTCCGTCCGTCGAATATTTTTAATTTTAGCTGTCCGTTCAAGAAAAGCGACAATTCAAACGAAAGATTACGGCTTTAAAATTGATAATCTTTTTTTTAATAAAAAAATACATCTAGTAAAGAATCAATGCTTGATTGCAGTGAATTTATTCTTCTACATGTTTTTTTTCTTCTGCTCTGTGATTGTACAAACAACCATTTTTCATTTGTCAGTGGAGGGAAAATCGAATCAAACGCAACAGTCGCTCTGGGAAAACGTTTTTGGAACCTGATTCGAAACAAGTCATTAATTCGTTTGTCCACGATAAAGTTTAAATTGATTCTATTAAAAGTATACATTGTAAACACGAGACAAGTGCAATTAAAATGTTTTATAAATCTCGACCATGTACACAGAAAACAAACCTGCGAAAAAAAACAAGGACATTTCTGTACTTGAGTTGTTGAGGCAGAAATGCTTTTGTAATGACATATTATTACACTAGCAGAGATCAAGATTATCAAGACAAACTTGGTAGTAAATAGACCAGTACTATAATTGTGTCAAGCACCTTTTAGCCTTTCAGAAAATTCTCCAGACTTTCGATATCCAGAAATGATGCAGAAATAATCCAGAAATGTATTATTAGTATTTGTTTATATCTTATATATTAATTAAACATTATTTTTTGATAAGAGCCGAAAATAAACTGAAAATTTGCTAGGTTCCGGGTTTGGAGACAAAGGATGAGCTTCGTGTATGCAAAAGGACTCTATCTCTTGTAGACTATCGAATTACACAGTATCCCCTCTGTCTGGTATAATCCAGCCCAAATCCTACTCGAGAGTGCATACCGATCGTAGTAAAAGGGTGGTCACCCTCTCTTTCTACCTGGAGTATCATGGGGGGTGAAATTGACCACCGTCTCTGCCACTTGAGAACCACACGGCAATTACGAGGCATCCCCATGGCCCATTGCCATTGCTAGCGTTGGCATTGTCGCTGGGCCATTGGCATTGGTTACCGACCTGGAATCGAGTTGGCTGGAACTAGTGGCTAGAGACTAGACGCTCGACACTTGCCCTGACCCCACATGAGACGACGTATGTACATATCTCAGCATTATTCCCTGAGTCCCTGGACCCCTGCTCTACAGTCTGTAGCCTCCAACACCCTAAATCACAGCTGCTATCTCGCCAGCTTAGCTAACAATGCGTCCGCGACTCCTGCTTACCATCCAGTTATAGCTGTTACGTCTACCAACACCCCTGCATTTTGTTATCTTTCGGCCACTTAGAGGGTCTCAATTCTAATCTACATCCCCTTAAATTATCTCGCAACCATTGTTCATTTATTTTTATTGTATGCCTACTTCTATTTGAAGTAACTTTTGAGAATTAAACTTGTCTCCAAGCTATCCACCAGCCGGGCCACTCCACCTCCACTGGCCAATCTGTGAGTCAGTTATCATTGTGCCTATTAAAAAGGAATCAATACCGCGATTTGACCGGAAAATCGGGAAATGACCGGGAATTTGAAATCGTCCGTCGAATCTCTGAATATTTCACTCATCTGAACGTTCTGAACTTGAAGCTTATTTGGGTAATTTAATACGGGTAATATTTATATATAAAATTATTAATGATTGACATAGCAAAGCTTAATATGCAATGAATTAGGAATTATTTAGATACGTGTATGTAGTTAATTTCACGTTTGACTTGTGGTAAGGGGCATAAAATTGCGTTGGTCACACGTGACGCGATCCTAGGGTAGGAGCAATCTATTAATTATTTATAGTAATGCGTTATTGATCCGTCTGGCTACCCTAGGCTGAACACTATATGTAAACCACCTATTTTACGCCATATATACTACAGTATCTCGACGTCCCTAGGTTGCAGGTGCATAACGCACCATCATTAGCGCCATCGAATATTTCACCTATCTGGCTCACATGCCCATTTGTCGAGCTTACGTAATCTTTGAACTGTCATTCAGTGCACAATTAACGCGTGTAAATAAGGTATGGACCTACGCACACCCACACCCATATAGGCAGCTATCGCTCTGCGTTGTTTGAATTACACGAGGGTAACTGATAACGGATATAGGACCGTAAACTGGTTATAAAGTAAACAAATTGTCACGGAATCACGACCCGCTGTATGCCCTTTTTAGCTTGACAATAGCAATTGTTTTTTACTTTGAAAGTAAATTTGAATGCATTGAATGACAAAACTCACTTTTAACTTAATATGATTGAATTCTAATGGAAATAATAACATGCACTGAAGTATATAATATTTAATGACATAGAGTTAATTGTAAATATTTATTAAACGTCATGAATATATGATTTTCTTGCAGAAATTTATTTTTCATGTTACGTAAACAATAAAATATACAATATGTAACAAACAACAATTTTTCATTATGAAAAATTTGGTATTTTAATTTTGAACGATTTAAAAACTAAATAACGAAAAATTTAATTAATGATGGACTGATTTCTGAAAATGTTATGGTCTCTAGTTGAGCTTTTTTCTCATTTTCTCCATTCCCCTAGGATGTTTTCTTTTTTTTCCGGTGCGTTTCCCTTTCATTCGGAATTAAAGTACCGATCCGTTGGTACTTCCGTTGGGGAACATAAACCGCACGGTATCTCAAATCTGCCTGGTGGTTTTGCACCATTACCAGCATTTAGCTCGTGCGTAATGAAAGTAACGTTGGTTGACTGCGGATCTACTATTACGGCCAGAAGTACCTTTGCGCGCTTTCAAAAAATTTGCATGATCAGCTGTTTCTATTTGTAACTTTTTATGTCTCGCAAAGTCGATTATTATTCAGATTTACAACTTTCAGGCTTTGTAAAATAATGAGTTAAAATCCTGTTAAATTGATAAGTTTATTATGAAGTGTAATTAATTTTAAAAATGCGGTTACAAATTCTCTGGCGAGGGCTTATATAACTACGTTTAGAGCGCTCTCTATAGACACTGACTGGGAAATGCTTCCCACCTCTTTTACAGCCCATTATACAAGCTTTCTGGCATACTTGGAAGTAAGTCGAAAGCACATTTGTGGACTAAAATATGTCATACTCTTGCACTTTATACCCTTTATATAGAACATTTGCAAGAAGATCTAAATAAATCATTTCGAATACACATTTTTTATTCTCAGGGATATTGAGATATTTATTACATTTTTATTTGTAACATTTTTAGCTTTGTAGATTGTTTGCTTTTCGAATGAGTGCCAAGCTTACAGAATATATATTCGTGGGCTAACAAAACAAGTTAGGCAACTCGTAGGTACTACATCGTTACTGAAAAAGTTAGGACTTTTGGAACAGGGTTTGAACGTGCTCGTTTTGTCAACAAACTCATGAGAAAGGGGCGATTGGTTCGCTCCTGTTTGAATAAGTATAGTTACCAGCCTAATAATAGAGCAGGATTGTAACGAGCACTGAATACAAAATTTTGAGAGGGTTAAACAAAATTCAACCTGCGCGATCAAACCGTCATAAACACCTTTTTTATTTTTTTTTTAATCTCTTAAATTAAATAATAAAATATATTAAGAATTGAAATTATTTCAGCAAGGACTTCTAATTTAAAAGCTTCGTTTTTTTTTTATCAAGTTTTAATTTCCTCTAATCAAAGTATTCCCGTGATAAATTGACCCTCACGTCTAAAGTAATAATTTCAAAAATTTATCTCACGCTTCAGTAAAAGGTTGAAATATCGCTGACCTCATTGCGGTTTTCCCCAACAGAAAAATTTCCTTCTGATTTCTGTGCAGTTAGTAGATAATGAAACTGCTTTTGCACAGAGATTTAAACTCCTTCAGCAATTATAAAAAATAAGTTGCATTAATTTGCCTGCTTTTGAAAAATGCTCTCAGTTCCCAGCTTTTTTAAAATTTCGATGGAAATAAAATTATCTTTCATTCGTAAGTAGATCTGCGTCTGAAAAAGCAGCAGAAAATGTTGATACCTGGATTTTTCTTGCAATCTTCATTTTTCATATTTTCCCTTGGAATAATCTACCATCTTCTATCTCGTTGGCTTCTTTTCTTTCCTTTTATTATCATTAAATTTTTTTTAAGCTTTTTTATTTAAGAAGAAGCTCAACCTTTGGAAGCAAAGTTAGAAGGAAGTCTCTGAAAGAGGGAAAGATAACGAGATGTGTCTGTGTTTGTCTTCTCATATTTGTGTGTATGATGCCAATTACTTGTTTTTATGAGCCGTATCGAATAACGTCTCCTGTAAGCTCACCTTTACCCACGTGACCTTCTCGTTGGCATTGGAGACATTTCTCTTTCGTCAAGGCTAATTTCGCCGCTTGTTAATTAGACAAATAAGCTGGTTTCGTAAAGGATTACAGAATCCTGCAATGTCACTCTAATAACAAGGAAGATGCTAGTTCTCAGAGAATTCTTTGGACAGCGACCGCAGACAAATTTCCAATTATGCACTATGTCTAAAACAATTAGAAATAGTGTCTCTATTTCACTCGTCTAAACGTTAAAAGTGATTACAAATGTTAAAAATCATTACAAAAGTTGAATAAATCTTAAAGTTTTCAAAGTCATCAACCAAGATTATTAAGTTATGTACTCGCTCGTCAGAAGATCAACTTCTTTATGAGTTAAATATCGAGCCAATTATATAGTTGTAATATGAATTAAAGTCGCTTCAAGAAATTTCAACTTTTCCTAAAGTTCCCTCCAATCTGTGATTGAAGGTTTAAATCTGAATTATTTCTCCAGTCTACTAAAACCGAAAAGTAAATAACAATTAGGAATAAAATAATATTGAGAAATAGAATATCTCAGTTGCAATTTTTATGAAAGAAAAACTAAATTCAATTGTTTTAAGCGACAGGCTGTCTACTTTGCGGGAATTTAAGGAAATCCGGAAATTTTCGGGGAATTGAAAAAAATCTGGAAAAATTCCGGAATTTCGTGGGAAAAATTTAGTAGACACCCTAAGCGAGAAATGATACTCTACTATCATTATCTTAAATTATGATCTGTTTTCACTGGAGAGATGGGATAGATTTTCTTCATAATTCGGATATAACTCTAAACCACGACTAAATTGTTCAGCTTCTATCCGATATGATGCGTTTATGCCTATCCACCCGACTACTCTGCATGCATTATATAACGCTTATTAGTTATTAGTTATTGAAGCGATAACACAATCACATAATCCCACGAGCTAACATACTCAGCAGCTCGTGATAATATCTAAATTCAAAAGATAATTTACATTTAAAGCGCCAATTAGGTAACTAATTTGCTGTTGTTATCAGAAAAATGTATAATAAAAACTAACAATTTCTAAACAGGGAAGGGGGTAGATATAAAACGAGGAACGTGAGATAAAAAAAAAGTATACGTTTTCCTATGAAACACCGATTGTCACTTCCAGTTCGCAGATTGACTTTGAAACCTGTAAATGGGGAAAATGTGCGTGGAAAAGTGTAAGAAATTTACGAGGTAATAACTGAAAAATGTACTTTGACGTAATGCGAAATTCCGATAAGACTAAGGGAACTTCAGATTTTTTTTCTGCAGTAAAGTTTCTAGGATATGAAATGTTAACCACGGTTGGGAGAATGCTCGTAAATACCCGTGTGTTAACGAGACAAATGTATTCTAGAAACGAGACGCCATAACAAGAAGGGTGAAACGTATATAAGTTTGCAGGAATCCTTGTAATATAAGCTCTAGTGTAAAAGGGCAAAGGGAAGGAGAAAGTTTCGTTGGAGTGATGATAGATCCTGTATAGCTCGACTCTTTAGGGAATGTCTATTCCAGCGAAAGTTATTGAATCAAACTTAATATTCAGCTTTAGTTTCGATGGGATGTTTACGTACTTGTGTGTCTCTATGTTCCACAGAATATTGAACTCGTGAGCATCGTGGGAATTTCAACTTTACTATTGGTTCTGATGTCAGAATAATTTAAATTCAGTCGTGAAAGCAACAAATATTGTTATATATTGAATGTTCTACTTTTTGTTATTTCATTGCCAAAGCTAGAATTTAAATTGTTGTTTCTTATTTTATGATATCGGAGATGTAACCCGTGAAAGAATATTTTCGATCTGGCGATTATTAAACGTAGGGAATTATATTCAGTGGCTAATCCAGCGTCGTAATTTCTTTTCCAATACGAACGCAGTCCGCGATACAATTTCTATTGGAATTAGTGCAGCCGCGGTAATCTTCTTTTCAGGATCGCTTAATTAAAAGAAATTCATTTTGAAATTCCCATCGGGGAAGTTACATCGTCGCGTGATCGGATTCCGCTCTCCCGCAGTAATTTGCCGGAACCAATCCGTTTCCTCATTCCCATTGGAAACTATGGGTCTTGCTTCGACGCTTCCAACTGAAATTGTGTTTCCCAAAGTCAGGGTTGATTGGACGCTATTTTTCTTTAAATATCAAGTAATTCTGTGTCCGTGATTTCAGATGAAAAATATTCTTAAAATTAATCATGTCATTATAAAAGTAATCTCGATTTTTCAGTAGGAGAATTTGTAATTTTATATTTTTTTCTGAATCTCAGTAGCAGATGAAGCACCAAATTTAATCATTCAAGAAGGAGGGGATGAAGAACAGGTGGAAACTCAAAGTCACGATGGTAAGTTTGATTTTTACCCTCCAGTTGTAAAAATTAATTAAAATTAAAAACTTTTTAATTAATTGCCTTCGACTTTTCATCACAGATGAAGAAGATGAAGAAGATGAAGAGGAGGAAGAAGAAAGAGAGCAACGCACTTGTGTGGAAACTGATTTTAAGTTTAAAGATTTCGTTGTCAGGTGTGGATAAATTATAAACTTTCAATCTTTCTAACTTTATCAATTAATTATTAATTTAAGAAATTGAAATTAAAATGCAATTAAATTAGAATCATCAGTCTTAGGAGATTGAAATAATTTTTTAAATAATTGTTTTACACTCGAAAATTTTTGTGAGTCATAAGAGATTAGATTAGAAGCGAGTAGTTTATTTTCTTCTGAAGGGTAAAAATTCAATTTCCTCGGAAACTATCTTTTCCTGTGTGGGAAAACGTTATACTGAAGATTACTGTGACATGTAGGTTCGCCAATATGAAAGTGGTTAAGGCGATGGCACTCCTTCTTCAAGGATTTGAAATGAATTCAATCAATGTGAATCACTATATCGCCAAAATGCTGCATCGAATCGCCTGGGAATGCAAAATGCCAGCCATGATTTTTCAAGCTTCGATATTCAGGACCTTTCAAAGAATACTGGACTCCAAATCACCTGAACACAAGGTAAAATCCTTGACAAAGATCCTGGAATTTTCTCTCGTATTTTAAAATTCATTAAAATTATTCTCATTCAGTATAAGCTGATAAAAGAATGATACAGTCGGGTTATAAAAAGAGAGAAGTAATAAATTGTTTTGCTTATTTTCTAGAAATGAATTTTCCTCGCAAGGTGGTGATTAGCTTGGGAAAGTTTGAAAGCTTGAGTTTCTTCTCAATAGATTTCCAAGAGAGTGTCGTGTATTTGTAAGAAGCTTAAGTCGAATGTTGGATGTTGATGTTTCAGGAGCTGCAAAAGTTTGCCATCTTCATAATTCGCAGTTTCACGGAGGTCGCACAAAAGAATCGTAAGGCGTACATGGAATTGCTGTTCTGGAAGACAACTCACCATGCCGTCGAAATGGTTGAGGGTTACGACACAGAACCAGCAAACAAGAAAGTTTCTCGCGCCGTCTGGTCCGAAGAAGAAGAAGACGAACTACGCACCTTATTCATGGAGCATCAAACTAACAAGTATCCTCAAGGTATCGGTGTTCCATCAACTTTTCACCAAGAAAGATGTCTCCTCTAACGAAAAAAGAATCATCTCCTTCTCGCTAAAACTTTGCTGCTATAAACTCATTTCTTATTGGGCATTTATTGGGCTCGCAAACTTTCCCACGATTCTGTCACGTTCCTAATATCAGAAAATATTGAAAAGTAATTAAAACGGATTTTTTTTAATTTACAGACCTAATCGACTGGCTTTTGGACAACTTGATCAATAAAAATAGAACTAGGCGAGGGCTGCTGAAAAAACTGAAAGAGATGTGTCTTATCGTCAATTCGAAGGTACTTTAATTTTACTATAAAAAAATAGAACGAAAATGAAATATGTAAATTTTTCTATTTATTCCATTGAAGTTAAATATAAAATGGAACAAATAGACCCATCTGTTTTACATATTGTATTTTCGTTTTATTTATTCTCTACCAAATTCTGATTTCCTCTTCTAAAATGCCATTTCCACGTTCACGCATTCCTGTTTCTGGTTCCCCTCAACAGTTTCGCAGTGACACGTTCGAATGATTTATATCTGACCCCAAATAAGTTTTAAGACTGTCGCTCTTTTAGGGCAAACACATGCGAAAAAACAGAATCGAGTCTCTTCAGGGAATTCCAGACTACGAGGCGAAATTTATGTCTTCGCTATGCATGGATTATTTCATGCAAAACTTGAGACCGATTATTTATATCGCAGTTCTTTTGGGAGCTTCAACCTAGCTTTATTTTTCCAATTGGATTTTTAATTTTTAGAGTGTCAGAAGTGAAATTCAGCAAAGAGTTCCGAAAGAATGGGCTGAGGAAGAAGTCGCTCAATTAGCTGAACTGTGGGAGGAAGTCAAAGAAGAAACTGGTACGTAATTAAGGTTCAGAAAAATGATATTTTAAATTTGGAAGACTTAAAATAAATACAGAAACCAAATAGCAATTTCAAACTAAAATACTTCAATCTGTTTTGAAAACAGATCCTGTTGATCTTATTTATGACGGATTGCGGATTAAGCGACCCAAAGCAAAGATCAAAGAGAAGCTTCTGGAATTGGGATTGGCAAAGGATCGAAAGGAACTACGTAAAAAACGCACCAAGAAAAGCAACGCAGGTTAGTGTCGCTTCTGATTTAGACCTCAACCCCCAATCGTTTCTTCCAATTTATCCAACTCCATATATCTTCCTTACTTTCCTCAAACCAACATTCTCGTTCAATCTGTTCGACTATATCTCGATTGACTGAAAAAATTTTCCACCCTTGACCTCTGCCTAGTTTCTGCATAGGAATAAAATAAAAAGTTGAAAATACAGTTTCGAGAAGAGCGTCCTGCATTAGAACGTTTCAAATATCGTCACTTTACTCTAACGTTTATTGGCTCTTCAGCTAATTCGAGATTTGTACTTCTGCAAAAGATCTCGACTAACAATGAGTGATTTGGTGGAACAGGTTCGCGTATGAATTTTCGCTTTAACGCGTTCAAAGTTTCACATTATGTCACTTTAGCAGAGCGTTAGTGTCAGATGTTGCCACCTTTTGTTCAAGCGTTTCTCATCAGCATGTCTGTTAGCCTTTCAGCTTTCGCAATAAGTCCAATAGCTCTTCATAATCGCGATGCACATATATCCATCAATTTCAAGTTTGACTGTTGATTCTAGAGTTTTGGTATCGAGATGAATAACAGGCTGCCTGAAACAGTAATAAATTTTGGATTAGCGTCGATTCTAAAGGATATTTTCCGATATTGTGCAGTATTAAATTTAACTACTTTATTTCTAATATTAAGGGCATATAATATATAGTCTATCATGTCACATAATTAGAAAAATGGTTTCCTTTGTTAGAATGGAAAATAAAAATAACCCTTTATCAGCTGCTTAGATGAAAAAATTCGTTGTTTGTCTCTTGTAGTGGCGTTACGGGAAATTTCATATTTACCATAGAAATTGTTTTTCACTCCTGAACCTCATTTGTATTCAATGCATCGCGATAGATCGGACCGCAGAGGTAAAAGCGAGGTATATGAAATATTAAAGGTTGCTTTTCTATGGCAAGGTAGCTCTTGGGAATTTTATAAAATGTTACTGTAAACATAAACTTCCTTCCCTTTTCAAACTATATCGCAGGATTTACTATCTTGACAATGGGGAAGGTCTCATTTCATTACATGCTTCGATGAAATCTACAAAGGAAATAGAATAGGGATGAGAAAAGGGTAAAGTAGAATTGGTCGTTCATTATTCTTAATATCCTCTTATATTATTCTGAATAAAAATATATCTTTTATTAAGAAATCATTTGAAAAACCTTTCTAGTTAATTAAATGATCTTTGATAATATTTTATTTTTAATTTGAATGACTAAATTTGTCTTAGGTCCAAAGTCAACGTGGGAAACTTCATCAAGAAGTGGATCCGGGAGTGACTCTGATGATTCTGATAAAGATGGATCCAGATCTTCACAAAGTGTCCAGAGAAAACCAACAAAGAAAAATAAGAGTAAAAAACAAACTAAGAAGCAACCCTTTATTATGTATACTGATGCTCAATTGTCAGGACTGTTGAAGGACGTCATTGAGAATAGTAATTAATTTTATTTCCATTTACTGATATTGTGACAGCTTCGAAAAATTGACTCTTTTAATATACAAGAGTTTTTCTGAGTTGGAAACTGACGATGCTCGACTTTTTGATTAGACATGCAGGAGGCGTTGGAGTGGATCAAGGAAAGTTTGGAAGAGTCCTTGGAAGATAGAGACGAGGAAAGTGATGAAGGAATCGCCATCGTCCCTCTGACCGCGGAGACGTCGGCGGCTATGGATTCGCCAAGTTTTCAACGACTTATTCGCGCAATGGGAATCGAACCACCCGACTTGCAGCAAGCTTATTGGAGGATACCAGCGAGCATGCTTCCGGCTACGATCAAAAAACGGTGCACTCTCATTGTAGCCGCACTCCAGGGTGAATTCGTTACTGAAGGTTGGTATAAAGATATTAAACGATTTAAACACCCTTTCTTCCATTTAAGTTCCTTAAGTTCTTTACTTTTATTTGCTTTCCTCAGAGCCCAAGAAGTTAACCGCGATCGATTCGGATTCCGAGGACGACGAGGATGTTCTCGAGAATGTTAAGAAATTCTTTAAAAAGACGAACGTCGAAGCCAATGGTGAGATTTTCTTTCTCTTTTATCGATTCAATGACGACGAAATTTCGTTTGTACTTTGCTTTCAAGTATTAAAAAGAGCGAATAATATTAGGAAGTTATTTGGGATTATGAACTTCAATAATTCCTTTGAGACTCAACCTTTGAATGTGTATATCCAGATTTATTTTAAAAGATGTTTTTACTTTCAGAGTTCTACAAATAATGCACTACTATAGCCAATTAAAATATTTTTTATTTCATTCATACTGTATTTTGATCTTTGTATTTTTAGCGGCATTACAACGCACGATATCTACTCCTTTAAATGTCAGTGAGAATTCAGCAATATCGGTAAATGGCGAGCACAGCGAATCGAAAGCTAAAAGCAGTCAGAATGCGAGCAATAAAGCTGAGGCACTTGGGAAAAACGGTATTTTATGTTCCATGATATGAAATTGGTATACAAAATTTGTGTACTTTATTTGAAGTAGTTTTAAAATACATTTTTCATCGTAATGATTTATATTAAATATAAAATCAATATTTATATAGGCAACAAGAAAGCTCAACCTAATGATAATGTTGAAATTTCGTCAGACTCCGAAATGGATCATCCAGTAATTTCGAAGAAAGCTAAATTGTCTATTTAAATTTCTTTTATTACATTCTTTATCTACAAAGAGGAAGGAGATTTAAATAAAAATTTAAAATTCAATTTGTAGGAAGAAGAAAATCCAAAGCTACCCGATTAGAGAAAATGGAGATTTCTTCAGAGTCTGAAATTGAGGATGAAACCATTTTAAATTCCAGGAGATCAAACTCAAGCGGAGATCAAAGCAGAGTCAGCTCAAAACCTTCAAAAAGAATCGATATTTCTTCTGATTCTGAACCGGAATCTGCGAAAATTGAAAATGACCGTTCTGGTAATTCTTACATTATATTTTGTTGGCAATTTTTCACAACTAATCTTTAAAATTATTATAAATAACAATAAGAAATTTGTATTTAATTTTTAGAACAAGAAAAATCACAGAAGTGGAAATCAAAGTCGGGACGAGTTCAAAAAATGGTAGATTCTTCTGATTCTGAAACTGAACTCGCAAATCTTACAAGTGAACATTCAGGTTGGATTTTATTTTTATACTAAACATTTTAATTGTGCTTAATTAAATGTTTGTAATTTCTTATAAAAATTTCAGAAGATGCAAAGCGAGATCGTTCGGAAAATTCAGATACGGACACACCACTAACTAAAAAACGTCGAGTTTTCCAAAGCGACGAAGAAGAGGATGAATTCGATAGTGAAAAAACACAAGCAACAAAAGAAGTTCGCAGAATCATAAGCGATGACGAAGATTAAATTTTAACTCGTGCCTTCTACCTCTCCTACATTTTATTTCAGGTATTTTAAGACAATTACCAGTTTTTTTTTCTCTAAAGTAAATCGATTTTTTCGATTTTTGAATGTCAGATAGCGAATGTACCGGTAAAGTGAATTGCACAATGTTAAATTTGCGAGCTTCGTGCCCTCTAGAAGAATAGGGGAATACTCAGTCTAGAATAATCGATTACAGATTACAGAATGCCTTCTTATCATAATAACGTAACTTTACAGTTTATCGGAAACGTTTTTGTTGGTTTCATTTATTGACTGTTGTTTATGAAATTAAAAGAATAGTTTTAACTTTACTACAAGTTTTTTGTATTATCAACACACTTAATCTTAATATGTATCAGTGTGTTATTATTTTTTTATAAGTAACATGAACTCGTTTTATAACAAAAAAAAAACTTTTTTAATGTTTTTATCTAATTAGATATAAATTATCATAAGTACAACTATGGCCATTCTTTTGTACATCCATATGAAAATCCACTTGGATATCCATGAAAAATTCGGATCGTAATTTAAAATTCTTCACATGAAGTGTCAATGTAACTTCACGTAGAGTTCTACGTGGAAATCTACGCGGGAGATGAAGTGGAATTATTAAGGGAACTTCACGTAAAATTTGGATGGTAATAGGAAACTCTTTTCGTGGGACCACCTGATTTTTCACAAGGTATTCCACGTAAATGTCCACGTTGATTTTTTTAATCTGGGGAATCTTCAGTTCCATAAATAAAACAGGATGAATTTTCCAAAAAGTTTTTTTTCTTTTTTTAGTCTATTCCTACTTTAAAACTTAACATGTGGGATTTGAAGAAGGTGCCAAGAAAAACAGTTCTGGAAAGGCGTCCACATTTCGTCAAGTACCGCCGAGGCGAACATGCTCAATGAAAAGTAGACTAGCTGCAAAGCCTGCAAAGTTGAAGAGCCAGCAAAATACCTCCTTTCCCATGTGGTAACCCGATATTCGGTTGGCCAATGTGGATGACTTTACGTCTTTTGATGGGCAGGTGAGGAGTCTTGGCGAGTGTCAACAGCATATACGTATAGGTATGGAATAATTGCGGACGACGACCAGCCCTTCTTTTTTTTTTCTAAGCGTCTTAGCGTCTCCGCAAGATTCGAATATGGGCAGAGTGTATAATGTCGCCGCAAGGACTCCGTATCCCGCGGATTCCATACCAGAAAAACATACTTCACAAGGAAGTATTAACAACAACGATCGATGAACTAATAGAAAATAATCGCACCTCCTTCTCTGCATAAACACCTGGTAATCTCGTGTCGAAATCGAGCTAAATCGGACGTTTTAACGATGTCCGTTTTATAATACCCACCTTTCATTCCAAAACATTTATACCAATCGATTGAAACCCACTTCATATTTGCTAATCTTAATTTTTTTATGTTCTTCTTACTATAGGAAAGACATACAGGGATTAGTATAAGTATAGGAATTTTTCACGGGAAGTTTTTGAGCTTGAATCTCATATCAGTATACATATAGGAAATTCTACTAAACTTGTTTACTCTCCTTGAAGAATATTTTCATGACACACTTACATACGAAAGTACACACATATGACATTTTCTCTTTATATTTCGGTTCAAAAAGTGAAGATAAAAAAATTGTTTATTTAAAAAGATTTTTTTGAATCCGCAGAACAGGAATGTAGATTAGAAAATTATGTCAAAAAAAAGAAGGGGAACTGTTATTACTGAATTTAGGGCAATTATAAATTTTCCGACAAAGAAAATCTAAGATAGGAATTTATTTATGTTGGGTAGAAAATAAATTGTTTTTTGTGAAATTGATTGGAATTAATGAATAAGAAATTAGGAATAGATATATAATGGGCTCTGAGATTACGAACGCGTTGGTGGGTCCACAGGCGGGAGTGCAATGAAAATATGGACAGTAGATTTACGAAAGGCGACCACGTGCATTCAAAATGCGACTTCCCAATAACAGAAAAACAGGAGAGACGAAGAGGTTGTTCATTGAACCGGCTCTTTCCCCGGCTTTATTATGGAGAATGAACTCGAACACGTGGTCGGAATATCAGGGGAACATGAAGTCAAAGAGACAGTTGAATAGATAATTAAAGAGCTCTTCATGTTTTGTTTTCCTGATGCAATTGCTGAAATTTTGTCTCGATTTAGTGACCGAATAAACTCGAATACGTGGTCGGAGTATTAAAGAACATGAAAGCGAAGAATTATGCAAAGATATGGACACAGGGCCGTGCGCAAGGGGGTTTTTGTGGGTTCAAACCCTCCCCCATAAACAAATTAAAATTAAAAATTAGATTTTATTTTACATTCAAGACAATCGTTTGAAAGTAATTTTTTTATTGTACCATAAATTAATCATAAAAATATTTCGATCTTTGTCTTATAGAAAGTGTTACTGAATATGATTAAACGACAACAGAGATTCTGACGACAAGCAAATCGATAATTGTATATAATTTATTGGAAAAAAGTCCCCCCCCCCGACATGAATTCCTGCACACGGCCCTGTATGAACGAATACCCCTTCGCTAAGTATGTTCTTCTGGTATTGGGAGCGTACGCGTACCCTGCTATTAGGCAATCATATATACGAGAAAGTAAATAAAGAACTCTTCTCGCATTATGCTCTCCTAATACAAGCGCGGGCTCCTTATACGGTTGTAGGTGGAAAGTGGTCTCTCTCCTTCTCCCCACTATTCCATCTGGGATCAAGATGATCAACGTGTAAGCTGGGAAGTATAATTGAAGGGGTTAAGGGCATATTTGAGTTTACAGAAGACAAAAAGCGTTTCAAAAAATCGAATTTTGAGTTTAAAAAAAAAGTCCACTGGAGATCAAAAAAAAAAAACTTAGGAAAAAATAAAATGGGATAGGAAAAAAAACTTGATTGAAAAAAGTAATATATAATAGTTATAAATAAAATCATAAAGAAAGTCATAAATAAAACGAGTACTATTTTTAATTTTATTTTTCGCTGAGATTGATGCAATATGTACTATAAAAAATTGTTTATCTTGATAAAACAGTAATAAAATGAGTCAATGTCATGTTTTTGAAAATATAATCAGGATCCTCGAATCTTTAGGTGGTTATAAAAGCGTACTCGGATTGAAAGTAGCATCAGATTGATTTATCATTGGAGACAGTTACTAAAATGTCTCCATATTTCACTTTTTTATTTTTCGTGACAATTGCATCAAGCGCATTGGGTTTGGAAGATGGTAATAATAATCACTAATTTATTAGAAACATATGTTTAAAATTTCTTTACACATACATCATGTTTAATAAAAAAAAAAAATATATCAAAACCGTTTTCTAATTTATCCATTTTATTTTACTAAACTCCATAGTAAGTTTTCAAGATAAACCTCGACCACTATATTCAGATTGTGGACCATACGGATATTTAGATACTGGATGTGGATCTCCGTGCAATGAACCGCATTGCAGCGACTATCAAAGAAAAAACGTATCGCGTATATGTGCTGCTGTAAGTTGATTTTAAGATTTTTTTTTAACAAAAATGTCAGCAAAAAAATATGGACCGTTAGAAATTATACCTACCAATTCTTATATATAAAATATAATTATATGAAGATATTTTATTTTTTTATTTTAACAGGTGTGTGTGGCAGTATGTAAATGCAATTCGGGATTTGTAATAGATGATGCTTCTGGTTTATGTGTTGCAACAAAATATTGCAAGAAGCACAATTCAAATAAAAAGAAAGGGCTAAAAGTAACTAAAGGAAAACCAGAAGAGGCATCAAAAATACATGAAGCTTGAAATATTTATTTGTTATGTAAATTTATTGTATTAAGCAAATGTGTTACTTACCATATGAGCAGGTTTAAAAACCCGTGTTTTTTTCTACAATTTTTACATTTTAAAAAAAAATTTAGGCAACATTCGTCCTTGTTTATGTTCTTGACGGATGTTGACTCTAATTTTTTTGAAAATGTAAAAATTGTAGAAAAAAACCCGGGTTATCTAAATTTGCTCATATGGTAAGTAACACATGCCCTTAAACGTGACATTAAATATACAAATGAAATTTTAAAATTATTGTTTCAATTATCAATTTAATAACCCAATGCTATATATTTCAATTAAAAGTATTTGCTCAGCTTAATAATTATCTTAACTTTTGGTAAAGGTCTATATGTTTTCCAAGTAAAAATAAATTATTTTTGTTTGCGACTTAATAATACCAATTAAATGCTGTAAAAATTCCACGCTCTACAAACAAAAGTGGAAAGTGGAAATTTTTTCATTTAGGAACGGTATTTTAGATTTTATTTTTCGCTGAGATTGTTGATTCTGAATAAATACTGATGCAAGATGCAGTATAGGAAATTTGTTATCTTGAAAAAAAAGTAATAAAATGAGTCAATGGCAAGTTTATGAAAAAATAATCTGGATCCTCGAATCTTTAGATGGTTATAAAAGCAGACTCGGATTGAAAGTAGCATTAGTTTCATGTATCATTTTAGACAGTTATTACAATGTCTCCATTTTTCATTTTTTTATTTTTCGTGACGATTGCATCAGGCGCATTCAGTTTGGAAGATGGTAATAATAATCATTAATTTATTAGCCATATATATTTAAAATTTTTCACATATACATCTTTAATAAAAAAAAATATGTTAAAACCATTTTCTAATTTATTCATTTTATTTTACTAGACTCCATAATAAATTCTCCATTGATCCGTCAATCACAAAAATTAACTTGTGGACGATACGGATATTTAGATGGATGTGCATCTGCGTGTGAACCACGTTGCAGCACCTATGAAAATAAAGACATTTTATGTATTGAGGTAAGTTAATTTTCAAAAGTTTTATTTTAAACAAAATTGTCAACTAAAAAAAAATATGGGTCGGTAGAAATTATACCCATTCTTATATATATAATTATATAAAGATATTTTATTTTTTTATTTTCACAGATGTGTGTGACAGACTGCAAATGCAATCCAGGATTTGTCATAGATGATGATTCTGGTTTATGTGTTGCAACCAAATACTGCAAAAAGCCCAAATCAAATAAGAAGACAGGCCAAAAGGGAACTAAAGGAAAACCAAAAGAAGCACCAATAACACACGAAGCTTGAAATAATTGACTGTTATGTAAATTTATTGTATTCAACGTGACAATAAATATACAAATGAAATTTAAAAATTACTGTTTCAATTATCAATTTGATTGTCCAATGTTATATATTTGGATTGAAAGTACATATTTGTTCAAGTTATTGAAAATTATTTGGTACAAATCTATATCTTTTCCCAGTAACAATAAACTATTTTTGTTTACGTCTTAATAATACCAATTAAATGATGACGAAAGAGACTCTTATTGCCCGATTAATTTGTCCTCCAAATGAGTAATAAAATTAAATTTGCAAAACATTTTTCTTATCATGTGGCCCGTCATTAAACCAAAGTCAATAAAAAAATATTCAGCTCACGAAAGTCATATAAAGCGGAATAATGAACAAACGTAAATATTAAAAACGACTTACCAAAAGATTATTTTAAATGAAATAGTCAACTAAAAAAATTGTGGGCCACAATTTTTGTCAGATAACAATAAAAGATTTCTTTGCAAATAATACTTACGATAGAAAATTTTATTTTCTGATAAATTTTTCCTCCAAATGAATAATAAAATTAACTTCACAAAACTTTTTGCTTATCATGTGGCACGTGATTAAACCAAAGTCAATAAAAAATATGTAGCACACAAGTCATATAAAGCGGAATATAAAAACAGACATCAATTCAGAATAACATTTTAGTTTCAATAAAAATTTCGAAAAGAGTTGCCAAGATGTCTCCTATTTTTACTACTTTATTTTTCGTCATAGTTGCTTCTGCCGCAGTGAACTGTCAACTACTGTGTAAAAAATATTCCATTTATTATTAAATTTTTATTTTAGATTTGTAAATTATTAATTCAACTTTGTTTAATTTTTACGCAGTGCCATTCTTGATTCCACCGCAAGTTACAGCCTGTGGACCAAATGGAGAAAGCGTTAAATGTGCACCAAAGTGTCAACTGACATGCAAAACTTATAAGTCAAATTGTCTCTGTACAGAAGACGTAAGTTGATGTTGAAAAATGTCTCAATGTCTCAATTGTAAAATTATGCATGATTCAATTTTTAAAAAATTATACGCACATAGGCGTAATTTATACACATATAACTATTTATTTATTTTTTGTTTCAGAAGCCAGGTAAAAACTGTGAGGCAGGTTGTAAATGTAACTCGGGTTATGTAGTCGATGAAGACTCTGGTTTGTGTGTTTTACCCAGATATTGCGAAAAAGTTGTACTGAAGAAACAATCTTCCCCCGCTAAACCAGACCCGAACTGGATGCAGAAGTTATAGTTTACTTAACTTCTATAAAAAAAATAATGAAAGAAGGTTTGTTCTTTCTTGGGAATTTATTATACCTATTCAAAATTAAAATAAATTCATAAATGTGGAATTAAATTGTTTTGTATCCTTATTAGACTTACCCTCTGTTAATTAAAATTATTTAACCAAATTAAAAATATTAAAATTGTATTAACAAATTAATATTTGTCATGATGAAATAAAAATTAAATATTGCCTGATTTTTTCGTAAACATTGCATACAGTTTTTATAGCTTAAGCCTAAGGAGATAAGAAGACAAGAGGACCAACTAAGACCTTGAAAACAAGTATGGAATCTCTGGAGCAAAAAGAACGTGTACTTATAGAGTACTCGACAAATTTTACCTCTTCTGTCGTATAAACCCCGCGTGTATGTACTCCAGACAATTACGTGCGTCGTCTCAAGGCACATGAAATACTTGTGTATACGTACACACAATTTCTGAAATAGGATGTAATCAACAATTCTTATTCAAACATTTTTCGGTCGAAATTTTGAGCATTCAATTATTTAGATTTACTCTTAAAAATGTTTAATTAACTTTTGATAATGCTAATTGTCTCATTAACTTCAATGATGATGACGATGATAACTTCAATTTTAATATGAAATGAAAGGTAACTTATTTTTCAATGAATAAACTTCAAATAACTTTTTGAATTTCTTTATTTTTATTAAAATCGAATGAAACAATTGATCGGAGCAATTTGCAGCTAATAAATTATGCCCTTTATTGACACAAAACATTTTACCCTTCTTTCAATCAAGGGCTGAGAAAAAGTTCAAAAAAAGTAAAAAGTCAAAGACCGGTATATAAGTTGGCCTGGCCCGACTTTTCGGTGATATCGAACGGTCCCCCCTTCCACAAGAGTTCAACCCCCCTTTCCTCACCCTGTTTCTCATCATAGTGGTCCCGGAGAACTCTACTTGGTGATGGTGCCCTGACTTCTACGTTGTCCAATGCGTTGCCAAAATTCGGGGATGATTGATGGCTATTACCTGGACCAACTTTCAGCCTATCTCCATTCTCTCCATCAGCATCAGAAGTTAATCACAAAACTGAATACAGCATAAGATACGTAATGTCGACTCTATATAGCAACATGTGCATTTATTCCACAATTTCGTTTTGCCCCTCAGGAACGTGACTAGGATCCTTTGAACCCGTCTTTTGAGAAAAGGAAGCAGTAAAAAGTATTTCCAAAATATTGACAACAATAGTAACATTTTATCCTGCATAAAAATATTTAAAATCTCATGTTTTGGCATAAAATCGTACAATTCAACCTGTATTGTGATAAAAAAAAATTTTTTTTATTCGTATATTTCAATACATGACTCTATTTAAATAATAGACCTCTATATCTGCTCTTATCAAACAGCAGTTCCAGCAGCGTACTCAATATACTCACGCTCCTGATTCACAGCCTCTTCACGGCTCTGTTTCCCGTTGCCACAACAACATGCGTGGCTCTTTATTAATGACAATTAACATTCATTGAAATCGACTGATTGACTACAATCTATAAATGTTGCAAAATAATTCCAGGACTTGTACTTTCAAACCTACATTTTCATCTTTAAATGCGATATTATGGCCATAATGTTAATATAAACTTTCAAAAGTTGAAAGGCAGTGAGCCTATAACTTCCAGGACCATGTATGTAAAGCAATATTTAATTGTTAAGAATTTAAAAATTATAAGCTATTATGACTGCTTAAATTAATACATAATTATGAACTTATCTGATTAATCAGAACTATAAAGAGAACGGAAGCTGGTAATTTTTATTCAGTTATTAACCCACTAATTTAATGAAACTAATAGATAATAGATAAGAGATAATAGGTATAAGAGAAGATATAAAGAAACGATTTATGTTCCCATCTTTGAATTAATTGTAAAAGAATTTTATTTCTTTACTATTAATTGATATTGAATAAATGTTTATGTATTATTAAGATCTATAGAAATTATTTATTTATTTAGAATATACTTTCGACATTGTTTTCATTTGATACAGAAATAGGATAGACTATAATAAGCAAAATAAAAATTGTTGATCATTATCTATATAACAGGTATGTACATTCATTCGTTTTTGTGTTTATAAAATTATGCATACAATTCATAATTATATAAGGTGTAATTGTAATTATTATAAAGTGCTTTATATGTAACATATGTTATGTGTTACAGATGGAAGAAGAGCCTTATAATTTTTCTTTCCTTCCAAAGTTTTTTCTTATCATTTTTTCATATAAAATTCCACGAGTCCACGACCTTGGAGTCTTCGAGCTGTTGCCAACTCCACATTTACCTTTAGTTTTGTAACTGAATGTGTCGCAAACGGCCGGTCATTGGCGTACGCCTTTATCCGGCGAACATGAGATGATAAGAATCGAAAGAGTTGAGATTAAGGCGCGAACATACACTTTTAATTCGCCACATAGGTATGTATGCTTTTTTTTATTATTGCTAATGGTAGCGAATTTTTTTACACATTCTTTTAAAACTCATTTTCAAGAATATTTTTTAAAACTTTTCTGTAACTGTTGAAGAATAAAAAGTAACATGTTCTACTGAATTTTAGTAATAATAACAGATTATTAACAGAAAAAATAACATAAGTAACTGAAAATGTGATCCCAGAAAATAATAACTATTCAGTAATAGTTCTGGAAAATCTTACGCGCGTTCTGTAACAATTCCGTAATTGTTATAATATAGCGAAACAAAACGATAAAAAACTTCCTTCAAATATATCGTGAAATATAACAATTTTTTAACAATTTTTTTCATGAGGAGTGAGAAGTTGAGTCGTACCTGACTTAGGAGGTCGATGTCGATTCTTAGCATAAGAAAGTCGAGCAAGTTGGCATCTAAACATTTCAACTACCAGCACGACTCACATGTTATCCTCGTAAAAAGATTTACTAGTCTCCGGTTATGTTAGATGCATCATTATATTACTAATTACGGTAGGTTAGTTGCATACAAAACGTCACTCTACGCGTCAAAACACGTAGAATGACTAGCACGTGTCTCTGACATAAATGAATGGAGGATTTTTTTTGCAGATATTCGCTATAGATAACAAGTTCCGTCTGGTTTTCACCGCCTCTCACTCGCTTGTTATACATGATTTTTAGCAAAGTTTTAATTTTAACCATTTAAAAACGTCTGAAAAAATGTAGAAAGTGATGGAGGTCGAAAGATATGTCTTCCTTGCTAGCTAAAGGGATAAAGTTTATTTTGCAATCATTGGTCATCAAATTATCGCAAATTTTTGCCATCACAATCAGTCAATATCTGATCTAATCTAAACATTCCTGAGTACAATTTTTTCTGCAAATATTGCTTCAAGCACCTCAAAAATAGTTTTTATAGAAAAAACTATCCATTTTTTAATTCTATACTTCAACGCATATGAAATTTCACCCCCAAAAACTACCCTACACGAAAAACATCATAAAAATCTAAAAATCGAGTAAACAAGCCAATAGTTAATAAAAAATCCTTTCCTGAACACCATTTCTCTCTCATTCCTGTACATAAACTGTTAAAAAACTTCATAATATTATTTGTTTTTACACAAAATCGTGAATTATTTTAATAGGACTATATTAAAAGCCACATCTTTAGTCACACTGTTTAAAATCTTAACAACATTTTATATTTTGTTGATATATCATTACCAACGGATGCCATGATTTTAACGTTATCTTCAGAATGTCGGTCTTTTACCTGAAGAGCATTTACAATTCTACTTCATCCGTAATCGATGAATGCTCTTTTTTATTTAAGGACATGTAATACTTTACCATAAGAGCAAATTAGTTAAATCAATTATACATTCATAATAAGAAATATTTTTAAATAATAAGTCAATAAACCTTCATCTACATGAGACGAAGGTTTATTGACTCTTATTTACTAAAAATATTTATTATTATGAATGTATAATTGGTATAACTAATTTGCTCTTAAGGTAAAGTATCACATGACCTTAAACAAAAATTTAAAAATTCGAAGTGAATAACGTATTTGAACCATTTTTTATAAAAGAGCAGAAATTATTTTTATATACCAGTTTCTTAAAATCCTTCTTAAATTATGCATCTGTAATTAATTTCTATAAACGCACTCCACATATAATTTCTATTATTTTCCTGCATACTCTCACAGTTTTCGCGGAAACCTGTAAATAGCAGAAATAGTATATGTTACTGTTACATTAGTCTAATCGATGATACAGGTGCATCAAATTTCAAAAGAAGAACCTTTCTATCGACGTTTCAAGTAATCCGAGACTTGTTTTGAGTTTCCAGTATCACCCCTATATTTCCATTACTCGTACCGACTTAATGATCCTCTCTTTTTCCATTGTTATTCCATCCATTTCAGTTTTTTAAATGAAAAAAAATTGATTTATTTACTTTGTAAGCACTTTTTAAGCGAATGATAAAGTTTCTTAAATGTTAATTCTGTTTCCTACGTTTAATTTTGTTAATACAATAAAACTCAATTCTATATACTTAAATCAGCTAATATTCAGCAATATTTTTATAATTCCATCCTCTTGACATTCAAAAAATGTTTATAATGGTCAAAGAGGGGGAGAGTTGCATATTTTGACAAACGTTTCCTATAGAATGTTTTTTACCTACTCTATAGGTTGCTATATAGTATAGGAAAACACTCAACACCGACTTCGATACTTTCAGTTTGCCTTGTGCGCTTTACTCGAGCAGGTGTGCCTTGTTTCGATTTTCTGTAGTTCTTACCATGCTAACTTTGCTTTAGACTGTGATCAGTGCATCGAATTTTTTTTTAAGTTACAGTGTTTGTGTAAAAAATTTAAACTTTAATAATCCAATTTTAAGTCGATTTTTCTCGAAAATTGTGGTAAGTAAACAAAATAATTTTATACAAATTTAAGTTTATCACGTTTGTCTTCTGCAAATTTTATTGACTTAAGTATAGCAACTTTATTGTTAAATTAAAATCTTTTTTATCTGAGCACACAGATCAAAGAAACGCAATTTACCATCGTAATGGCATTTCTTTTACCCATACAAGGAAATGGAACGATGTAATAAAATTATGAAATTGTCTCCTGTTGCACTCGATCGTATTCTTCTATTTTATTACATAATGTATCACATGAGATAAGAAACATAATAAGTTACAGGAAGAAGTGTGAAATTCGATCATTCTTACTTTCCATTTCTTATGCTTTCAATCATTGAATTAAATCCATTTTGGATATGTAAGCAATGTTGAAAATATCATATTTTTATTATACTCAGATTTTAAGTTCATAATTTGTTCTCTGGAATTAAGTAATTAATTATAACATACATTAAAATCCTTCTGCAAAAAAGATATTGCAAGTTTATTTAACTTTTTTTTTGACTGAGTAAAAATAAGAAAATATAAATGCAAGTATAAGCACCTTTTTGTTTTCTTAAAGATCATGAAGGAGATGCTCATTTTCCCACGATACTAATCAGCAGACAGAGCATATCAAGACAAAAAGATGTTCAGAATTCATTGCCGGCTCGAGTTTCAGTTCAGGCATTATTTTAAAATTGCATTTTCTTCGCTAAATTTAATTACATGCCAAGATCTATGAAAATTAACAAACAATTTCTTGATCTCGTTGTTTATTGGTCCATACCTCTTCGAGGATTCTGGCCATGATCTCTTTTGTTTGATGAATTCATTCTTCGAAGATAGAAAATGTGTTCTCTTCAAGCATATAATTTGCATTCTATCGCCGAAAGTAGTTTTATGTCTTCATATATAACTATATTATAGACGAATAAAATGAAGAGATTGTTATGTTACTTATAATGTAAAATAAAATTTTTAAACACTCTTCAGGAAACACACTTTTCAACTGAAAGATTTTAAAATACACGCTTTGTTTTTTTTCCGGAAATTGCCAACTAAGCTTTTATTAAAGTCATCATCAATAGCCCTGCGGTTTCTGCAGAAAAAGTTGTAAAGAAATGAAAGAATTATGTTATGCAAGATGTTTTGAAAAAACTCCTTATTGATGTTCAATGTTCATAAATCATATTAGTCAGAGGAAAGTCTTTCTGTGACTAATAAAGTAATCTTCACGGTTTTTGTCATCAACATAGAAGTGATTACAACATAGAAATTTCTTCCGGTTTACCCTATATTCAACTCGTTTAAAAAGCCCTTTTCTCGTTTTACTTCCTCACACGCACGAGATAAAATTTGTAGAAAACAAACGATTTCCGCCGAAGACTCTATTGTGAATTGCAGGGAATTTCGAAGGGGTCGAGGTGCGTGACGTCATTTCCCACACCTGCCATGCGTGTATCCGAAAGATAGTAGCATGCGGGGATACTGACATAGACTGCCAAGCCATGCCGGCTGTCATTCGTTTCACCCCATCAAAGGAATCGTTGCGTGACGACCTCCCTTGCCTCTGGACTCTGCATATGAGTCAAAGGCAATAAAAATATCCATATATGTGTGCACTGTGCAAGCATGTGTGACGCTCCTTTTTATCTGCTACGTCCACCTTCTGCGAATATAACACACGCACGCGCTGATTATACGGGGTGCCTTCGGAAATCGTGCGCACTTCCCGTTAATGTAAATATCCAGTGTTTCCAGACTGTCCTCAATTTCTCGCAATCTCAAATAGGGGCACATTCCATTTTTTAGTTTTATTCAAAATTCTACGATTTTCATCATCATATAAACCATATTGGGTCAATAACCATTTTCAAATTTTCAATTGACGATTGATGAAAAATATTCAATTTACAATTCATTTGATGAAACTGAAGTTGAAATTGAAAGCTGTCTCTATAAATTCGAATAAGACTGACCAGTTCATAAATTTGCAGAATATTTATATTTCTATAATTAGATTTTTCTGGAAGGGTATTTTTTATCGACCCATTGCTCTTTTCTAATGAGTTGGAATGAGTTCAACAAGAGTGAGTTTCCAGTTCTGACACATCTCTGAAAATTCGACACCTCGCCTAATAAAGTTCCAGAAGTTGGAGCTCAACGAACAGCCAAATGCACGCAAACCTCCAACAGGCTTAAATCGATTCTTTAAATTCATCCTAATTGTCATAAGATTTAATTGAAATCATCGCAACAAATATTTACTGTTTTCTTATTTAATAGATCATCACTATTACTAGTACTGTTATGAGGCGTTAAATCTTATCAAGATGAGTTGGTTGTAGGTCATAAATTATACAATTAGAAGAGATAAAATGAAACAGATGAGTTATGGGGTATTTGTGGGTCTAACTGTAATTTTTTTCACCTGGAAGCATAAAAGTATAAAAAGTCTTAAGGGGGTAATGAAATTCAGCAATAAGATCGCATTTCAAAAATGAGGTGTGCGACTTAGGAGCGTAGCCGACACAGTTGGTTGTTAAGGAGAGCAATTGTTCTACAAAGTGCTAGAGTGTCTGGATTATTAACAATATTATTACAGATAAGTGTCAAAACATTTGAATTATTTACAGTTCAGATCTGAAGGAAGACCCCAACTTGAATCACATTTTAAGTCGATTTAATCTCACGCATCAGTCTAATTGCTTAAATGATAGTTACATCTAGATATCAAAAACATACATAATTACATATTATTATTGCACGGCAATTATGATTTCATTTTCGATTTTTCCGTCTCGTCAAACTCAAAATGGGTGTACCTGTGACCCTAGAGGTTCAAGGTTGCTTTTGTTTTATAAAATTGAAAAAAATGTTGAATATATTTTAGAATCTCACACGGTTATCTGGTTTCCGGGCGTCGGCCTTGCCAACGACTGACCACGGCCTCCGGCCGGATGCACTCGTTCACAACGAAGGTACATACCACCGAAGAAACCACCACCAACATCACAACCATTATAACCGCGAAAGAGCGACTGAAGTTTAATGAGCATCGACCAAGTAGTTCGACGAACCGCGCACTTGTAATTCACCCGCACGCAAAGTAAAAGCATATCTATATCATAAGGGTAAATTATTTTTAAATCTCGATGAACCCTGAAATCCCTTAAAATCCTTTGAAATTCAGAGGTGGAATGGAATTTCAAGAAAGTGTACTCTCAGAAATGCACAGAAAAATATTTGTCTTTCACTTCCTCTTCCCCAGTTTTTATTTTCATATAAAAAGTTTCTGGGTATTGGAAAGTATAATTAGTTCGACATCATTCAAATCAGTCTTGATCTCGATGTTTGAGCAAGAAACTGACAAATGAGAGAAAAGGGATAAAAACGCACTTTACACATTGTCATCAGCAACTTGTTTGGCCTATAGAAAACAGGAGAAACTTGAAATCAATGTAGAATCAGGATAGACATGGTAAAACTACTTTTTTAGCGATTAGAAAAGAGCTCGAAAGTAGACCAATAAGTAAGAGCATCAATTTGCTTATCCTCAGATCTCAAAAACATGTATTTTAATAATAAGAAATTTTTGTAATATCCGAGAAAACTTTTTTACACATATGTGTACTGGCAACATATGAGAATTGTATGAGAATCTTCCGACTCGCTTTCACTCATTCAAGTGCATGGTATAATTATTTTCGTGGTCAGTGAGCGACACTCTTGACATTACAAGATATTTCTTCAGGAGAAAGCTTTACTTGGTGCCAAAGAACTTTGACAATTAAGCATCTGGCACGTGACGTCCACTAAAACAAAAAATATAGATAAAGCGGTCAATTTACCAATTGATTTTTCTGTCAATTTACGATCTTTTGAACTAATAAAAATTGAAGATGTTTTTTTATGAAGGAAATACCAAAAAAAATATTGTAAATAAATCTTGGATTTCGTATGTAGGTTCAATGAAACGGTTTCCTTTAATTGAAAGAGTACATGACATAATAAGCGTGTTAATTACGTGATAATGTCTTATTAACATAGTAGGGTAATCGTCACGCTAGCTGAGCATAGATTATTATAGCAGAACAATTAAAATCATCTATCGAGTATCATCTAATTACTTAATTAATAACTAAAGCCCTTATTATATTTCTGTGTTGAACATGCAACAGACTTTTGAAAAATCAAATTGAATAGACTTGAATTCACACAATAGAAGGTTTTCTCGTTGTAGTTATTTCACTTTTCTCCTTTCAGGATATTGTAGACATCAGTTTGGGCCTGGGAAGTGGGAAATCAAGATTCTCTTCTCCGCTAATCATCTCGTAACGAAGAGGCCATTAAAGAAAGTAAAAAAAGAGAAATATGTAAAATAGAAATAGGAAAATAAGAACTTGAGATGCACATGGATCGAGTTAGAGCGTGAAAGTGAAACATTCCCGGAAATAATAGTATATCTAACAATAATTCTTCATGAAAGAGGAAACGCAACCATCTGGACAAGGAGGTGCCGAAAAAAGAAATTATGTCAACGACTGAACGGGTGTTTCACCTAATATGACCCTGAAGACGATACCGAGAGGGATACCTTGGATCTGTGGTTCTTTCCAGACTCCGTTTCAGACAAGATGCTTTGTTCTCTTTCTTTTGGCGAGTTTTTCACCGTCCTCGATTGCAAGAAACAATCCTCCACGGTTCCTCACCGATGGCCAGACGGAAATCATCCTCAGGCTCAAGGAAGGACCAAAAACACCTATTGGTAAGGTCACTTCGGCTATTTACAACTCAAACGGCTCAAAAGGCTCAATATGATAAAAAGTTCTGAATTTATTATTTCAAACTGAATAAAATTGATATAAATTTCAATATTCCTAGAAAGTTTATTCCAATCCGACGAACAGTCTACTATGTAAACAATTATAGTTTCATAACATAAATACTACCGTAAATAGGAAATTATTCTCTGTAACAAGTCGTGCAATAAATGATAATATTTTTCCTGAAAACTGTTTGCGTCATTATAATATTATATCTTGTAGTAGGTAGATTTCGTATTATTTTAATAACCATTTCTTTCGTTACAGGAAGTCTAATTCACAGATTACGAGGAGTGGATCCAGACGGGGATGTGTTGATTTTTGGTGTCAGAAATCAACCCGGTAGCGATATCATAAGGGTCGAGAATTTCAACCCTAGTGAGGCAAACATTTATCTCAATAAGCCACTAGATCGAGAGGTACATTTTATTTACAATAAATTATTCTTTTTATTTATGTCTTATAAACTTGGCAAGGAGAAAATAGTAATTACGAAATGCGATAACAAAAAAGATCGTTTTCTTCTTCTGTGAACTTCGATTTCGAACCGGTAAGAGTCCATCTATTGTAGCGTAAAAGGCACCGCGTCCGTTCGGCTTCGTTTACGCATCACGAACTTTACGCCTCGCCAATCATTGTCCTGGCTACCAATCAAATCGGACAATCAGTTTCATGCCACAGTACGTAATGATCTAATGATAATATCGAGAGTATAGCGTTCATCTTCCCATAACTGTTTTTACGACATTAAACTTACTTTACAGTTAGAAACGTTTTTATATTTCTTTATTATATATATTATCTCGATACACTTTTTAAAAATTTTTATTTAATATTTATTTATGTATCCTTTCTTAGACTTGAGAGTTTAGAAGTTTATATCCTTGCTTTTAATAACCAAGAATTTAATTTAGTTTGATAACTAGCTAAAATGAAAGTAATTCTGCAATGAAAGGGTATAATTCTTTATTACGAAAATGCGAAACATTTTATTTTGCAGTCAATAATCGTGAATTGACACAATGCCTCAATGCCTACCGATTTCGAAATTCATAACTCCTAATTTAACGGTTAATTTAACTATGAAATTGGGTAATTTAAACTCTGATTAGATCCCAGAATCATCGTAAAATATGTGATTAAAGAACTTTTATAATACTATTAATATATTTATTTCATCATATTCTTTAGATCATTTTATATTTTCCGCTATACTTTCAGTGTTTATAAAACAGAATAGAGAGAGATGTCTATCATTTACGCTTCCGTAATTAAGCAACTTGGTCATCGGCACATTTTGCATACACTTTTGAGTTCAGCGAAGTGATACACACATTATATTCTTTAGACCAAATCCTTTAGTTAAATATACCAAATCGAGGTCACACCTTTTAAACGATGGCCAAGATTACGTTCATGGATTGAAGATCACGAAGAAAAATGAATTTTTTAAGCCTTGTTTACTGTTTTTCCTACAATTATATTCTATTCACTGAGCAAAATATACAATTTCAGACTCAAGATGAATACGCACTGGTCCTGACACTAACGGATGGAAAACTGGGAGAAGGAAATTTTATAACCCAGAGTCTTCTTTTGCTGGTGGAAGATATTAATGACAATGTTCCAATTTTTCGACCACATCCGACTACCCTGACAGTTAGAGAAAATTCAGGTCCTGGAGTTTTGACAACTGTGGAAGCAACTGACGCTGATGAAGGTGCTCATGGCCAGGTCGTTTATTATATTCAAGAATTGGATGGAGACAACGATATGTTTTCAATCACGACTGTCAACGGGAAAGGAGTTATTCGACTTATTGGATCCTTGGATTACGAAAGAAAATATCTCTATCAATTGCGAGTCCTTGCAGTCGACCGTGCAATCAATGAAAAGGTACCTTCTCATTTAAAATTATTTTGTTTTTTTCAAGATTTTTTTCAGATTCAAATTATCTATCGTTCAATTTTTTGAACCTTAGGTGAATACAGGAACAACAGCGATTCTTGTGAAAGTTCAAGATGTGGAGGACCAACCACCAGAATTTGTAGCCATGACTCCAGTTGCGAGAATTAGTGAAAATGTCAAAATTGGAACGCCTGTTCTCCATGGTATGAAATATTTATTGTCAATACAATTTTTTATCTTAAATTAACAATAATGAACTAAAACAAGGTTTGATTCATCTTTAGTTCGTGCAATTGATGGAGACAAGGGTATAAATAATAAAGTAACGTATAGCATTACTCAAGGGCCAAAACACTTGTTTGATATCGAGCCCACTTCCGGATTAGTCTTCACCATAGCACAATTGGATCGAGAAGCTCGAGAAAATAGTGATGGTACTTTCATCCTGGAAATTACAGTGAAGGAAGTGTCTCGTTTAGTACCTGCTCCTTCAGTCTCTACGGAAGTGACTGTCATTCTAACTGACGTTAACGACGAAACTCCCACTTTTCGAAGCCCTCGATATATTGCTGAAATAAACGAAAATGCCCCACAAAACACTCCTGTCAATTTTATTGGTGATGCCATCCCCGAAATTTACGATCATGATCTGGTAGGGTACATTTTACTATCATATTTTAAATTGAGAAATAAAATCTTTTATAGAGGGAGTGAAATATTTTGAAATAAAATTTTCTATTAGGAAAATAGAAAAGAAGAAAACTTCAATTATCTCTTTTTCAGGGGACGAATGGAACTTTCGGAATGTTCATCGAGGGTGACAACGGAATTTTTGACGTGACTCCCTCGCGTGGAATCAATGAAGCATCATTTTTAATTCGAGTTAGAAACCCAGAAAAACTGGACTTTGAGGAGCGATCTGGTAAATTATAATCAAAAGAATTAATTGAATATTTAAAAAAGTGAATAAGTCGTACTGATTTAATGATACTAAATTTAATATTTAATTACAGTTGTCAATTTTACATTAATCGCCAAAGAAATTGTAACTGCTGCTGCAAAGTACAGTTTTGTTCCAGTTACTGTTTATATCAAAGATCAAAATGATAATTATCCTGAATTTACTCAAAATACATACGAGGTTACAATACCCGAAAATTGTGAAGTTGATTCGACACTTGCTTGGGTTCAAGCGTTAGACGAAGACAGTGGAAATTTTGGTACTCAGGGCATCAGATACACAAATTTAGGAGGCAGCATTGCTCATGTGTAAGTTTAATGATAGAAAAAAAAGTTAAAAGATATTTGAATCTGTTTTCATGAATCTAGTATTTTTAGAAAAAATCTAGAGTAAAATTTGAATCAATTTGAATATTTCAGATTAACTTTGAATCCTCTGAGTGGGGTAATTACAGTCAAGGAAACTGGTTCAAGTTTTGATCGAGAACTAGTATCTAGACACTATTTGACTGTGGAGGCTCGAGACGATCTTGGAAAAGGAAATCGAAACACAGCTCAACTTATCGTAAATATTCTCGATGTTAATGATAATCCTCCTGTTTTTTTACAAAATAAGTACGAAGCTGTGCTTCGAGAAAATGAGGACCAATTTGAAGCTCCTTTAATAGTGGAAGCTTTCGACATCGACTTAAATGGTAAATTTGTAAGTCTTCTTATCTTCTTTTTTCTTAATTGATAGCGTTAAAACTTTCTAGGTACCAGAAATAGTGAAATAGTCTATTCTATCGTAAGCAGCGAATATTCTCGAAACTTTACAATCGACTCGACTCGTGGAATAATATCACCAACCAGTCCCATGGATTTTGAAAAACTTCCAGTCAGTCAAGGTCACCCGGAAATGTCGATTCGCCCCCTAAGATTGACTGTAAGAGCAAAAGACATGGGATCTCCAAGTTTGAGTTCCGACGTTCCATTGATAATTTATTTAAAAGATGTCAACGATAATGCACCAGGATTTGAAAGAGCTGTATATAAAAGAAATATTCCTGAAGACCTTCCTGGTGGCACAACGGTCTTGCAAGTAAGATCAATATATACTTTTTGTCTTTTAGTTTAGAGGTAAATAATCTCAAAATTCAAAAATCTGTTTCTCAAATCTAAATAAAGTAAATTAATCTTTCAGGTGAAAGCCTGGGACAAGGACTTGTCGTCCCCAAACAACAAACTAGTATATCGTATTCAAAGTGGAGCTGGAGATAAATTCGTAATCGGTCCGGAAACTGGTATAATTAAAGTTGCCCCAGGCTCGAACTTGGATCCAGATTTGACTTCACCCAAGACGACTCGATATACCCTAAGTGTAGTAGCCATAGATAGTGGAACTGAAGTTCAACGAACTGCTGAAGTAGTTGTCAACATCTCGATTATTGACGTGAATAATAAGTCACCAGTCTTCATCGATCCTGGCACTGTCACCATCAGAGAAAACACTCAGGTGCAAAAAACATATGAAAAATAGTAGGCTTTATTATTGATATTTATTAAAGAAACATTTACCCTAATGAAGTACAATAAAATAATTGAATTTCGATTCTAAGGTCGGAGCCTACGTCCACAGAGTTGTGGCGAACGATCCAGACATTGCACCGATTTTAAGATATCGAATTGATCCGAACTCATCTGAAGCTAGAAATGAGGAAGGAACACTGATTCGTGTTCAAGAATATGATTACCTGGCAGCTCTGGAGTTGAATGCCCTGGACGGATTGCTCAGAGTGTTGCGATTATTAGACAGGGAGAGGGTCGAAACCATAAAACTTGGACTTGTTGTTGAAGATCTGGCTGCCGTAAATGGCATTCAATCAGCCTCTGGTAGATTAAAAGCCTTTTGTTCGTCATTACTGTTCAAAATAATTTCTTGGAGGAATGAGATTGCAAAGTAAAGTTGTAAAATGACATTTATATATTGATATTTTTAATTAATGACTGCACTTGTATTCTTTTTAGCGGTTTTGAATATCATAATCGAGGATGAAAATGATAACAACCCCAGATTTCGAAGACCGTTTTACAGAAGATCTGTGACGGAAAATAGTAAAAATGGTGTGCATATTGCAAGTATCGTAGCTGATGATGATGATAAAAATCGAACAATAACATATTCTCTAGAAAGTCCTAGAGAGTTGACGGAATTAGTGGATTTAGATTCAGAAACTGGAGAGATGATAGTTGCTAATAAAATAGATAGAGAACAGTATTCGTGGTTGAATCTGACAGTGAGGGCTACTGATTCTGGAATACCATCAAGGTATTTTTATTCAATAAAACATTAATTACATAGTATCTGCAGACAATAAAAAATAAAATGTTTGATTTAAAATCCAAACAATGTTATTCTAGATCAAGTCTGGTGGAAGTTTATATCCAAGTATTGGACGAAAATGACAATAATCCATATTTTATCGTGGATATCCACAACGTCACAGTTATGGAAAATGCAAAGGTTGGAACTGAAATTGCAATCATAATGGCAAGAGACGCTGATAGTGA
Organism: Synergus gifuensis; assembly: GCA_904066015.1. NCBI lineage: Eukaryota > Metazoa > Arthropoda > Insecta > Hymenoptera > Cynipidae > Synergus > Synergus gifuensis. The sequence goes on along the minus strand of CAJFCO010000046.1, from coordinate 4,281,362 downwards.
CGATTATGGGAAAATCACATATCTTCTAGATCGAATGTCTGCTCAAGTAATAATTGTTTCGCTTTGGAAAATTAATTCACCAGTATTGTTTAATTCAAAAACGTTATTATAATAATTCTATAAATTAGAAATTGAATATATTATTATCTTAGGGAAAGTTTGCCATCCATCCGGAAAGTGGCGCCTTGACCGTTGCAGATACGCTTGACTGGGAAACAAAGAGCAATTATGTCCTTGTGGTTGAAGCTTGGGACAATTACCAATTTGGATACACGTCAGGTGAATCTAGGAATGCTTTCAAGCAGATCGAGTAAGTTCCGGCTAAACTTGCATAACGTCTCCATAATTCATAGTGTATAAAATCCAGAGATTCATCAAAATTAATAGATTGGTGACTCTAGTTGTTTAGTTTAAAATTACAATTATATTGAATATGTAATAATTTTGCAGAGTCATTGTTATCGACGTTAATGACAACACACCAAAGATAGAAATACCAAAAGGATGCATCAGCATTTCCGAATTTCATGACATTCGAGAAAATATTGCTGTCATTAAAGTTAAGGATGCAGACAACCCCATGACACCAAATGGGAGAGTAACGATCAAAATTCTCAGAGGCAATGAATTAGGTAGAAATTTTATAGCTGTTAGAAGGAAAATCAAATTGAAATCTAAAGTTTAATTCTTATCAATTATTTTTATACTTTCAGACCTTTTTATCTTGGAACAAATCGACTACTGGACTGCAAGAATAAAAGCAGCGCAACCACTGCGAGGGAAATTTGGAAATTACTCGTTGCATCTTGAAGCTAGCGACCTTGGAATTCCTGCGAATGTAGATAATGCCCTTTTAGATATTTGTGTCACTGATTATAACGACAATCCACCAGTTTTTATCAGTCCTCAACACAATACCACAATACGAGTACCTGAGGTAAAAATATTTTAATGTTTACTTGATTTTTTTTAATATTAGAAAATTATAAGATGGAAATATCTGTGGTTTAGAATGCTACTGTGGGTTCAACCATAATTCGCGTTGAGGCTCAAGATGCTGATACTGGACCAAACGGAGATGTTCACTTTCGATTAAAACAGGATTTAGCTGGTCACTGGAGAACATTCCAAATTGATGAAAAAACTGGGGTGATTTCTTTAAAGCTTCCCTTGGATCGAGAAACTCAAAAATTATACGAGGTAAATTTTCACAAGTTCGTTTGTTAACTTAATACAGTTTAATTTTAATTTAAATTAAATCTTTTAATGTTCAATATTTTTTTACAGATTCGAATTGAAGCTTACGACTTAGGGAAGCCAACACCACTGAGTTCCGATTTAGATTTAATAATCTACGTGAAAAATATTAACGACTATGAGCCACAATTTTTAGTCGATTTTTTCAAAGTCAATTTCACAGAGGAAAAATTACCTGGACTTGAGAAAGTAATTCTTCCAGATACAATCGACAGGGATGAAGTCGATGATCTTGATGATCCTCCTACTCAAGTTTGTTATTTTATTGTTGGTGGAAACGACGATGGGCTTTTTAATTTGGAAAGGAAAGCGCATGAACTTAGCGTGAGTTTTATTAAAATTATAAGTGCAAATAAAGCAATAAACAATTTCAAATAACAAATCATTTCAGATTTCGAAATCACTGGATAGGGAAAAACAAGAAGAACATGTGCTTTTAATAAAAGCTTCAGAAGATTGTGACACCGATCCTGAAAATCAGAACTTTTTTAACAAAAGTGATGACACTCTTCTTAAAGTTATTGTCACTGTTACTGATATTAATGACAACCCACCGAAATTTATTAGTAAAGTTTTCACGGGGGGAGTCACAACTGAAGCTGATTTTGGGACTCAGTTTATGTTCGTTAAAGTAAGTGAAAATTTATTTTATTTGCATGATTTAATAAACTTTTATATATTTTGTATATTTAAGGTTGAAAATTTTACAGGCAATAGATTTGGATACAGGAGAAAATGCTATTGTGAATTATTACCAAATTGGAAAAATCCAAATGACTCTGACAGAGGGTTTAGATGATGTAAAACTTCAACCTTTTTTGGTTGACAAATTCACTGGTTCAGTGAGTTTGAATTTTGATCCACAACGAGGGATGAAGGGTTATTTTGATTTTATGGTTCGTTCAAGTGAACTAGAATATCATAATTAATGATTAATTTTTAGGATAAAAATTTTACTCTAATATTTTACTTCAATATATGATTGAAAATTAATATCATTTATCAGGTGTTGGCGAATGATTCTTATGGATTAAAAGACATGGCTAGAGTATTTATCTATTTACTTCGAGAAGATCAGAGAGTCAGATTTGTTCTAAGACAACATCCTCCTGAAGTTAGGAATCGAATTGAGACTTTCAGAGAGTGAGTTTTTATTTTGGAATTTAAAAATTAAATCCCTACAAAATATATTAATAATTTAACTGTAAACACAAAAAATAAATATGAGAAATAAAAAATGAAATGTTTTTTCAGAATTCTGGGAAATGTTACCGGTGCCATTGTGAATGTGGACGAATACAAAATTCACGAAAACCAAGATGGTTCAGTGGACAGAACCAGGACTGATTTATACCTTCATTTAGTGAATCGACAGGATAATTCAATTTTGGAAGTCTCCGAGGTTTTGGAATTAATAGATCGAAATATTGAAAAATTGGATAATCTTTTCAAAGATTTTAATGTTCTCGATACTCAGCCTGCTCAAGCCCTGCCAATTATTCAATATGAACAAGCTGGAACCACTTTTTGGCTGCTGGCTATAACACTTTTTCTGGGGGCACTTTTGATACTCTGTATTGCCCTCTGCCTTTCCCAAAGAGCTTCATTCCAACGAAAGCTCAAAGCTGCAAATGCGACTCCCTTTGGTAATTAAATAAAAAATAATTCGCTTAGACAATACATTTGTTGAAAATTACAATTAATGAGAGTTTTAATAAGATATTTTTAAATATCTAATTTTTTTGTCTAATTTTAATGTCTTCCAAAAATAGGAGCAACTGATTCTGAATTTGTAAGAGGACCTGGAAGAGTTCCGAATACAAACAAACACAGTGTAGAAGGTTCAAATCCAATTTGGATGCACGCTTATGAAAATGAATGGTTCAAAAGTGACGAATCCTTCAGGTAAAAAGCGAGAGGCTTTTTGAAAATTTGTTTGCCCAAAAATTGAATCAAAAATGAATTTAAATAAAATTATAATATATCTTTTTCTAGTCATGAATCTGAGAGAGATTCCTTGGATGAAAATGCTTTAAACAACGAAGAAATCATCAACGAATGTAATACCAACGAACGACCCACTGAAGATAAACCTTATTATATTCAACCAAGGATTGCTTCAATTTCTAGGTTTGATATCCCCTATATTTAAATTATTTTGATTAATTCATATATAGATCCAGGGCCGTGCGCAGGAATTCATATTGGGGAGGGGTTCAAAAAATTTTTATGATTAATTCATATGTTACAATAAAAAAATTTCCTTCAAACGATCGTCTTTAACGTAAAATAAAATCTTATTTTTTAATTTAATTTGTCTCCCCCTTGCGCACGGCCCTGTATAGATCATTTTATTCGAAGTTTATTTTTCGATTTTTAGTAGTATGGAGAGCAGTACGGAAGAAGGAAATGAGTCACCCGTCTCTCGAACTCAAAACGTGGTACCAAATAATCCTTTAGCCAAGAAAATTGAAACAACAGAACTGTAAGCCATTTTCGAAGAAAAGAAGCTTTGTAAATAGCATCGATTATTGACCATGTAATATTTATTTATCACTAAAACTCAACGAAGCATAGAATTAATTTGGGAGCCGATTTTTAAATCAGTAAAAATATTTATTTTATTCTTAAATGAACATTTTAATTTTAAGTATTAGAAAAGATTATTTTTTTAACTGAATGTCTCTTTTTATTGGAATAAAAATCTGATTCTCGAAGTATATAATTATGATGCAATTTATGGTAGTTTAAATTATAAATATATAAATTTAAATATAATAAAAAATTGTAAACGAATAACAAATAAGATTCAGTTTTAAGCCAAAAATTATATGTCGTTAAGCGTTTTGTAAATATTTAAAATCACAACCATACTTCACATTTCCCATAAATTATAATTCTAGTAAGAAATGTAAGCCGCCAGAAATAGCATCGAATTGTGAATAAGATTTATATATTGTTTACGTAATTGTTTTATAGTGAAATAAAAGAACTTGGAAATATATAATTCCGTTTCGATCAGATTAATTAAAAGTAATAAATTCATTTAATTTTCATTTGATTCGTTACTCAAAATAAACAACAGCCTGCCCATTGGTCTGTATAATGTGTATATAGCCTAAGGGTAGAACGACCCCTGGTGACCTCACTCAACATACCATGGATAGAGAAGCGTGTAAATAATTGCGAAAATTATCATATTTATTGAAATTTATCATACGATCCTATCCAGGTAAATACACCCAGCAGTAAACTAATAAATAATTACTAGAAACAGATATCCATTTTTAAATAGTTTGTACTATTTATAATTGATCCTCCACTTGTGAATTTCTGCAAAAACATAAAAATAATACATAATAGAATAAAATTACTCATTTCTCTTAATTAATTAATGAATTTTTTAATTTTTAATTGATTTCTCTTTACTTAAAACTGGATGCTTTTCCCCTTGGAGTAAGAACGTAAAACTGACCAATATATTTTTTAAAAATCTGATTACTCATGGTTGCGTGTTTATTAGCACTTTGTAACAAGTGAAAGATAGCACTTGAAACTTCTTTTTATAATTTAATCTAATTCAGTAACAGAGTATTAAAATAAAGTCTAAAATCACTATTTGAAATAAACATCTATTTTTGTGTCCCATGGGATTGAAATACAGTAAAATTCCACTTTTCCACAATGAATCCTGTCTTCATAGGTCAGTCACACGGTTTCTTATTTCTTCACCCATGATATACAAACTATATTTAACATTAACGCTTACGAAACACGCCATATTCAAATTATCGTACAATTCAAGTGGTCTTTTAATTTCTTTTGCCTAGAGTCTCTAGGAAGAATCTAATTTGAATGAACGATAAATATCTGAATAAGTAATTCTTCCTCATTTTAATAATCCAAAAATAATATTGTCTTAAAGAAACAAATGTTCACTTAATGCAAAGGCATTAATTAAATAATGATTTAGTCCAGTTGCTAATATAAGAGACTAAATAATAAATAAATTGGTAAATGTAGCATAGTTGATTTAATATTTTTGGGAGGTTTCATAGTGACTCGTTTCTCACGATTTTATTGAGTGAAAAATCTACTGGAAAGCAGTGACTTTTCACTGATTCTCAGTTGATTTTCACTGAATGAAATCTTGAAAAGGGAGTGACTGAAAATCAGTAAACTTTCACTGATTTAATTTTAGAGAGTAGGGTAAGGGGCTAAAGGGTTTACAGGCGATGGGCAGGGGGTTAAAAGGGCTATTTGAATATAAGGAGTGGATTGTATAAGAAGAGGGATAGGGAGGGGGGTTAAGATAGGTAAGGGGAGGGGGTGGAGGATTAGGAATCTTGAAGAAAAGATCCAAGGTTTATCAGCATAGAGGCATCTAGGAAGGGCTCGAAGAAAAGAGGGAAACTACTGATCTTCAAATGTTTCCTTCACTTTTTAATATAAGGTTTGAAAAGAGACTTTTTTTAGACGGCGTGATCAGATTTAGTGAGAGAAAATTAATTTTTGTTTGTTCGTAGCGGGAGTATTTGAAGGGAGATAGGATCGATGACCACAGGGGTTGGAAAGGGAGAACCTTAGAATGACCTGTAACCGGTAACGCAATACGCGTAGCTGGGCGAGTGGGACGAGGGGCAAAAGAAAGTCAAGGAGGCCAAGACGAGGGGCCACCACCTCTTCTAGCTTATCGCCTTCCTGAACGTTAGCCTCGCGTGCAGTCTCATGCTAATGTAGGGAAACTATAATCCACTGGTCAGCCGTCTACTTCATCCCTTAGCGTTTTCGATCCTTTACTTGCTGGGTTCATAGCGCTCGTCGCATTCATTTTAGTGAATCTTCTGAAAGTTTCTATCATATCTCTAATGCTATTCTTATTTCTAACTCGTTTTTGAAATTATTAACATTCAAATTGTCAAATTATGAAAAATAAAATTTTAAGCATTTCTAGGCGGAGATTTCTGACTATCGACGTATAATATGTGCGAAACAGTTGCTGTTTATGACTCAGACTAATTTCAGGGATTGCTTTCTTCATACTTGGAACGCTAATCGACAAGGCCAGACCCTTGAGCAGGGATTGCGCGATATATGCGTAAAGTCATTTCGAAGATTGGTGTTAGGGTTTTGCGGTTTATGGGACCGACAATGCAATCTTAACTAAAATCTTTTTAAGGCAGGTTTTGCGAATTAATACTCGCTACGGAGAAGAGTAATATTTTTCGCTCAATAAAATGTTGAGAATATATAACGTGATCCGTTCTGAGTGGATGATTGACCAACTGCTTATGACCTACACAGTTTTCTTCGAGGAACTAAATAAACGAATTATCAAGAAGAAAATATTGAAAGCTCAAGTAAAGTGTTCTCGTGACAACTGACGGAATTGGGCCAAGCATAAAGATTATCGCTGCACGTTATAGCTCAACATGAAGAAATACGACATGGGGAACGGTGCAAGGCTTGTTAAGAGGTAGAACTGTAAACAAGACGTGTGGATAGCAGAAGTGCAATTTATTATATAATCCATATATAGATACTATATATTGAAAAGGGCAAAGTAGCTTCTTTATTCTTTCCTTTCTTTTGCAGAAAGACATTTTTAATCAGCGAACCAACCGCCAAAGGTGAAAGATTAAACATGTCTTCAGCAGACATAGACATCGGAGAAGTTGTCAGTGAGGAGAATTTTTCATGTCTACGCAAGTGACGAATTGAAAGCACTCATTTTCAGTACAGTACAGGTGTTACATAGATGAGGGACAGCGAAGCGTGACGACAGGCCCGGTGGCCTACATTTTCCACGCGACGCACGCTTTTTATACTTTCATACTTTCATACTTCATGGTTAATACACCACAGCATACACGTTATCCATTTCTTCTGTCACGTAAAGGGGCGCTTAATTCGCCCGCGGTCAGTGGTCGGGGTTGTTCTATATTTTCTAGGGTTCCGGTAGTGGTGCTTGCTTTTTCCACGGTGACCTCAGTCCACGTGATAACCCTACCCCTTGAGGGCAGTTGGGTGTTTGGGTGGTAAAAAGGACAAGGGGTGGGAGTGACCGAGTCGTTGAATCCTGCGACAAGCCCTCTCACATACTTCTTTGGTGAGCCAACGTTCGCCACCGCGTTAAACAAGATCCTTGAAAATGTTGTGCCTCGATCACGGGTGACCGGAAGTGATTTAAAATTCTTTTTTATTCAATTTTAATATGTAGGTACGAGTTTTTCATTCTCTTAATTAGAACATTTCAAGGAAGATATTTTTTCATTAATTTGGGAAGTTGGAAACAAAGTTCAATTTAATTCAATTTAATTTCATGTTAATTGTTTCTATAAGCAATTTGGATCAGATTTTTGTCAGATTTTTAATTTATCAAGTTCAGTAATAAAAGAATTTATTTCTACCCTTTTTTTAACTTAGAAAAATAAATAATTCTTATAATTTTTGCTTACTGTTTCTTCAAATAGGCGACTTTATTAGTGATTTTATATAAAACGAACAAAGTGAAGTGGTTAAGAACAATCCATGTGGAATGAATGCTTTTGAAGTGATTACACTAAGATATGTTCTCTTCTACGAGTCAACGCTTTATCGAATGACCCAATCAGGTAAGATCATTTTAAATAATATGAATGAAGAAGGACCCGAATTTTTTATAAAAATATTCAAGGATTAGTAATATTCCAGAAGTAACAGAGAAACTTTATTTTCTGTTGATTCAAATTGAGTAACTATAAATGTAATAGTAGTACATTTCCTATTTAGATATATCTAAAACAAAAAAAAAATCCACAGAGAACAAGTCACGTGACACACGCAAATATTCCTCACGGTATCACTCGTTATTGGATGAACGATCGCTCCACATTTTAGTGTCACGTTTACTCTATAATTTTTCTCACGTCAATTTCGAAGACTGAAATTTAATTTCACTTTCATTTATAATTTATAAATATAATAGGGATTAGCTTACATATTTCTATGTTGGACCTGCAATTGACTTGTACTACTTGCAGATCTTGATTACTCAATATTAAAAAAATTAGTTGTTCAATTTATTATTAATAATTATATTCTACTTATAGACTTTGTAATATATCGAGAATAGAATACTATTCCATTAATGAGTCTGTTTCAACGATAATTTAAAAATAATAAGATAAGCATCGATTTGTTCGTAAAGAACACGAGTGTTCAATGTTATTTCAAAGTGTTTGGTAAATAGAGAAGATAATCGATTGCATTTTTCCAGACTAACTCGATGGAACCGTATTAATTTTTGATAAATGAGTGGGTTAGTTGACTTAAAGAACGCACGCTAAACTAGAAACACATCAGAAATACTGAATGTTGTACATTATTACCTGGGAATGTAATTAAACATTGATGAGCTCAGGAAAAGATAAGAGCGAAAAATAAAGTCTCTTTTATTGTAGAATTTTTAGTTTATTGATAAGTTTATTTAGTTAATTTCTTTAATTCTTAAACTTTTGTTATTCTTTGAAGCGAAATTTTTAAAATATAAATCAAATTTCATTATTCAAGGGACGTAAGATTTCAAATTGAAGACGCACTGTAAATTCTAGGTGAATATGCAAGTTTGCATGTGAGAAAGGATTAAATTACTTGAGCACAAACAGCAAGTAGAAAATTATAACGTATACTTCCCCCATTCCGTCTAATTTAAATGCCTCCTCCCTCCCGTGACTATTGTATAGGGTCGTGGAACTTATTTGAACAACCCCTTTCACTTTTCCCATACCTGTTGTGTTATTAGGTACTGCCCCTTTCTTTACATTAGCACATTTCTGAATGACCATTGACCAATCGTGGATCAATGGCGGAGGGGCACTTTTATACAATCTTTATACTAAAACTTTTTAATTATTTTTTAAAATGTCGATGCTCAATATGAAAAGTAAAATTGACTGAAAAAATCGACTAATTTTGTGAAAATTGGAATACGCAAAAGTGTCATGAAATCTTAAATATCGTTAACTTCAAGAAACACGATTCAATAAAATACGAAATATAAAATTATTCATAAAAAAAAGTATTTACTCAATCCTCATCAATACTATAGAACCTTCTATTTAGAAGCCAATAGTTGAAAGATTTCGCCTCTCGATAAAATTGCAAACATCGATTTTATAATCAGTAGAGAATGAGGTCGAGAACCTGATAGTGGTCAGTTGATAAGAATTTGCATTGTGTATATAAAATATTGAGATAAGGTTTCTTTTAATTATATAATAAACGTTCAAATATGAAATAGATAAGCCGATAAATAAAGAAGTTCCAATCACTCGTGTTACTAAGCATTAATGTTTGAAATTTTCAGAATGCCCTTGATAGAAGCATGGATCAAAGCATGGCTCTACTTGGGATTTGTGATTGGATGGTCCAGGGCGGCTCGTCCACAATTCGACATTTCCACGGATATGGGACTTGTTTTGGTCCCAGCAGACGCGGAAGTCGATTCTGCAATTTTCCGTTTACGCGCCACCGATCAAGACGCCGATTTTCCACTTGTTTTCGATATAACTGGTAACATTTCATTTCATAATAAAATTATTTTGCAATTGCTATAAATAACTTTTTTACTACTTTTTCTTAATAGTATTTTTGTGTTTTAAGTTTGAAATGAAACCCTGATGAATTTTACATGACTAATTACAGCCACATCAACTCCAATAGTCCGGGTTGAAAATTTACCATGCACATTGTACAACAAAGTGTGTCAGGCTAACGTGATTCTTGTGAGGCGTTTAATTCCCGGAAGACTTCACGACTTCGTTGTTAGAGTTAAGGATTCTAAAGGCGACTTTAATTCAATGCAAGCCACGATTTCCGTCACAAATGCTACAACCCCTCGAGACAAAATATTTCCACACATTCCTTCTCTCATTATGGTCCCAGAGGTGAGCTTCGCTCATTTAATAATTTAATGTTTAGTGTCGAGAGTTTGATATTTTATTTTAATGATTTTTCTAATCAATATTTTGAACTTTAACTTAGGACGAAAAACCAGGTAAAGAACTAGACAACATTCTAGTTCGATCCAATCCCTGGAGTGGAAAACCAGTCTACATAGAATTGTGGGTACGAAGAGCATTTAAAAATAATTTATTTATAAATAATAATAATTGATCTCACTTTGCAGTATTTTAATCTAAATTTGATTTTTTATCTCGTTATTAAACGATTATTTCAGCAACCCAAAGAGTTGTTTAAAATCAGACAACGACAAACCACATCCCAAACGCTAGGAGTAATTACGCTTATCGGAGAATTGGATTTTGAAACTCAATCCATGTACACCCTCACAATTTACGCAACGGTAGGAGATATTTATTTCAACGATATTTTTTTAACGATATTTTTTTAACGAGAAACTTGCAAATCCCAAAGTGTAATTAACAATTCTATTGTTACATTCGTTTTTTTTTGCAACAGGATCCATATACTGAAAGGGGAAAGGACACTCGAAACATTGCAGGACTACAGGTCGTGGTTATTGTTCAGGATGTTCAGGATGTCCCTCCAATCTTTACTCTCGCGCCCCCTTTGACGAAAATCAACAATACTGTGCAGCCCGTAAGTTTTCGAAATTATTTCGAAATTCAAAATGCGAAATCTTAATATTGAGTAATTTATTCATTATTTTTACAGGGTGATGTCATTTTAAGAGTCCACGCAGAGGATGGAGATAAAGGGGTTCCTCGAGTGGTCACTTACGGTCTTTTGCCAGAAAACAACCCCTTCGTTTCATTTTTCAACATCTCCGAAATGACTGGTGAGTTAAAGAAGCATTTTTAATTATTATACTAAAGATTCATGTTTAATCATATTTCTCTTTGAATTTAGATTAAATTACTTGATACATAGAAATTAGTGAGATTGAAACAGGTGGGTGATAAAACTGCTAAATCATTCGAAGGGATTTTGAAAGGAAGTGAGACATTTGATGGGTAAGAAGACATTAATTTTTTCTTGACATAACGAGAGGGTGTTTAAAGTTGATTAAAATGAAATTTGCAGAGTTCAAAGACCTGCTCTAACACAAATGAGAATCGATTCATTTTCTTGGGATTCTTTTAAATTTTGCAGTGTTTGTTTTTACATTATTGTTATTATTATTAATATATGTATAACTAAGGAAATATAGATCCACCCTCTCACTGAGGGGCAAAGCCTCTCCCTTCCATTCATCCGTCTCTCTGTTAATTCCGGCTCGTTTCGACATGAATAAAACATGTTTCGAATTAGCAGAGAATTTCTTCTTGCTGAATGTAATTATGAATATACATTAAATTGTATAATTTATACAAGAGATTCGTAAAGAGTGTGCGTGGGCAATACGCAATGTTAGAGTTATTTTGCATGTTTTGGCACGAGATGTGGGTGTTTGTACTAAGAAATACTCGAGGGGCTAAAAAGGGGTAAAAGGAGTTAGGGGGTGAAATGAAAGGTGAAATACTGGTAAGGCGGAGGGGGGAGGAGGTATATCGCATGCGTCTCAGAGCGAATGATAACAATCACAAGTCTGAAAACCGAGTCTGACCACTCGATCGATATTCACGTGGTGACTAACCGAACTCCCATTGCCTGACCACTTCTTTTACAGCTTTACTTGACTCATTTTGGTTTCCTCATTTCGGTTTAAGTCGCCGATTTAAGGGAGAGATAAGAAAAATGGCTATCGGAGGCATCAAGGTTGGAGGGTAATTTATCCGTCTCCGTAATTTCAAGCTGTCTGAGATTTCACATTTTCACTCATTATCACTCGATCGATGGAGGGTTGAAACCCTGCCACTTTTTGTTGGAAATATAGGATTAGGGTCTATTGAATTTTAGGTGTGATAGTTATTTCGTTTTCTTGGATGAAATAAATTTTTATTAAGGATCATAGTCCACTTATTGTTAATTTAATTTTTAAATTCCAGGTGAGATAACTTTAGCTCGACCTCTGCAAGAATTAACACAGATAACGTATGTTGGAGCACCTGTGGTGCTTAAAGTCATTGCTGAAGAAATAAGAAGATCAAGGGAAGAGCCACCAGCTCAGTCAACTGTCGTGGAAGTTGGATTTCTACTGGGAGAGCCAGGAAACAATCCTCCACATTTCGAAAATGATAAGTTGGTACCTAAAGCAAACTACATAGTTTTACGGAAATATTCTAATTCATTCTAACAAACTCGAAATTATTGTATAGTTACATGGCATGGCTGGATGAGAATGCTGAGCCAGGCAAAGTGGTGATGTTCACCGACCCGTATTTGACGAAAGTCAAAGACGAAGATGTCGGTAAAGCTGGAGTGTTTGCCCTTAAGTTAGCAAACAATAACGGAACGTTCGAGGTCAGCCCTGCCGTAGGAGAACGATCGGTTAATTTTATAATCACTGTTCGAGATAATACTCTCATTGACTATGAACTACACCGTAGTCTTCATTTTAATGTAAGTTACAGGATTCATAAAATTATTTTTAATATTTTAAAGACTTCAATGTCAAGGTAGCGGGGTTGGAAAACTTATGCGAGCCGAAAATTTTCAGATTATAGCTCAAGAAGTTGGCCCTTCGACAAATCTGTCAACAAGCGTTCCAGTAACGATATTTTTAAGAGATGTTAACGACAACTCTCCAAAGTTTGATACTGAATTGTATGAAGTCGAGATCTCAGAAAATGCGACAGCAGGAACAAAAGTCATTCAAGTAAGTATCAATTTCTAGTTTCAAGTTCTGAAATGAAGTCTAGTTGAAGCTAAACATGTTTTCACTGCTTTATTTTCAATCCCAGGTACATGCAACTGATAAGGACTCAGGATTGTATGGAATGGTTCTGTATACGCGAATCACGGGACCTGGTAGCGAAGCATTTACAATGGATTCCAATACCGGCGTAATATCCGTCGCTATGGGAAGTAAACTCGATCGAGAACTGACTTCCCAATTACGATTGTCGGTGGAAGCACGAGATGAGGTTGGCAGAGGTCTCAGAGGCGTTGTTCCTATGATCGTTAACTTGTTAGACGTCAATGACAATGCACCAATATTCGATAAACCTAGTTACGAGTTCACACTTAATGGAGAGCTGACAAATTTCACGATGCCAGCTTTCATCAAAGTATGAATTTTAAGTTAAAGAATCTTAAAGCAAGGTTCAAATTATGAATCTAAAGTATAAGGTATAATTAAGTTCTTGCAGAAATCATAAAGTCGTCAAAAAGTTATTTCCGTCAATAAAAGCAGAATTTGTTCTATTGTCAAGATAATAAATAAATACACAATCAATTGCATACGAAATTCGCCAGTTGTATTTTTTCAGGGATACAATATTGTTTGGATTTCAGGCGACTGATGCTGATGCAGAACCTCCCAACAATGTGGTGCGATACGAAATTATACATGGAAACTATGACAACAAGTTTTATTTAAACGAGGTCACGGGAGAATTGGTTTTACGAGAGCCTGTTAACAGAACGAGATACATTAGGCAAAACACTCACTCCAAGCAAAGAAACTCCGGATCTCTAGATTCCAATGGAAATGTAACACAAAATTCTTCCAAAACGATGAAATTTCTTGAAAGTACAACTCAAGGTTACAAAATCAATGAAACTTCGGATATAAAAAATGGGGAAGCTCGAACTAAAAGAGCTGAGGATGCCGCTCTTTTTACTCTAACTGTTAGGGCCTACGATTTAGGTTCGTCTTGTTATATAATACAGTATATTGACAAAATTCTGGTGACTGATTGTGAGTTTAATTTAACATTGAATTCAGGAGCCAGAATTTCGTGAAGAACGTAATAATGTCAATGTAATGTGTGAAAATGAAAAATGTTTTTGGCAACCTTTAGGAGTGCCACATCTTTCAAGTCAGACGCGAATACGAGTGTTGAGAGGAGCTGTGATGGGAGCCCGCATTGTGCTGTTTGTAATGCCTGGAGAACATCCGGATCCGGCGAAAACTGCCGACACATTAGCTACCATTACTGGGGGACGAGTTATTATTCAGGAGATTCGACCCTACGTTCCGCAGCCAAGTGATTCCGAGGATGGAAAAAAGTCAGTTTTACTACCATTCACAGTATAAATGCCTATTTACAAAGTATAAAGTCGAATTTTAACTTAATAACTGTCACATAAATCTTAAATAACTTTTACATAACTTTATATCATTTTTATGAAAGATTATAATTTAAATGTTGTTATTACTGTTTAATGGTTATACAGCGTAAAAAACTTGAGTAATAGATAATAGAAAATAGATTTTGCTCAATGCATTACAATCCTCCTTGCTTCCATCATTTGGATAACATGAATAATGCAAATTGAGTTCCTGACTACTAAACCTTTATCCACTCTCTAGAGTGAAGTGTATAAATTGCACAGTAGATACAACCGGTTTGGTCAGCCAATCGATTCTATGTACCAAACGTGTGTTAATGGTCCGTATCGAATTCGTCACTTTCAAATATTCGGATGACCAATGCTTCTCCCTTTCTGCTGTCAGATTTTACGACTGATACATATATTCGCAGCATAGTTTCATATAATATAGCTCAATGCAATGGGAGTAAAAAGGGCGAATGTAGCTTTTCGTCTGGCCACATAAAACTTTTACTACCTGAATTTCTTGCTTGTTCTACTGTCACTCTGAGTAGGGAAAGCCTGTGCAAGGTTTCTAATGGACCTTGACAGTAACATCGAACTCCACTCTACTTTTGCTTTCAATCATTCTACTCTCAATATATTCTGCTTTTCATTAAATTAAATTAACTTAAATTAAAAACATTTAACCTACTGCTCTGCTTTAGATGTTAAATGCACAATTTTTAATAAAATAATTTAAAGATTGCTCTTTTGATAGGAGTTAAATTAATATTACAGAAGCGTCATTGTCGCTCGTGTGGAGCAAAATGGTTCTGGAACTTTAGTGGACATCGAGAAAATTAGGGACATATTAGCGGCTAATGGAGTTGGGGTAATAAGTGGGATGGACCCGACTGATGGTATACCATCAGGAGAAGTCACCGGGGACACAAAAATTGTGACTAACAACTCTGTTACGATACACAATGAAGAAGTAGTAAGTAAAAATCAATTTGATAAAGATCCCACAAAGAAAATCCGAATATTTGCTCCTAGGATTAGTGATGCTCTTGTGGTTCACTTTTGAGAAATAAAGAGTTAAAGTTATTTTCAGACAGTATACAAGGCTGAGAACAAGCTCTTGATGTGGCTGCTAATCCTTTTGGGACTTCTTATACTTCTGGTGATCATATGTCTGATCGTATGCTGCATTTGTCCTGGATGTCCATTTTATATGGCGCCTAGGAAGAGGAGGATTCACTCGAGTGAGACGCTTATTTACAGAGCAGATGGAAGACCAAAGAGACATCTACATAGAAAGCGCACGATGTTGGAAGGTTTGTTTACAGTTTGTAAACTCTTTCTATCTAAAACTTCTGAATCCACATCATTCATCTAAAGAAATCAAATCTTTTTACTTCCAGGGGTAATAACAGATTCCACCAAGAAGCAAGCTTGGAGTGCAGACCCTATGAAGAGAAATTGGCAGTTTAACCGCAGGAACACTAAACAGTACGGAATAGCATCCTTACCAGGTGATGTAGTTCGAGAAACAGGTTTAGATATCGAACCCAAGAGAAACGCATTATCATTGCGTCTTCCAGACAGTCCGGTTCCAGTTCACAGAATCAGGGACTTTGTTCGAAGGTCAGATGATGACAGGATATACATCGAAAATGTGGAAGGTCATGCTAGAAATTATGATGCACTTGATGTGGATTCAATTCGCAGACACGAGATTGCAAGAGGGTCAGATATATCTCGCCAAAGACAGTTGGCTAATCAGAACGCCAAAATTAGAGAACAACACTTCTTTAAAGAAGGAAACGCTGAAGTGATGAGATTGGTGACAAGAGGACAGGATGAGGAACGAGCTCGACTGCACGAGCGAGATCAGCTTCAAGAAAGAGATCAGTTTCAAGAACGAGGTCAATTTCAAGAACGAAATCAGTTTCAAGAACGAGATCATCTTCAGGGACGAGGTCAGGTACATCGTCCAGTTGCTTTGGTGATTGAGCAACCGTCTCACCTTTACAGAGATGGAAAGGATATTCTACTTCAGAGGTTTATCGAAGATCAGGAGATGAGACAGGATCTACATGGTAGCAGACATGATGTGGAAGGTGTTAGCATGGAATCACATCAGCATCCTAAAGAGATATCAGCAATAAGACAGGAAATTCTCTTAATTCCTCAGAGGTTGGAACCTGATCAGAGGTACCACTACGATGATTTGAGACCAGATTTTCAAAGGCTGGTGATTGATCGAGGGGATTATGAAGAGACTAGAAGAAACGTGGAGCATGTGAATGCTAAGAGAGAGAGTCAAGGTCCTAGAGAAGGAGGTGGAGAAGCCTTGGCTAGTGATCGGGCATCAAAGAGTGTTGAAAATTCAACAAATGATGCAAGGGATCGTCTTCAGCCTAAACTCCAGACCTACACGATCAACGAGGTAGAGTTGGTTAGACAAAACGCTCTTCTAACTAGGCTACTTTTAGAGAGAGAGACCAGTAAAGGTGTTGGAGAAACTTTAATGGATGGAAGTTTCCTAGAAACTCAGAGTCTTCCAGGTCAAGTGGCAACAGCAACTCAAACAGACAGGACAACTGCGACTCAAACTGATCGTCAAGTTCGTAGTCGAAGTGACAATGATGAATCAGAAGATGATGATCGACTGAAGAAGAAGGCCAAGGTTAAGAAAAAATCCGAAGTCCAACCGAAATCAATGAAGACGATTTGGATCAAGTCTGCTATTCCGGAAGAGGTGCATCGAAGGGATGATCAGTCAAGTATTTTTCGGAAGAAGGTCAGTGAATCTAGGGAAATGAAACGAGCTTCAGTATCACCTGAGGTGCTTCAAGAAATTTCAGATTCATTAGATGGACGTGGGAATGGAAGTTCTCCAAGGGAAGATGAGGAAGACGATTTGTTGAAGATTCATCAGAGGACTATTGGAAAGAAGGGTAAAAGATACGATAGTAAAACTGACTCCACTTCTCCCGAAACAGAGAAAGAACGTTTTGCGAAAAGCAGAGCTAAGAAAGCAAAGGAGAAGCCTGGCTTTGTTGTAAGTATTGCTAGAAAAAAGGGAGAGCCTAGTTTTCGTATTCTAGAAAAAGAGATAAGCTCATTGCAAAAAAAGATTCGTACCTTTGGTAACAAGAAATCTAAAAAGGTAGATGAGATAGAAGACGAAAGTGATCCTCTAGTGTGCGATTCCAAGAAGGTTGAGAAGAAGGTAACAAAAGTCAGGGACGAGAAGAAGGAACTGAAACCAGATCTAGAATTGAAACTTGATAAAGAATTAAAACATGATTCAATTGAATTTTTCCCCGAAAAGAAGCAGGAAAAAGCTAGGTGGAAAAAGAAACCACTGAAAGAGCAGCATGCTGTTGAAACCCTCAGTTTAGAAATTGTGGACCAAGAAGATGTTCCAGAAAAAGGGAAGAAATATTTACTGAAAAAGAGTAATGAACAATCTAGTGTGAAAAAATCTTCAGGGAGCTTTAAACTTAAAAGACAGTCTAGAATTCAAGTTTCAAAAGGAGCAGTGAAAAGTATTATTTCTCGGACTAAGGAAGTTGCGAAAAGGAAGGTTAGAGAACTAAAAAAGGAGGATGATTCATCTGGAGAGAAACAATCGTCTGAAGAGAAACAAAAGTTTGGTCAAAAGGTCCTTGGAAAACAAGTTACAGAAGGTTCTAAAAAGCCTTCAAAAACTGAAGTTGATGCTTCAAAAAGAGCATATACTATCATCAGTACTAGAGTGGAATCTCCTCCTTCTAATGTCTCTGAATCAGAGAAGGAGAAACAGCAAAAGATAGCTGAAAGTGGGAAGTTAGTTCAATTAGACCAGGACAGCAATAAAATTAGCAAAAAACCAATCGAGCAACAATCTATTCCTGGCGAAAAAGTTACAGATTTTGAAGGTCAAATTCTTGAAGTTGGTGAAAGTAGAGAAGTATCAGTGGATCAGCAATCAGTTAAAACAGACAGTGAAAAGAAACAAACCTTAAGACAAGACTCTACAGCAGATGGAAAAAAGATTTTGGATCAAGAATCTGTTGCAAAGGATGAGAAAAGAGAAATGATTTTGGATCAGAGATCCCCTGCAACAGCTCGAAGAAGTAAAACGCCTTCAGATAAAGAATGTCTTTCAATGGAGCAACAACCTGTTGCAATAGATAAAGATAAACCTTCTTTTGATGAGCCACCTCTTTCACCAGACGGCGATAAAAAACGTTCATTAAACGAAGAATCTTATGAAGCAGATAAATGCAGCAAACCTTCTTCAGAGAGAAAAACTAGTCCAACAGAAAGAAGCAAAACACCATTGAGCAAAGAAGATCTAGAAACAGAAAAGTCAAGTCCAAAAATTAAAGAACTAATGTTAGAGACAGATGATATGAGATTTATAGATGACTCCCAGGAGTCGACTGACACAAGTGAGGAAACTCATTCTACAATTAAAAAAGATGATAAGACTGATATTGAAGTACAATCACAATCTTTTGACCTTGAATCTGAAAATAAAGCAGAATACATGGGAAGATTATCGAGAGAAGAGAAGGAAACAATAAAAGAACCTGAGGAAAATGAAGATAATATATCAAAACAAATGAATAGGAAAGTAAAAAGTTCTGAGAGTCCTGAGAGTAGTTCTGAGAGTGGCGAATCAAAGAGCGATGAAGATATGTTGAGGCAACAAAAAGAATTTCCGTACAAACATCTACGTGAAAGTGATGTATCTACAGATTCGTTTGCTGATCACAAAGGTATAGAAGATAAAGACCAAGAAGATAAAAAAGATGATACACAGAATGAAAAAAAAGGTGATGCAAGAGGAGATGTGAAAGATGAAGTGCAAGAGAAAAAAGTAAATAGTATCCCAGAAGAAGGGAAAAGTGACGTGCAAACAGACATTAAAGAAACTGTGAGTGATGAAAAAGAAACTGATGCTCAAGTAAAATTAGAGACTCTAAAGCTTCCAGAATCTGAGAAAGCTGATGTAAAATTAGATGAAAAACAAGAATCAACACCTTCTACACCTATTTCAGCTCTGAAAGATGAATCAAGTCAAATAGTTGATACGTCAGAAAATTCTGACCAAGTTCTATCAGCTGATCGTCTAATAAGTTCTATTCCAGTAGAACCAACTGATAAAATAACTTATAAGATACAAAAAACAGTTGATGAGACTACAGTATCGAAACCAACAACTCCTAAGGTAAAATCTATATCTCCAGAGATAGATTTAACCACTAAAGCCTTCCAACGATCATCTACACCCATCAGAATAAGCTCTCGAGATGAGGATCATGATCGAAAACTGGCTAAAGTGTTAGCAGAAGAACAAGAGCGATTACAAAGACTAGAACTTTTATACAAACACTACAATGAGTCAGAAGATGACAGTGATTCTTCAACAGATAGTGATATGTCCACAAAGACAATGTTGACAACCCAACCTTACCAAACTCCTCGACATTCTCCAACCAGAGAACTAAAAGATGATGAGTTGAGAATGACGGACGTCAAAGATGAGCCTAAAATTGTCGCAAAAAGTCCTCGGACTTTGCAGAAAGAAGCTGAATTAGTGGCACCAACAGGTTTGCATCTAAGAATACCTCGACAGTCTGCGATTGATGTAGATGATGGAAAAGTAGATGTTACGAAGCATAAAGATGGTCATAAACCGGTTGTAGTTGATGTAGTGAAGAAACAAAACCTAAAGGATCCAAGCACACCTCAAAAACCTGGTGGTAGGAGCGAGACGCATTTAAGATCATCAAAAACATTGGTTCCAAAATCTTCACTACACACAAAAGTTAAAAAGACTCATCTATCTGATGATGAAGCTAGAGGAAGATCTAAATTGATCAGCGATAAGATCCCTCTTGTTGCTGATGTTGAGAAAGGACCCCAGGATATGAAAATTCAGCAGGGACATTCGAAAAAGGAGGATACAAAGTCTATTGGGAAATCACGGAAACAAGTAATCTCAAAGGTAATCTCAAAAGAAATTTCAAAAGGCCCTGAACCATTGAACGCAAAAGATGCTGAGACAAAAAAGATGATTTCAAAAAGAGATGGTAAGAAACTGCCTTTGGACAAGTCTGCTTCGACAACTGATGTTGAGAAGCAGTTAAGAAAGGAAACACGTCCAAGAAAGGTGAACAGAAGTTTGTCACCTCGTAAAGAAGTGAAGAAACATTTTTCTGATGAGGAAAGCAAGAGTAAGTTACCACTGCCTGCTGAAAAAGAAAAAGAGCAAACAGATCAGGATAAGAAATCTCAAAAATCACCTAGAAGGGAAGTAAAAAAATCAGTTGACGATGAAGGAAACAAACAGAAAGCCACTCGAGATAAATCTCCTCTCGTTGCCGAAAAGGTACAAAAAGCAGAAGATAAAAAAGATGATCATCATCGACAACTGCACATAACGAAACCGAAAACTGACAAGGATCTTAAATCCGACTCAGGAACCGAAGAAGTCATCAAAGCTCAGTCCAGATACATGGCTTGGTACAAGCAGAAAAGGGAAGAGATGGAAAAGAAGAGAATGGAGAGGAAACTTGCAGAAGAAGAGGAGCAGAGACCTCGTTGGATGAAGAGGTCAAAAATAACAAAACCAAGAGAACATTCCAACAAAAACATAGAAGTTTACCCAGATGGAACTCCAAAAGGAAAGCACAAAGTCAAACCTTCTGTTAATGTTGAGTCTGAACAGCTGAAAGCTATTGTTCGCCAAGGAAGAAAAATGAGAAAGGCTGAAGGACACATAGAGGATCTTACTGTTCAGATTTTTGCTCCTAAAAAACCACCTCCAGTTCAGGAGAATTTAATGCAACCAATTCCTAAGCATCCTTTGATACAACATTCAGAATATAAATATGAGAAGATTCCTACTCCTTTTTATCTTCATCCTCCACCAGCTCCTCATCCGTCACCACAAGGATCACCAGAACATTTTCCTGATAAGGAAGCAAGGAAACCTGATGATGATTTGGATTCTGGAATTGCTGTATCTTTGCAAGGTGGTACAAGGCTTAGACATCAGCAGTTGCTAGAGAAGAAGAGTGTGTTCGATATTGCCTATAATGAGGCTGCACCTTCGCATCTTCGATCAGACAGTAGTACACCTCCATCTTAAAAAAAAATTATTTCTCTGAGGGTTTTCCAAGATGGAGGTTCCTTTTTGGAACTGATAGAAATGATTTGTTGAATGAGCAGATGTTGATATTTTCCAACGAATCCTTCCTGTCAATGTGTAGATATCAATATAGTGAACATATCATCATTTGATGTTTGAATCCGTCCATGATAATATTATGGAGAACTGTAATGTTCAGTGCCTTAAGGAAGAAGCCCATTCAATAAATTCCGTCGATTTTGTAGCTCATTAGTTTAGGAAATTTTATAGGAAAATGCAACAAAAATTTCATGGAGTTTTCCCCATGTGAGGTACTATATTCGTATGCATGAAACTGCCATAAATGCGTCATTAAATTAGATGTTGTTTCTTAAGAAGGTGCCAAGCGTTTGTCCCAAATATACTCCGAGTACGAATACATTAGCTAAAAAGAACTTGTTTTCGTACCACCAAAATGTGTAAATGAATGAAATAATTGGAATTTTGTAAGTTCTTTTACATTGCAAACATTTCCGAAAATTCTGCCCTTGGTACCTCATATATTAAAATTATTTATAATATGTAGAAATTGTTTATATAAACCTTTTTTGTAAATATACTATGTGTATAAAATATGTATTCTGACTTGTATTTTCTACAACTCAAATTAACTATTTTTATCTTCACGATTTAATACAGGTCAGTGATTATTTGTTCAGCAGACTATTTCAAGTGCCCTCATTAAAGCGAAAAGAAAAACATTCCCTTCTAGAATAGAGGTTTTATTAAACGAGGAATAGAAGCGGAGAAAAAAAAACAATCATCGAGAAGTTCTAGTATTGGGAATTTGGGAAGGAAACATGTTTTCCACGATTTTCAGTTAATTCCGACTATTTCAGTTCTGCTTTAGATTTTCAGTTTTTACCCATTAATAATGCAAAAGATGCATCCAATTTCGTGCGATTGGTTCACTTTTTTCAAATGGAAGAGGGAATATAAAAAGTGGAAAAAGATCTAGGGAGATGGACTCTGAAGGGGAATTAGGATGTATCCCTAGGCTTGTGTTTATTATTCTTTTTTGGCTTTTTGAAGCAATGCATTGTTGTCCATTTATTGCCCTGACTGAACAAAGGTTGTAGAACATGATTTTCCGCCAACTCCCTTCTTTACATTGCCAAACGGCAACAATGGGTCGCGCTACACTTCGATGTAATCGACTTTTTTCAACGTTCCTACTGCCTAGCGACGACGTGGTTGGAAATGTTCGCTCAGATTGTAAGCTTTCTGACGATTCAGGGAGCTTTTCAACGTTTCCGTGCTTAAAAGGTACTATACTGCCGCCCAAACTCGCCCACCGAAAGCACCTGCTAAGAGCGTCTCTGCATCCACTGGCACGTAACAAATGTACGTATATCCTAAAAGGTTTAATGCACCAGGCGATTGCCGTGGTGACAATGATCGGGTGCGCGAACCTATTGTCTTCAACTTGGAAAGCACTTCACAACCTTTGTAACTCATTTCGGAATACCGGCAATTTCGAAACTTCCAGTACTTCCTCACAATTCCAAGGGAGCGGAGATTCCTTTATATTTTAAGACTGAGTGGATTCAGATTAACAATTCATCATTCGGAAATTCACTTTTTTTTTAATCACTGCAGTGCATTGGCTAACATCTTTTTTAATCAATAGCCGCTGATATAAACAAAGATTTGATAATCTAATATTATAAACTCCGACTGGCGTATAAATTTGAAACGTTCTAAAATAGCCCTTTATTTAAAGATCCTGCTATAAATATTATATGGATGGTTTTAATAGAAACGCTTTAATTAAAGAGCGTTTCTAAAATGGAAACATTTATTTTCATAACTGATTGTGTGAGCAAAAAGTAAATGAATTTTGAAATCAGGATAGATTTAATTTTCCTCAGAGATCAAAGTCTCTGAGTATAAAATTTTCTTTTTAAAATAAGACACATTTCCATCGCATTGGCTTTCTCAAAGCTCCATTCCATATTCTCTAAAAACGCCTTTGTTGACTCGAGTGTCCGTATCTATTTGGACTCGATAATATTTGCGAAGTTGTACGACACAGAAGAATTTTCGAACGAATCCCAGGGGCTTTGACGGTACTATAGTAGTAGTAATCGACGTGATAGAGTAGGCAGTAGGGTGGGACTCGGTAAAAACAAAGAGGAAAAAGGTGGAGAGTTAAAGAGAAAAAGAGAAAGAAGGAAATTCAGAGGTTGAGAGGAAAACGGATATTATAGTAAGCAAAGAAAGAACAGGGCTAAAGGGTGCAAATAAAAGGAAATGATGAAAAAGATCAGAGGGTATCAAAATTTTATTAACTTCCCATGGTGTCTTTTACGTCAATAGCAGGTTCGAATTCAACTCAAGGATTATTTTTCTTTAAGGAAAGGGCACTTCTGAAATTTTATTTAGTTAATAAATTTTAACATTATAAAATTAACCAAATTAACCAAATTAATCAAATTAATCAAATTAATAAAATTAATCGAATTAATAAAAGGAGGGCCAAGGTAACACTTTTCTCTGTAAAGAACCTGCTATTGGGGGTGAAATTCATTTAAAAGGTTGATGACCTCTGGATTGTAGAATGAATATGAAAAATCAAATGTAGATAAATAAATTTCGTAAAATCTCAGGAAAATTGGCTCCTGTCGAAATTTAATAATACCTAACAACTTCATTTTATGACATGGGATCTCTTTTAAGATAGGGAGGGTGATATAAATGCGTAGTTAATGGGTCGTAACAAGGTGACATCGCTCGAAAACTGATTTAAATCAAGCGAGATTCGCGCATGTGCTACGGGAGATGCTAAATGTGATGTATATCGTGGGGTGGTTTCAGATCCACGTGGATCTGAACCTCATTCTCTCAGTCGCGTTAGCGGACCCGTGGCGTATCCTCCCCATTCCGTATCTCACATTACTTTCTAACTTTCGATCTTTCAAAGAAAAAAAATAAGAAAAAGACACTTGGAAAATCCATCAATGGTTTTCTTCTTGATTACTTCAAGTGTCGTTAAGCTGTGATTTTAAATTTTTATTAAATTTCAACTCAGTGTTATTATTATTTTGTTACTGTATTATTTTTTTATAGTGTATGTTGTCCAGAACAATACCCGTTGCTTTGGCTTTTTTTTTCAAATCACTGGAGATAAAAATGTGGAGAGAATTGCCCTGAGCAAGAGAAAACATTCGTCATGAGGTGAGTCCTTTTGTTGAATATTAAGTGGACCTTGACAATCAAAAATATTCAATCGAATTCATGATTGTAAAACTTCTTAAGCATTTAATTCAATTCAGCATCATTTTCCGGAAGTTTCCAATTTATTTTACTATTAATTTCTCTGTTGCAGATTAAAATTTAAAAACAATACAAAATTGAAAATAATGTGTGCTTTTTAAACACACATTATTTAATGATTCCCTGTTTTTTTTTAACCCAGGAAAAGTCTGATTTTTTTATTTCATTCAGAGAGGTTTGTTATCAGTATGAGAGGTGAATAAAAGATGAATCTTTTCAACAAAAAAAGGAGCGTGAACTTTCCCTGAAAGAATGTGAAAATAATTTCCAGAAAAAGCAAATGTTCGGAAAACAAATTCCTAAAGTATTCCACTTATTTTTGTGTTGAGATGAAAAAGACGAGGAGCAATGACAATAAATCATCGCGTTATAAGTTGTCAGAGTAGTAAGACGTTGAGGACACACCCTCGGTAAGGATAGCAAGTACCATCCCATTAGGCATCCTGAATTCTGTGGCACGCTTCGAATCATGTGCCAATACACTTTACGCCCTTAGCAAGGGTCATCGATCAATTACGGAATGGCTTCCCGACGCAATCACGGTTTATCATCCATTATTCGATTCCATTTCATTAGGTCTATCTATCAACAAGAGACAGCGTTCCGCATCTGAATTACATGATGTCCTCTTAACTCCTTGACAGGGAAATTTGTTTCCTCTTACATGGAAACCAGGGCCAATAAATTCTTGTCTTCTTCCGTCATTTGGTAGCCAACTTTAGATGCAAAACTCCACCCTCTGGTCCTTCTGCCTCAAGGCGGAGGGTGACGTCCAACCCCTGTTGAGAAATTTTTATTTTGGTAATTTCGAGATTTTTTCAAGATGATTTATACAGATCTTAGTCTCTTGCATTCGAAAGTGCGTTTCTTTAAATTGCAGGCCTTCTTATTTTTATCTTGGTCCTCAAATCATTTTCAAACACGTTA
This sequence comes from Synergus gifuensis, assembly GCA_904066015.1. NCBI lineage: Eukaryota > Metazoa > Arthropoda > Insecta > Hymenoptera > Cynipidae > Synergus > Synergus gifuensis. The sequence goes on along the minus strand of CAJFCO010000046.1, from coordinate 4,255,606 downwards.
AAGTAGTTTCCCAAGATTTGAAACGTAATAAATTGAATTTATTTGACAAGTAGAAATTGCCAATTATGATTGTCGAGCAGTACACGAACAAAGAATCACTGCGAACTCGAGAAATTGCGATCGGAATTAAGTAGAATTAAAAAGTTTTACTGGATAAAATGTAGATTGATGAAGAGATTTTTTACCTTGACATGCCTTTCCCCAATCGGAAATGGTTCTTACAAGAAAAATCAAATCGATTCCTTTCTCTGCTTCTAAATCCACAAAATTGAAATTTAGAGTGATTTTTTAATTTCCCCGTATTCCCTCTGAGGAAAACACGATAATTGAGATGTTGGTGTCAGAAATCAGGACAGTCTGAATCCCTAGGGTGAGAAGTAATCGCCTGGGGGTAAGCAATCAGGAAAAACATAGGACAGCCCTCCTATATATTTCTACACTAGTGCAATTCCCGATCTCTGTGTCCTGGAAGTCTCGGATTTTCTCAAGACCCTCAAATCGAACCTGCTCCGGACTTGGTGTTAATCAAGTGCGGGACTTTTTACGATCTAATACCAGGTTTGGAAAACAAGATCAAGAAGATGAAAGTTCGTAAAGAGAGATGAGAAAGGGGTATGAGAGCAGGATGGAAGAAAATGTAGAATCAAGACGTAGAAGGTAAACCTGATGATTGAACGGGCTATCGACGAGAGTAGAATTCCTCCAGGAGTTGCTAGTGAAGAGGAGAGGAAAGGGGGAGGGATATCCTTCCGCTGTCCTGCCCAGATAAGATTAGATTGCCTACTCTCGTCTCGATAGGTGCTCGCATGAAATCACTCCAAAATAAATATCTTGACCACCCTTCATCATCTTAATTTCATCTGAGAGGTTCAGGCTTTCAGTAAATCTATCCTTTCCATACAACGAAATACAATCGCTCTCAGAGAAGAAAGGTTAAATTCAATTGATTTAAATTCTTCTAAATCAAATTCCATCATAATATTTATTTAGGCAGTACTGAAATTTTATCATAACTTGCCCTAAAATTATTATAAATCCCATGAAATCTCATGAAACCCCTTAAAATTTCTGAAAATCCCAATAAATTTCGTAAAGTTCTTTGAAGTTTAAAATGATATTTATCTCTTTCATTCTGAGGAGGCGAAAAGAAGGGATGTAAAAAGGGAGTTGGATAAAGGGGCGAGATAAGGAGTTGGCAAATTGGAGATGAGAAAAATGGTTGAAAAAGAACATATAGGAAAAACTTTGATAATTCATTAAACGGAAATTGACACGCATAAGATTCCGAGAAAAAGAGATGCTAAATGAATTTGATTAGCTTTCTAAATTGAATTTCCTAGAATCCTCTAAAGGCTCGACAAATGAACTGTCTCCAATTACTGGAATAGAGTAAAAGAAATAAAAACAGAAAATAATGAATGAATCAACAAACAGCGGATAGGAAATAGAGCGATAATAGCTTCAATGCTCGAGGGTGGTAACAGGACCCACTTTTCTTTATAGCGGGTTTGGTCTATAGTCCACGAACCGAAACGTTCATTTTGGCCAACACAAAAGTCCGCTCGTTATAAATTGACGAGAACACGCTCGCAAATCTATAACAGACTGTTTGTTTGGGTGAAATTAGAGGAAAACATTGCGGTGGTAGCCTCCGGGCGATAGTCTCGACGTTAAGTTGTCGATACGGGTGAAGCAAGCTGCTAGTACACAACTCGTAACTCTCAATTCGTAACCTGATCCTAGAAGCTTTCTGCCAAATAAAATTTGTATAGCAGGTTCGGCTAATATTTCTTTGATGTTCAACTTCCTTTCCATTTCGGCGCATCTTACTCTTCGGTGAATATCGCTCTCTGTAAGTGATTATGCAGACTATATGGTTACGTCAGGGCCATTGCCAAGATCTCAAAGTGCAACGGGGTTCAATATATTATCGAAGAGAGAGCCTATCTACGAGAGGAAATCGCTTGACTTTTCATGTATTGAGGGCCTTCAAACGGTCTTCCAAACGTAATCTCTTGATATCTAGAAATATAGGCTAATGGAAAAATTTTAAATCAGGTTTATTCACTTATTTCTCTTTTCATTTAAACTTTCTATTGAATGCAAACGCTTTGAATCTAATGCAGAATCTCCCTCGGTTGACATATGATGCGAAGGGTGAATGTTGTGAAAATGGGAAAAGCGATTTTGCTCGCGCTGGGTGGTTAAAATGTTAAATGAGTGTGACTTGTTAGGAACATGGGAGAACCGTAATATTCGCAGATTGGTCAGTGTGTGCACTAAAGGAGAGGAATTTTCCTTCCCACGTAAAACAAAGTTGAGAGCGGGTCTAATATGCTTTAGAATGCCGTGAGCGGCTAGAAAATGAGAAGAGGACGAGAACCGAGAATATTCATAATACGAGGTCGAAGAATTAAGCTGACCCTGCAAACAACCCCTCGTTGGCACCGCCGAAGAGTTCTTCCTCGTACGCTCGTTATATTCGAGAAAGTTCACTATTTCTTTTTTTTTTTTCTTATCTTTCTCTCTTTTCCTATCTCCCTTTCTGCTTTCCACTTATTTTACGCCCTCTCAGTCCTGGTACTCATCCTCAGTATATTCACCTTGATAATCATTTTCCTCTCGTCTCGCATTTTCACTCAAATAAAACTAAACGTTCCCAGTCAATTAAAGAAGTAATGCTTCTTCAGAGGATCATTAAGACGAAAAAAGTTGAAAAAGGAATAAGGCGTGCCCTTTGAGAACTCAAGTGAATGGATTTAAGTTCCTGATGTTTCTGGAGTAATGCTCTTGAGAATTCAACAAAAAGTATACCTCGAGTAGCAATTGATATTTCATATTTTTCATTACCTTCATTTTATATTTCAATTCGGTTAGCTTAAGGCGAATTTTATTTGAATGTTTAGAAAATAAAATATTTGAGAGAGGGCATTCATTTCTGCAATATTTTATTCGATTTTCATTAAAGCTTTGATGTTTCGAAACGGAGTTTGAGATGATTGGTATTTAATAGCGGGAAATAAAGCAAGTCTGAACCTAATCCCGGAGGAGATTCGCTAAAATCGCACAGACAGACGTGAACCTCATTTTCCAACTTTGATGTGGGAACATCAAAGATTCTATAATATGTTTTCATTTCAATATTTTCGGAATTAAGGAAAAGTCGAATTTTTATAAATTCCAGAATATTTTGAAGCTATATTTATTGGTTCAGAGTATAATTTGTAGATTGAATATTTTTTAGAAGGAAATCAAATATTGATTGATATAAAGGTCGAAGTAAAATCCAATAACGAAAAAATGTAGCTCTCGTTTAAAAAAAGAAGCCTAGGGAACGTAAAATCGTAATTGAAAAACGGTAGATGAAACAGGTACAAAACAGATAGTTTGAGTGTAGCGGAAGCTTTTAATTTGGCGATAGGCGCCCGCGAGACAAACATAATGAATGCAGTTTTATTTGAAGTGCCATTCAGTCGAGTGTGGGAGAGAGTTGTTGTCAATCGCAAATGACTGATGTCTACTTGCTCGCACTGCATAGAATGGGATGTGATTGCTTTATTCACTTTGCACTAAAGCAGGTGCAAACTTGTTACGCTTTGCATGAAAAATACTTTATTCATTCATTTTCATTCCCAATTTTTTTATTCGAATTTTAATCTCTAATTGGCAACGAATACAGTTCAATGGTCCGAGCATAACATTTATTTCTCTTTTTTGATTACGAGTCGAAATTTGATAAACGGCCTGAGTGTACCGCATCACGGATTCGTTATCCGTTGGTAATAAATATCATCATGCATTCACGAACCGAAGACTGTAAATGAAAATGTATAAACCGCAGCTCGTATTTCACGCTATTTTATAATTCATATATAATTTTGTGACATCAAAGGAAAATGATAATATTATTGGTAATATGAAAAACGGATTTGCGTATTATCGCACGAGAAGAGTATTTTCTGTTTTTCTATCTCAATTTTAGCTTTAGTTAAATTTGAAATTTCAAATAAAAATAAATTATCCAACAATTAATTGGCACGGATTTTCTATGAAATTAGTTGAAAAGCTTCTGAATGCATATTTCTATCAAGTTTCTCTTGAATTTCCACAAAGGGTAGTTTCAACAAAACAAGAACCAATTCTTTTGAAGGAAGTTGCTGGAAGAAAGCTCTCTCATGAAAACTGTTAGTGTAACTGAAACTCTACTGTAACTGTAACAGTAACAAGACACTTTTCTCTAGGCAGAATAGTTGTTCCTTTATGAAGTGGCCGAAGCGTTTCGTTTCTTTGACGGATCATCCAACTCCAGTCAACCGTGGACGTAATCTGTCTGAGCCTTGAGGCGTGGGCGTTACTGCACCCACTTTGTTTCTGAAAATCAACCAGTGAATTTTACAGAATTCACTAGGATTTTCTTTTTTTTTTTTTAATAAAAATTCACTACTAGAAAGTCAGTTTTCACGTTAGTGATGCCTCCAACGTCTTCGATAACGAGCAGAAAATACAACCCCTCCGAATACATTCGCATAATCGTCAGGAAAAGAAATAAAAGAGAAATTTAGGTGAAAATAATCTCACAGTTCTTGGATTTCAGGATAGCAACAACACTTATTCTCTGTTGAAACTTTATGTCTTCTAATATGAGAAGAATGACAAAATATCAATTGAAATAATACTGCATTTTCAACACTGCAATAATAGATTCGATCTCCTGTGAATATACCTAGTCTCCAATTTTCTATCTATTCTTATTGGTCCGTAGGTCCATATCGTGACTAGAATACGTATTCTCGATAAGTCGAGAATTCTTGCTATTATGCTTGACTTTTTACTAACCTTTTTTGACCTCACAGTTATTGTTTCCAAACATCATGTCTGATAAAGTGGTTTTCGACTTTTTATCCTTCTTCCAATACATAAACGTCGAAATATTACATTAATCATAGGTTGGCAAATAAAACAATTGAATTTCAACAAAAGCGAATACCATGTTTTGTGGTTTCGAAAAGCTTTAAATAATTCATTAAAGTTTTTTTTTTTTTGGTTTGAACTTAATTTGTTTACAATACGCCAAAATGAGCGAATTTAACTCACGTCTCACTGGAAATTCGATATATTTACATTTCAGTGCGTAATTTGCAATCGAAAATGTGGTTTCGAATTAAAGGCCACTCGGCCTTATTTTATTGAACAAGCGACAAATCTAGACGGTGGAAAAGCAGACTTCGCCCTCTCTCACGGAACGAAAAAAAAAAATAAATAAAAAGAGAAAAAGAAAGACAAAGAATAAAATTGGAAGAGAAACCAGCTCAACAATCTTCAGATTAGAAAGCTGCTGAATTTCGTGTTAAAGAGCACTTAGAATTATTACTACTTTTATTTCCTGGCGCGAAATAATTGCACAAACACTCTGCATGGAATAAATGTACGTCTAAATTCAATTCGATTCTATAGAATATACTTTCAACTGGATTTCATCTTTTAGTCTCCCTCTCTCTCTTTGCATGTTATTCTCGACTAAAAGGGTTCTTTTTTTCTTCATTTTCTGGAGATAAAGAAGAGCTTTTTTCCTAAAAAGCCACCTTTGACACTTCGTTTAACACCATATAGCAGTGACAATGCAGGTTTGATTACGTAATGAAGTTTGGAAAACAAAATTGATTTAGGGTTGTTTGAAAACGTTTAATTGTTCATTTAGTGGAGCATTGACCCTATTCGAATATTCCGTTGTTATACATAAATCAGACTACAGCCTAGATTAAAGCACATGCTATATATGCTTATATACAATACACATGCTTATCCACCTGATATGCCTATATATATCACTATATGTGCACACCATGATTTTCCACTCCAGAGGTACTTCGACCATCTTCCAGTCACGACAGGTTAGAGCCAAGTTAAATGTAGCCTGCCTCTACTGACAGCCATTGTAGTATGGAATACATTCCTAATAATGCATCCAGAAGACTGCAACTATCATGAAATAATAAGGAATAGTTCACTAATTTCTCAAAATGGAAATACATATGACTGAAAAGTTCTAAACGTTCAAATGAACAAAGTTTTGTGTTGATTGAACTTTAAACTAGAAACATTTTAATCAAATCAAGTCAATAGAAATTTGCCATCAAAAGTTATACCAAAAACATTTTTAACAAAGGCAAAGTGAACCTAGAAGTGAGAATGTTCACCAGAGAACTTTTTCTGATACCAATGACCACATCAACTATTCGAACGATTTTGACCTGATGAAAGAACTTTTTCTTCCGGAACTGGAGAAGAAGAATTTGGATCGAGTAAAAGGAATTGAAATCAAATGGAGTAATGGAGAATATATCTTGTCTTTCAACTCTTCTGATGATTCCTTTTCTGCCTTGTTTTCTTGGCGATATTGGAATCGCTGAGCCATTAACGAGTACAGGAGTGTTATTTAAAGTACATATAGCCGTGGCTGTATTCCAATATTCACTGCAGAAAACTTCCGGTTCCGGATCTTCAGCTCCGCGATTCATTCTGGGTACGTACGATAGCGATGCCGGCCCAGAGAAGTGCTTACTGCGATTACTGGAATTCATCCCATTAATGCGATGAGAGCCGCAATGTGAGAGACAATCCTTTGCCAGCAAATTTCGGCCTCGACGATCAAAGTCATTTTATCCTGTAATGAATCTTCTCCGGAGTACCGAATATGCTTGCAAAGTTTCACTAAAGTGGTACTCAATCATCCAGAAGTCTTCCCTACAGCTGTCAGCTTCCCTCTTTTATTTCTAGTCCTGAACTCCATCCATTTTTTCAGCAGTATTCAAATCGCTCTGACCTTGAGACCCGACAGACAGTTTTCCGCTGAACTCTTTTTTTTAAACTTTTTCCAAGATACTTAGATAAGATTAAGTTCTAACTAGCGAAGAAAGAATCCTAGGCCTAATTATCAGTGTGCACTTGCTGCAATGAATTCTTGAGCAGGCTCGAAGTCGAATTGTAGGGTCAGGTTCCGCAGGATGGTTCCTCATCCCAGGAGGATGAGGAAGCAAGGATGATGCAAGCTGGCCTTCTGGATTCTCTGGAAGGAAAGCAGAGAAGCTGGTGGATGATGGGACACGGGGATGGGAAGAACGTGGAAGCTCGAGACCATGGGATGGGGATTTTGATGCTATGGAGGAAAAGAGGTCGCCTCCTGGACACCGTGAGGCGCTTAATTGTGTCGCGCGGAAATACTCAGACAGACGGATTCCTTTAATAATGCGCCCGACGGCGCGCTCAACCGTTCAGCTCTCGTCGACGTCGACGCTCTCTATTCCCTTCACTTCTTATACACAAAGCTGACTCTCTATGCATGTGTGTACTTATCTACAACTAAATAAAACCTCCACGAGAACTGCACGAAGATACACTCTCGAGGGCTTACTTCCAGGATCGAATCCTCCCAGGATGCACCAGAGACCAGACGTTGCTTCCTTTTTTATTTCCCTTGTTCGCAACTACGGAAGAGTACCAAGAAAAAATGTTTGCTCGATGCTCCGCTGAGTCTTATCATTTGTTTTTTTTTATTAACGATCCTGGATGCGAGGTTCTCACGAGCTTCGCGACTATTGTCATGCATTCGAGAAATTTTAATGGAAGTAAGAATGAGTTCAATGTTATTTAAATTTGGTTTACATTGTATGAAAAAATCTTCTGCTGCAAAATGAATAATACACTGCTTCTACATTTTAAGTATAAATATATACATTTATCAGCTTAGCCATTATTTTGTATTCTATAATCACGCGCACGATCATATATCAGTAAGGTGATATGATATTAAAGTAGGGTGTAATTCACCACAAAATTGATGACGTGTATCAAACAAGACGAGTAATTTATTATAATAATGGTCTTTCAATGCCGTCATCGCGTATAATTAGGATGTAGATCTCTCTTGTTCAATTACCCTGATGTTATTATGAAGCCACTCGAGAAGCCTTTCGTATAATCTCATGCTCGACATCTTTCTCTTTTCTCCTTCTCTATTCTCTTTTTTCTCACTCCCTCTCTACTCTCTCATAACTTCTCTCTTCCCTAGCTCACTTATTCTTTTCAACAATCACTAGTAATCGCTCGTTATTTGAGAGCAAACTTTTGATGCCTTTCTTTTCTTTGATATCGACTCTCCTCAGGAGTGATAAACGACTTCTGCAATTATGACACAATTTTGTAAAAAAAAATTGAAAGAATTGAAATGACAAAGGAAATAGGAAACAGGAATCCTCAGACAGTTTTATCAGATGTTGTACAATGATATAATAAATGTCTCGAAGGATATTGCTTTCCATACTTCGCATTTCCATTTCATTTGTTCATTTCTTTCCTTTTCGGATGCTTTTAAGTTTGCATGTTATAACTCTCAAGTTGTGATATAATTTATAGACCTCTCTGAAAAAATGTCGAGTAGTATTGTTGCGAGAATATAATGAACGACCCAAAGGACTCTCGAAGGATTCTTGAAGGATTCTTAGAGTCCTTAGCTATTACGAAAATTGCACAAGCTTCGCCTAAAGGACTTAAGACCTATCACTTAAGAATAACGACGAACCAAAATCTTCCCTAGTTTATAATAGACTGATGTTCTTATTAAGCTCTCTGTACGTCTCGCTTCTTTCGTCTCGAGATTTAAATACTTGAGTACGAGACTTCAGAGATTAGAGCTAAAAAGAGAGGAAGTATCACTGGCTGGAAAATCGCAAAAGAGTCTTACGTAAAGCTCTTTATTACATTCATATTTGACAACATGAAGGGAAACCAGTAAAGGTGCTTTTTACAATATCTATAGAAGAAAAAATCAATTCTTCCAAATGAAGAACATCGATACAGTTAGAAACTTTAATAACTTTCCTCTCGTAATTTGAAGCCGCAACTTTCAGTTTCTCGGGTTATTAAATACTTTTGAAGTACAAAATATACAGTATCACGTATGTATATGTTCTTCATTTATACAGAGAAGCAAACCCATGGAAATTAAGCGAAACTAAACACCGAAGTTAACTTATATCGAGAGCACCTCAAGCTTGTAAACAGTCCTGCGAAATTTATGTTGCTCGAATATTACCAATGATCAAAGCATTTCGAAACGCAGATGTAAAGTAATAGAAGCTCAATTTAATTTAAAATGAAAATACATTCAGTGTCGATTTCGTTTTAACGAATTGAATTTAATCTCACCATATTCACACATGCAAATCCCATTTGTAAATTTCAATTCCCGAAGTTAGAAGTATTGCATCATCTAAAATCTCTAAATGTTCCGAGGATCATACGATTTAGTGGAAAGTGGATTACCTCCTTATTAGGAGAAACAATTGAATCCTAGCTTCAAGATATCCTTGAAGGTTTTCTTGAGTAAAGCAAAAGTCTGTTTAAAGGTTCTCTGTCAACGTTTCCGACTTAGGGTGGTTATGACTTGACGCTTTAATGCTCTGGTGGATCCTCAAGAGAGCCCGTGAACGCAATCCTTAGAACTTATCCGCAAACACGAGCCAATGTTCTCCTGCTTTGGGGTAAGACTCTTTATTAACTCGAGCGTACTAATTGGTACACCACTTACTTCTTGGTACATAAGCCCTTCAGATCTTTCATAACATTTTCTCAATCCAGCAAGTTCTAATCTAGAAATACCTACTTATGCATTGCAATTTGTAATATGTTCCACTCGAAAAAATGACATACGTACAATTATTCTGTTTGCTTTCAGTATAATCAAAAATTCAACTTGATTATATGTAAATGTATTTTAGGTAAACGCACAGTATTTATTATTGAGAGGTGTTTACGCTTTCCTTTTTCTATAAGAGCATCTCAGAAATTGGAAAAGTGGATTGAAAAGGGGAGAAGAAAAGTAGGAATGTGATCGATAGGATGAGGACATTGTCCAGTAGTTCAAAGCAATGCATACGTTAAAGCAGCGAAGCGTCGCTTATTCGATTTTGAATTCAATTTCGAAGGCGTCCGGCAAGTTACTCATCCTATCGACAAAATTGCCAAGTAACGGGTCGCTGGTTATGAAATATGCCTCGCTGATTGTCTGCGGATTCCCTCCTGTTCGACTACCACTTTCACTTTTCCAACCCCTTTCATTCCACCCTCGTTTCCTCATTCCTCTCGGCATTTAAGACACTCGCAATTAGCAACGCTCAGCTTCAGAAGTGCTCTCTTTGGAATTCTCACCAAGTTTACTGACAGTTAGCGAAAACATCTTCCTATAGCTATAATATTACGCGAGAAATGATTAAATCTACATAAAAATTTATCCACAGGTTGGCGATTCGGCGAACGATTTCAACTTCCCGATTTTTCCCGGTCAAGTTGCCACCCTGATCCACCTATTTTGATGGAGCTAGTTTTAAAAATATTTTGAACGGCCCTCTTTGGAATTGATCGCCCTTCCGAATTTCGAGCAATTGACTCAGATTAAATTGATTCACATGACGTCTTGTGAATGGAACAAAGCATTAGGGGATTGGGCAAGATTACCCATGTCCTGTGACCAGTTCTTGCCAGGAAATCAGGGATCCTCCAGTCTCCAGGCCGATCGTGTTTAATGACCGTGTCATTGTTACCCGATGGATAGGTACTGCCTTCTTGCCTATATACACATTATTATATATAGATATACCCGTACATGAATTCATGTATATAGAATTCAATAGCATATATGTATATTTGGACAGGTTTCGATAGAGCTTCGCTTTGCGATCAATGCAACTTGGATTTGCGTTCGCCCGAGTCGAGGGGGGCTTTTATATATCCGCCGATGTCCAAACGCGGGTCCTTTTTCATTCGTGAAATCGCCAATGCGATTACAAGGCAAACACGGTCCGATCCATGACATACCCCCTGGTTATTGTTGTTTTTCAGAATAAAAAAAAGAGAGCTTTCAAAATCCGAACCTTTCAAGGGAAAAGAGTATTTTCAATTTATGTACAAGCGTGCAGTTTTTACATTTTTGAATCTATATATGAAACTCAAGTTGGACGCGGGATAACGTCTGGAAGTATAAATGTCTGGGAGATAAACTTCAGTAGTCATGTGTCAATTTAATTTCCACACATTTTCACAATTTCAAGGAAACCTTTTCATGAATGAATTATTTATTTACATAGATTTTGATCCCTTTTCACGAACAATAGAAGTTGCTCCAAGATAAAACTTTTATGAATTGGAAACAGTAAAGTTGGAGGAAGTTTCAATCGACAAGAAGCTGCGAACTTTTATCACCCAATGAAGGGAAGAACTGTCAACCCGGGTGCTGATGTCACGTGTACATAATACATTGTGTGGTAAACGGAAGATTCATACACATTATTCTCATTTCCTTTTATTTGGGGAAAGATGGATTGTCGACTTTTTTCATATTTAATACTTGCTTTTAATATGAAGGATTCGTAGGGGATAAATCTTCATATTTACTCTTCCCTAAGAACTGCTTGAAAGTACTTCACTTGAAATTAAAGTGGGAGCTTAAGTTCAAATTTAACTGATCACCGAGGTTCAGAATGGAAGCTCCGAGGTTTAAGTCCCACTTAAATGAAGATGGTAAAATGACCGCTTAGGTGGATGGAAAAAAAGGGTTCGAAAAGGTCGTCGATTCAGGCAAATGTTCCATCAGTTGATTAAAATTACTCTTGAAGGGGGAAATTTTTTTTAAAGATCCCTCTCAGGGATTAATTTTACAAATAATGAATTAATGTAAAATTTTGAGACTTCTCTCGAGTTTACATATCGTAAAAGTCGGAATTGTTAAAATTGGTAAATTTAATATGTGTAAATTGTTGTTAAGCTTGTGTAAACTGTTTACTTATATAATCCTCATCTTCATGGTAAAGGAACGTTCTAACTGCAGTTATCTAACGTCTCGACTGCTAAAACATGGTGAAACTTAACCGAACTCGAAACTAGATAACACAGAGTGCATACGTGTAAAGTGTTTCCATAGGGATCGTAATGCATATTATCTCTTTGGTTTACGAAATACCTTGTGTACTATATCTGTATTACGTAAACTTTGAAATTTATCTTTTCTGTAAAGAATAATTTTTTCCTGAAAATACATGAATTTAAAATTAATAAATCACGATCTAAATGAAGAAGTTATCAGTGCCCTGAAATATTATAATTTAATTGGATAAAGCTTATTTCCGGTTTCGAGTCATTCAGCTGCCTTTATAAAAGTGTATAATCGTGCTCCTCTTTATAAAAAAGCGGCATTCATTTCCGCCTAGAAAATTAACCAGGAATCTTATTCAAGAACTAAATACGCCGACAGGCTGAGCCAGATGTCATTTCCTACCGGACGCGACAACCCGATATATAAAAAGAAATAAAAAGTTCTCGAGAGCATAATAGTTATAAGGAATAAAAGTAAGTTTTGCAACTTTTCTTTCATGTCTAAAATATTCTCAATGTTTAACTCTCAATAGAATTCTTTCAATTAACAATTGATTAATACCTTATTTTTAAACGCGTCACGATAATTAAATTGTTTCCTTCCCTCCAATCTCCTTTCATTCTTACTGTCTCTTATTCCTTAAACCTTTTTCCAAACGCGCCTTCTTGTTACAGTTTAATTAATCGCAATAATTAAAAGGAAAGTAGGAAGAGAACGAATTCGCCCTAGGGAGACAGGTTGTGAGGGGGATGGAAAAGGGGTGTAGGGGTAGCAAAGTCAGCTTCGAGGCAAAGCACTGCGTTTGAATATGCAAAACCTCCTCTTACGCGCTGGTTCGCTTCAGAAGAGAGGCGCTACTATGAGGTCTGATGGTTTGAGAAGGAAACATTGGAGATTATGTGGATATTTGGCAGACACCTTGAAAGAGGAGATATGTTATTCTCCCCAACAAACATAGAATAACAAACCTTACTTCCAACCCAGGAACACCTTTACAAATTTACACTAAACCTCGACTTTCATTTGCACCTCCTTTAGTTTGCACCTTCTTCAAAATACAACCTCAACTATTACATTCTCATCATTTTTATTTTTCAATAATACAGACCTTGTATTATTTCCTTGAGATTGTTGAGTTTAGATTTACAGGTAAAACAAAAATCTAAGTAAGAATAAAGCAAACACTTGTAAGTATACAAAGCTTGAGATGAGAAGCACTTGCCAGGTCTACCATTCTATTATCTCAAAAATGTATGACTTTAATAAGATGTTAATAAAATCTTCACAAGTTTTTATTCGTGAGAATAAGTCAAAATGTTTTAACCTACATTTTCAGTATCCTGAATCGTTATATTTCGTAGATCCTGTTGTCCGGTTAATTCCGTATCGATTTGATATCTATCTGATGATACTGTAACCCGTAGCCTGGGGGTGACGTGCAATCGTTAAAACGTTGAAAAGATTTAACGACTGACTAATGGATTCGAGTAACGAGTTGGTCCGATGATGGTTGCCGTTTCTTCCTACCTATAGAGAGTGTAGACTATACATTACACAGTATATATGTATATATAACTTGATGCGATAGGCGAGAGGGAAATGCCAGGTTTGCCAGGATTGCCACTTCACTATCAATACAGTAATGCCCAAGGCGGACATGTAAACAGTGGAAAGGGTGTAATTATTTAGACGATTAATCGTCCAAATCGTGCGAATGGCTTGTGGCGAAGACACTTGTTTACCCTCATCTTCATGAAGATCAGAAAGATCAGGAAGATCAGGAAGAAATCCACTTCAAGAAGAATTATTGTTTTCGGATCGCAATTTGAACTCTGAACCATCTATCTCTCATTTTATATGTCTGACGTACCGTAAATTCTACAAGATATAATTTAAAGCTTGAGTTACTTCAAGAAACTATGAAATACTTCAGCAACAGTGAGTTCAGAATGCTTTTACTTGTAGGTCAGAAGACTTCAGCAAACCCCTGAAATTTGTACACTTCAAAATGGAAATTCCCCGTTATTAATTTTTATTTCAACGAAATATCGTCTCGTCCAATTTGTTTTCTCCCTCGATGCAGTTTCGTGAAGTAAAAAGCCGAGCCTGATCCGGATTTTCTCTCTGGCGTCTGGTCATCCCTCACGCTAGGCAAATCTGCTCAGCCAGTAGTTACGGTATAACGGGATGGCCGCCATTATTCCGGTGTATTAGGCAAGAATTTAATATAACCCGCCAATATGTTTGCCGGCGCGACATCGACGCCGTTTTGATAGAAACGTGAAAATCATCGGATAGTAAAAACCCCAACAACCAGAAATATCGAGATTTCTGACATTAAAAGCAATTTTGATGGATGCAAATATTTACGACATCAATTTTTTATAGCTGTAGAGTGTAGACAGTTACTCTTGGTGCACGTTACATTTAAATGTATAAAAAACTACTTAGAATCTATTTTAAAGCTGGGTTTCATCAATCAATTGTTTTACATTGAAAATTATAGTATGAAGTTATCCTATTCAAAAATGAGATACCACGAGTCTAAAGTAACGCCACGTAAAAATAAAAATTATAATAAAAAAAACATTACTTTTTTCAGTTTTTATAAGATTAAAATTAAAATTTTAATGAAGTCGAACTTTAATCACGGTAGTTTTCCACCTAATTTGTTATGTTTGTGTTCGTTGACTTTGACATACTTTTTTTTAATAGAGCAGTTTATAAAAGACTCGTACAATAAAATTTTTCGTATTCAAAATGTTGACTCATCATATCCCTATTCTTCTCAGTACGATTTTAGTTTCAAAGTTGATAGTATGTCAAGATTTAGACCTAAAGATATCAGAACACGAGGAACTATTCCGTCACCTGAAATCCGAAAATGAAACCAGACAAAATAAACGCTTTCAAGTTATTTTCCCAGGTAAAAATAATTTTTGTTACAAAAATATTTAAAACTCATTCTACGTTACTTTTAAACCGATTTTAAAATAAAGTAGGAGTGGATTAATTCATTATGAAATAATGCAAAAATATTTAGGAACACGTTGGTGTGGAGAAGGAAGTATAGCAAAGAATGAAGAAGAACTTGGATATTTTAATAAAGCAGATGCTTGTTGTCGAGAACATGATCAGTGTTCGGACATAATTTTGGCAGGAGAAACCAAATATGAATTTACTAATAATGGACCCTTCACCAGGTAAAAATGTAGATTAAAGTGTATATTATATAAGAACTTATCTTTGATTCAAAGAAACTAATAATAAATCATTTACAGACTTCACTGTTCTTGTGATGAAAAATTTTATGACTGTTTATCGTCTCAATGTTCTACAATTGCTGCAGCGATTGGTATAACATATTTCGATGTTTTGAAATCAAGTTGTTTTACTTATGATCATCCAGCTAATTGTACTGAAACGGAAAGGTGAGAAATATTTTTTAAATTACATATTATTTAATGTAAAACGAAGTTAAAAAGAACCTAAAAGGAATCTAATTTTAAAAAAATGAAATTCTTTGATTCCAGTGATGAAATTTTTGGTGAAAGATGTATTAATTACAAAGTTGATGAGGAAAAACCTAAAATTTGGCAATGGAGAGAAGCGAAAAAATTTGATCTCTCGAAAACTTCTAAACATTTTTTACAATGTTTTAAAGATGCGACTCTGGAAAAAATGAAAACTACTGAAAAACATATTTCGGAATTTATTTATAAATATGGAATTGAACCTTTGACCAAAATATGTAACAAATTGGCTTCAGATTCTTGGTATCGAAAATATTTCTGTCCCGAAAACTCTACTAATTCGAATGAGTTAAACAATTAAAAAAATATTATAATTGTGTAAAAAATAGTGTAAATAAATTCAATAAGTGCTTTTTATTATGTTTCCCATCTGACACCTTAATCTTTTCCTCTCCTCTCTCTTCTCTCGGCAATCCCGACCCCTCGACAAAACAAAATAAGTTTTGATAAATTGAGCCAACTTCCTCAATTATCATCATTTTTCTTCTGATGATCTTCATTAGAGTAATAGAAATAATGATACAGAAAGCGGATATTTATATAGAAAATTAGTGAAAAAAAACTGAGAATATTTTCTGAAATCTGGTTCACATTGCAGGAAACTGAATGGAATAAAAAACGAGACAAGTGGGTTGAAAAAACAAGAAAAAATCTGACAATAATTATCCTCACAAAGTACCGACATTACATCCGTTTTCATCGTCCTTCGGCAAAAGCCTTTCTTTACCTTACAGTAATTACTGCGACGATACTTTCAGTCGATCTTTCATTCGCCTCAGCAGTTTTTAAGACAATGAGTTTCCTTCGCGAAATCAGAATTCCTTCCCTGCTCAACTAATATGCTGTTTCGCATTTCTGCAGTTTCACTTATTCATTTCTCATTTTGTAATTATTAATATCGGGCTGAAAGATGATTTTTCATCCAAAAGTAATATCACTAAACAATTAATGTTTTTTTCTATTTTTTTCAGAATGAAATCTCAGCATCGATTGCCTGCATCGAGTGGATCAGAATACGAAAACCAAATAGAATAGTGAGTAGAATTTGATAATCCACACTTTATTTCTACGTGGAATCGGGATAAATTGCAATGGTAAAAAAAAGTAGCGAATTTGTCCGTGTCATTGGTAGACAGCTTAGGAAAAGAAACTGGGCCAGCTGCTCGAGCGAATACTTCACAAGGGTTTCCTGCTTTTTATAGCAGCACTCGGTTTGCATGCTTTTGTCAAGCGTTACTTGCTTTTTAACTAAATACGGAACCCTTTTAATAAAAATCGTTGATGACTCTGCCTTTTCCAATTTCTCTATATTGTCTCACACTTTATATTTTATCCAACTCTGGCTTTAATTAACATCCGACGCCAGCAGATATATTATGAACTGTTAAATATGAAAACTGCAGATTTTTCTTTCACGAAAACAAAATATTCACATCCATAAATCGGTTGTAATTAATTATTGTTTTACATTAAAAAATACTGAAATTAAAATTATTCGAGGGAAAATCTCTTTTTGAAGAATTTAATACATGTTTGATCATGCGAAACGAATAAAGTTTTATGAGTATTTATTTTCCAACTGAATACATATTTTTTTTGGTTGATTTTTGTGGACATAGCGATTGTATAGGTAGACACAAATATCCATAAAACGTGCGGTTTTCATTACTTTAGGTTTGGTTATCGGCCAAATACTCTGAAATAATTACTCGTCCATTAATATCACAGAAACGCGAACGAGCGTGACGAACTCTGTAAAATTAATTAACTGTCAGTAAAAATAACTTCGATTGCAAAGTTCTTCAATCTATACCTATCGGCCATTATCTCTGATGATTTTATTATTTATATTAAATTGGTAGAGAAATATGAGTATAATAGTGCACAAATTGACAGAATTAAAATTATTTTAAAAGCAAAAGTTCGTTGATGCTGAAATATTGAATATATGTTTATCGATCAATGTCTATAAAATATGTGCGTATTTCAGTTCAAGGAAACTTTGCAATTAACGTTGTTGAATTTAAATACATTCATAGACCCCAGGATATATTCTGAAGATCCGAGAATGAGACTCAAGTTTCAGTTAATTTTTGAGCAAAAAAGATGCAGTCTGTAATTAATTATTCTCCCAACCAGATGGCGAAGACTGCTTAAATTCTGAATCCAACTTAAAACTTAGTGAAGTGAATCAGATTATTTCCTTAGTTCCTGTAGAATTTCGCATGCTTGGAACTTTTCTATCAGAATTGAAAATTGGCTGTCCTGCTAGAGTCAATCATGTATCCTTTCCATTTTCGTCGTTAGTGAGTTTGTATTTATAAATATAGATTATAATCAAATCATAAAAATTATATTATATATACATCAAAATTGTAGGTATTTCAATATATTCAATACAAACAAGCGCAAAATTGTAATTCCTAACTTATTTATTTGTGTTTATTAGTTAATCAGTAAAGCCGGAAAATAAACAAAATCAATGATGTTTATTTTCTGCTCTTGTATAGAAAAATTGATAACCCCATGAAAAATGAATAGCATTATTAAATTTTCCAAGGAAAAACGACAAGTCGACCACGATGTCAAGAATATAAACGACTTCTCTAACCACATGGAAAATTGGGAAAATGATAAAGTTACATGATTGACCTCTGAAGAGACGCTTGAAATGTTTCGAAACAAATCTTCAACAACTGATTATTTTCACATCGACAACCGATTCTGCAGCTGGAAGTGTACAGCATGAATTTCGAATGGTTCGGTCAAGCTTCCGAAATAAAGATGCAGACAGAAGATTTCCAATTTTCATAGTTGCCTCTTGAAGAAAACTTGGAACCCGAGGAACTTTCTTTGCAGACAACATCAGGCATCGGCGAGAGCAGAAGAAAAAGAAAAAAGAAGAAAAAAAAGAAGAAAAGTAAAAGACACAGTGAAGGAGAAGAGAGAGCCGGACATTGCTCAAAACTTGTGACCATTACGTGAGTGGCGGATCGTCTCTTTCGGTCTTCTTTCGAAGCAAACTGAAAGGGAATCCTCGCCTGGTATCACCAACAGAATCATAGTCCCACGCGTAACAACCGCAAAAGTTTCTACCCTCCTCAGCTCCCGAATGGGAGGAAGCTTCTGAAGGAAATCCGGCCGCCGGCGTTTGCGTTTCGCCGCCGTACTGAGTGCAATGTTGTACTTTCTGAGAGTAGGAACCGAAGTAGGGGTTGAGATTGGGATTGTACAGAATAGGGCAGAATAGGACGCAGCTATCCAGATACGGTAAGGTGGCTCGCATTGCATGACATTTGCGAAATAGGAATGCAGTCTAGAATCGGGAAAAAGGAAGAAATCTGAAAAGGGAATACCTGGTCGTGCCAGATATCTACTAAGAAAATCCGGGCTTATCCGGAAACTCACTAATAGAACTTTTCATTGATCAAGCTATCCTTTATATTTTTTTTCCTTCTATTACCAGCTATTATTATCAGCAATATTAATTTCTTTTCTAAGAATCTATTTTGAATGTCTGGGACAGCAAAATCTTCTCTTGAAATTTTAAACCTTTAAAGTAATAAAGAATCTTTTTAGTGTATTTTAATATTTCCGGAAATTTGAATTTTGCAAGAATATATACTCAATATTCCTAGTTTACGAGAAAACTGGGCATGCATCCAATTGCACGATGTACTCAAATCACAACTGGTATATACGACGAGCATTACATGTAATATGAAACCTGAGTACTGCGATAAAATTTCCTCGAAATAATATTAAAAATGTTTTAGAGAGGAAATGCAATCTTTATTAAGAAAATGAGTATTAAAAATTTGCCTTATTTAATGTGGAATAAATGAATGAGTCTCTTTTTCTGCTCAAGATAATTAAATTACTGTTTATAGTGATATTACCGAGGAAATTTAAATTTAAAATATTGTATGCTTCATGCATACTCAATTTATTCCTAAATCACGCGCACTACTCGTGTTTGAAGGTAGAAAAATCGAAATGAGTGTGAAAAGTGATGTTATATTGAGTTGGAAATCGAGTGTGGTAAGTCTGGGCTTCAGAGACTAGGAGCATTTCGCAGTGATTGGCAGTGCGAAACTCATATCGTAATCCAAGCGGCAGAGACTAATGCCGGTCGCTCTTCTGTGTGGGTATATCGCCCTTATCCTGATTGATAACCCTTCTAAACCTACTCTACGAGGGTATTTCGCCTACATTTCGAAGCGATCTGCCTTGATGTGAAACCTTTTTTTCGCTTGTCCATAAAACGATTCTCTAGAGCAAAAATATCTTTGAAAAATCTGTTATCTATACTTCATTGTCTCAAACACCAAGATAACTAAATACTCTTCAGAAAATGTTTTATGAAAATATCAAAAAATGGATAAGAAACACTTTTATAAAAATTTTACATTCTCTTGGACCTATAAACGACTCGAATTACCATTACTTTAAATCTCTTTCTACTTTCTACAAGGAAAAATAGACGTGACTAAATTTTATCGAAAGTGCTTTTTCAGTCCTTGCTTGTACGAACTTTCGCGACATCCGCGCCCAACTTGGCGTGAAACATGAAACTTGAAAGGTCCATGTTTGTCGCAGTCAATAATCCAAGATTCATGTTTCTCACTAATGTCCAAAAAAAGTTAAATTTGATACCCTTCCATCCCCTTCCAAACTCACGTTTAACATTTTTAGATTTTAAAAACTAGGAATTGGAATGGTAATGAAATATTTTAAATATACTTTTCTTTAAATTTGATATTATAATTTGAAAGTTTGATATTCATATTTCTAGTTCTGGGTCGAGTTGTTGGAGAAGTGCCTGAGTATTCGTAGCAGGTATTACTCTCAAGCATCACGAAAAGCTACTATTAAGGCGCAACTAAGGTTCTCTCCGTATTCATCAGTAAAGTTCTTAAACTTTAAAAATTTTGAAGAAAATCTTTAAATTTTTCATCGATTTGTTGAATCCAAACGCCTATAATTTTTATTTTCTTATACCTTAATACTAGCAATGATTATAAGGAATTTTGCAATTCGAAATTTAATATAAGTGTCTTGAATTTGGGATTAAGATTACAATAAATTAAACCAGATCTAATAAAGATGTCCTTCGTCTATAGGACCTAGAGTAAAAGCCGTAATATCCTTTCGGGACTTCGGATGCTATAAAACAGAGTGATGTAGCACCAAAGACGCCATTGACAAAGATACGACTCACAAGGGATTGGAAAAGCAGTAAGTGAGTGTTCAGCCGCAGGCTTTTCGATTCGCTATGCCTCTAACTCTTTGGTGGCAATTTCCGACCTTTAATTTCCGCCGTGATAACCTTCTTGGCCATCCTATATTCACTGGTCACCGAATAAACGATCTAATCTGACATAGTCGAAATTTATACTCCACCGAAGAGGGATTCCATGCCAAAGTCACAAGTAAAAATATATATATTAGGAATTTCTTTCTACATATTTTTTTTGAAGCTCAAAGAAAATCTTCTCAAAGATTTATCACATCTTACTTATATGTATCATAATCGCTCAAATTTTCTTTCTGTTCATTTTTGAACTGATTGCATTGAAAAGGGGTTTGTTACCACACAAAATTGACTTAAGATTTGACAGGGAATTTGTTACTATACAAAACTGACTTAGACCTTAGCAAAGAGTTTGTTGCTACACAAAATTGACTTGGGACTTGGGAAGAGGTTTGTTACTATACAAAATTGATCATCTTCAATTAGATGCATCCTTGATCTAACCATCAGGAGCTAAAGTTCTCAACTTTTTAACAACTAATACCAATAACCTTTAGCATAGCTGCACTACTTCCAGGATCCGACCCCATAACCTGGCGCACCTTCTCGACTTTCATCCACATCCTTCCCCCATCACCACATCTGGGAACCAGGACTTCGTTCTAGAATTGCACCCGTCCTTCTGCAAGTTACCAATTTATCAAAACTCTGATTCCGAAAAGGTCTGGTCCGCTATCCGGGGAGGTCAAAGAACGCGAATATATCGCGGTCTCGTACGATCGCTTCGACTCGGAGTCAAGGTGGTATTTGCCAGCTGCCGTTGAACGTGTTCAATGCCGCAGTTGGAGCAAGAAAGCGGCTTCGAGGAGGGGATACAGCTCTAGAGTCCGTCCAGGCCACTGCATATTCTCTTTCGGCTTCGGTTTCAACCTCTACACACCCACACACCCACACTCAACACACAAACACATTAAAGACCCTACCAAACACCCATATCTATATCTATATCCCTCTCGCTCATCCTTTCCCTCCAAGCAACCACCTCTCACTTCCTCACTCATACAACTCGATCTACTCATACTGATGGTGATGCTGTGCAGTCCAGCTGGCATGTTCGAAGCGAGTGGACGTGCTACCACGTGGATTTAGATTTTCGAAAAAATACCTGCCCACCGGCAACCCACATTCCCATCTTTCCCTAGTCAGCCAGTGATACCAGACTCCAGATACCACCGATACCAGTGATACCAGTTTGGAATCGTCGTTCCGATTCCTTCATTCCCTTTCGTTGTTTCGTATTTTCGTAATACGTGGCTAAATAGTGCAAAAATACGTCTAGTTGTGGTGAAATCAGTGATACAAGACTACATTAGACTGAGAACTACTCCAACTCCTTCGAAAAGTAAGCTTTCCCAGAAGGTCTTCAAGGTTTTACAAATACTTCAATTTTGGTATCAGGTCATTGATTTTTCGAGCAGACTCCCACAAAGTCCTAATAGACCTAACTATGGATCTTTAAACTCTTCCAAATTTAAGGATTTTGCTAGTACATCATTCAGTCTTATTTAATCTTGATGTTCAAGTCAGTAGTGACTGGTTGAGGTTTTTAAGTAAAAAATACAGACCGGTTAGGGGAGATATCAGTGGATTGAGAAGTTTTGTGGTGTTCTAAAGGAATCAAGTGTTGAGCGCCAATGAGCGGTGTTAATAGTGAGACGAGACGAGGTACCGTAAGCACAAGCAGCCTTCTCTTCGAATAAAGGATAATGTGTCGCGTCGGTGCGAGCAGAGTTGAGAGTCGGCCTCTGGAATTCGATGGAACGAGACCATCGCGATGATGAGTAAGCAGGAAAAGGAATTCGAGAATTAAGAAAAAGCAAAGCGAGAAAGTGTAAGGATGACGACGACCATGATGATAATGATGATGATACTAAGCTGCAGGAAGGGTTTTCGAAGAATCCTTGGAAAAGAAGTGAAAAGTGATGTGTCCATGTGATTCGTGAGTGTGTGCTGTGCCCTCTTGTGAGGAATTTCTTCCCTCATTGGGGAGAAGCATTTCCTAAAGAGGGACTTCTCCAAGGTACCTTATCAACATACATCTTTAAGGAACCACATCAAAATAGTTTTAAAGGTACTTCTTCAAGTGCCTGCTACACTCTTTTCTAAAAAGAGCTTCCTTAGTCTTAAGGTACCTTAAGTTCCTCAAGGAACTTAAGTATTTACTTCTCCAGGTACTTTCTTCCCATTCAGGTACTTTTCAAAGTACATTCAAAATTCTTCCTAAAAACTTCTTCAAAACACCTATCTTCCAAAACCTTCCAAATTCCTTAAAGATAGTTAGGGTATGTTTGCAAGGGGATGTAAGTTTTTTAGGATATTTTATCATCAAATTCTTCTATAATCAGCAATAAAATAGGTTCGGTATTTTCTTTAAAACCAAATTGATTTAAAATCCTGGATGTATTCCCTGTAGGGAATAGGATATTTGATCCTGGAGATTTTTCAAGTTGGGTATGAGGAGATTCACACGCAGGCGAAAGACCCTGGCTGCAATTTCGGCGATTATGGGACGCCTCGGAAAGGGCCTGCAGAATACGACTCGACCCATCTTCAAAGTGCATTATCGGAAACTTGACGACGAGTGCAACCAGCAACAAGAGCAGCTCAGGTTCATGCCAGCCTTGCCGGAATACATGTCTTACTGCTGCTGCCAGTGTGGTCACACGCAAAAGTTGAAAGTAAGTTCTTTGGTTCTTGATTCCTCAATTGAATTCTGCTCAGTTCTCGATTCTTGATCGCGAAAGATTGTCGTCGTTAGCGTGGCTCGTTACTGGGCTTCAAGTACCCACAAAGTAGTCGAGCGCGCTATCGATCATTGCGAGACTCATAAAGCGCGATGGGAAACTTTCAAATATCAAGTGGAGTTCACCAAACTACTTTCTGCACCGTATCTCTAGTTACTTATATCTTCAGCCTTTATTATATATTGCCCGACTGCCCCTAAAAGAATATCATACTCACTAGCCAGGTCTTTTTCAATAATTTAGAACTCTTGAATACGAAGAATAGACGACACAAATTACCGTTCGAGCAAATAATTATATTCCCAAGGGTTATTTGTACGGTAATTATAATATAATGATGAAATTTTGGGAAATAATAGGGAATGTATTATTTGCTTTTCCAACTAAGCAAATAATAGAAACAGGAATCTGAATTATTTATCTGTCCGATTTGGTCCTGGATTCACTCCATATATGAAAAAAATGGTTTCATCATAAAAAAGTTTACTTGATTGAAGCAAAAGTTTGGATTGAAATATCATTATCAAATGCTTCACATCCTTTTTACAAAGGAAAGGAACTGGAAAGAATTTTAATCGTTTATTTATGTACGCTAGAAAGTAGTTCTATAAAAGCCGAGATTCTTTAAATTCTTTTCCATTTTAACTATTCCTTAAAATTCTAAACAAGTCCCTTCCTAGAAAGCTTCAATCATTTTCAGTTTTTGATAAAAATAACAGTTATGTAAACAATTATAATACATAAATATTTAAATTATTCTCCATCTTTTTACAGTATTGCAATTTCCGTCCAGTCATACGGCAAAAAAAGTTTTGTCGCCATCACTAATTAAGCTAATTAAAAATCGTTACCGGACGTTATCAGCGGTCACGCAATTGTCGCAATTATTTCAGACCATTATTTTTAATTAAAGGAACTTTCGAGAAATTTCACTACAAAGTCTCTCGTTTCTATTTTTTATAAATAGTTACAACATATTCGAATTTTTCTACCAAAGAAAGCTACAATCCCGTGAATTGTATAATTTAAAAATATTTACTTCATTTATTATAATTTAATAAATTAAAAATAAATTGCTAACTGGAAATTGAAATGGATTTCTTTTAATAAGAGTAGATTTATTTGATTTAAATTTATGTTTGAGATCAATGAATTTACAAGATTCGTGTCGCAAGGTAACAGGTTAATTTTAGCAGTTTAATTTTAATACCGACAGTGAGACAAGATTTTACCCTAATGCTAACTGGTCATGTTTTGTCTATTAGATTTGAAACCGGATTTAGTTTTTCACTATCAACTTCCCTTTTATTATTAAAAAAAAGAACGCTCTAGAATAAAATACTCGCTTCGAATCACTTTATTCAAATCATAGAAATAAAAGTATTGGTAAAGATAATTTTATGGAGTCTAGGGAGTAATAAAAGAATCATTAACATTGAACTGTAAGTTATTAGAGATCGAAACTAATTACTTATGAATATATTAATAAATCAATTATTTCCTCAATAAAACTCATTCATACTAGGTAACAATAAAGAATCCAATTGCTTTTTATGCTCTTACGTCCCCTACTTTTTTTCAAGCCTTGAACTTTTATTCTTGAAATAATCTTTTAAATATTTCGTATATATTAATTATTAGTTTCGCAATGCAAATACCTAAGTAACGAAAGTTATAGCATTGTGCAAGAACTTAAAACATATATTTTTCCTCATTAAATAGTTTACAGTTCTCATTACTATAAACCGCAATCTTTATAACTGTTCTAAAGTCTTAAAGAGCCATCATAAAATCTTTAATAAACCTTATTTTTCTCGAACTTTGTAATAAAAATTTCTCTTATTTTATAATATATCTCTTAGGCCCAATTTAATTTCCCCTAAAATGTCTTTAAAGCACTCCAGTTGTAAAAAAAAATTATTTACCGAAACTTTTCTTCATATATTTCATTAATGAAATATTTTGAAAACTTTGTCCTATATTTGGATTTGTCTCGAATTATTTGGAATTATCTGGATCGTTCTAGATTTTACCAGTATTTTTAACGCGTTTTTTAAGCTCATGGAAATTTGAGGAGCGAAGATTTGAACCTCTACTGATACTTTATCCCCAGCTTGAATTTCAAGTTTGAATATAGAGTCATTGAGCTGCAGAGGATAAATTTGTGTCCTGGAAACATTCTTGGAAGGGTATAAATACGTCGCATAAATTATCTTTGGTAGAATGAAATTCCATGTGCTAAATGCTGACGATGAGAGCTCAGAATAGCCACAGCTATTTTAACTACTGGTGTTGAGCAGGTGGTTGATCGATCGTTTTGAATTTACAAATGTATATCCATGAAAACAGATCCCATCCTGAGTCCTGACCCCTCATGTTATATATTTTACGACATTTTTAGGTATTCATCCTGAATGAAACTGGTATGGTTCAAAATTAAAAAATACCTAATATTTTAAAATATTTAATCAATAACACGGTTTAATCAATTCAATGCGGTTAATAACCCGAATCTTTTCTTCACATATAATTTGTTTCCGCCTTCACAGGTTTGCATAAAACTTTGCATAAAAGTTTACATAAAAGGTTGCGTAGAAGAAAAATATATGTTTTTAAGCAGATTACGCAATAACGAGTGTCATTGTACTCGAAACACGTTGCTCAGCATGTGCAGTTGTAATCGTTGTAATGTTGTAATGTGTGTGAGTGAGTAAATTACACATACGCATATTTTGTCAATGAAAATCCGCCTTCCATTTGGAGGGTGTCTCCCTTTTGAGACGCGCTAAGTATGAATAAGGTCTAAATAGTAAAAGAGTAAAGAGTGAAAGAGTAAACGAGTATAAAAGAGTAATGTTAGCCTTAGGAGTAAGAAGTAATACCCAGTCCACTGAGGGGAGAAAGGGGAAAAGCCGTGGGATCGGAGGAGCGCATTCCTTAGGTCCCAACTGCCCATGCCATGGTATGGGATGCCTCGTGTAAACTGTAAACTGCTTTCGCTTTTGCCATACCTTATGCACACGTGTGCTTCAAAATTCGAGCCATTTCAGCCAACTGAATTTACATTCCATTTTTTATTTTACTTTCAAGATGATAAACTAATCTTAAATCTTAAGACGTCTTAAAAGTCGTTGATCTATTGCTGGAATCTCATCTTTAACGTCTTACGAAATGAATTACTTTTCTTCTTGATTTATTATATGTAACTAAAGATGCCATTAATTTCGCAAATCGACTATTATAATTGTTAGTAAATTTAGTAATTTACTTTCTCCCATCGCCAAGATTTTCTTCATTTTCATAGGAATGTGAAAAATGAAAAGTCGAGTCCCTGCAGATCGGAGGGAAGGAATCACAGTTTAAAAAAATACCAATAAATGGACGATTGCCAATATCGGTGGGATTTTTTCTCAGTGGGAAGGCGATCGATCCCTTTCTTTTCATTCCTGTCTTATTTGCGCAATGTCAATTTCTTTTTTTTCTTGGGGCTCTTTTTTTCCCTCTTCGTCGCTTTCTTTCCTTTCCCCCAATCTCTGATACACATTCCTCTCCCCTGTTTTCTATTTTCGTACGTTAATATCGGCCTTTTTTCGCCAAACCTTCTTTTTCCTTTTCACTCTCTTATCTCTTCCGCCTCTCCTTTATTTCTTCTCTTACTTTTTATTTTCGTCTTCCTATCTTGTTCTGTGCCAATCCGTCTCTTAAATCTCTCGACTTAGGAAGGTCGTTTCAAATCATCTGTTATTGCAAATGTCACAGTTTGAGCCTTTTAATACTTCAATAGATATTTTATTTTTACCCAAAATGGGAAAATATAAGAGATCATATATTTTCAATATGTATCTTCAATTAAAAATGCAATTCACTGAATTAAAATATTATTACTTCCTCCCTGAACTCAATTGTGGAAAAACAAAGCAATACCGCAAACTATCTCACGCAAAATGACTAGTAAATTATACTTAGAATTTAAATAGATTTAATCGCAAAAAAAGGAAGTAGATTCTCTTTGCACCTAGCAGTGCGAAGAAAATAATAAAAAAAAAGGGTTATTTTTCCCCTTGCAAGTTGTCATGAAACAGTTTACATAAATTAAATGAAACAAGCCGTGCACTAATTAGCGGAATACTCATGTCTACTTGATAAGCTGCCATTAATAGATTAATGAATTAATGCATTTATGCAGAGCTCAGTTGGTTCGCTACAGAACTGCAATTATTGGCAAAGCATTTCGACCCAATGGACTAAATATAATAAGTTCTAATAATTAATATCTCGCCATTTAGATCGACTTAATGCCTCGCTGAATATAAGACAATTATGTACCAGTAAACACGATGTAAATGTTCCTTGTAGATCGTTAAATACGCAAGTAAAAAGCAGTGTAGGGTGTAGTATATAAAACTAAGTAGCCTTGGCTCTAACTACCGTACATGGAAAACCCTTTTGCGAACATATACGCTCACTTTGAGATTTCAGAATTCACTTAAGGCCTCAAATATCAATCCTAATTTATTAAAGCCGATTTTAAAATAGAAATACTATTTTTTATTTACTATTTAAACCTCTAAGATAAAAAATATCCCTTATAAATTCTCATTTGACTTTGATTAGTATTATTCTCTCGAGCATTTACAAATTGGCAGACGTTTGTATATAAAAGGGCACATAAGTAGGGGCATAATCATGGGTATGCCATTATCTCATATTAACATGAATTACAAAGCCTTTTAAATCCTGAGTACATGAGCCCCTAAAATAAGAAAAAAAGAGAAGTCAGCCCACTAGATTTAATAAACGCAGCTGCTGGGCAATATGTGTGCTTATGTTCAGAAACTTTTCACATAAAATAAGTATTTAATGGCTCTATTTATGTCCGACTAGCCATTCCTTCAAATTTATTTGGTCCTTTCTTCTTCGTTCTTAAATTATTAATCTTTTTTAATTATTTATTTTCAATATTATAAAAGGAGGAAATTGGCTTTATGATTCATAATAAATAAGAATTAATAACAAGACGACTTGGGTGAGAAAATGGAATAAAAGTGAATTTTCAAAAACTGTATTCAGAATGTGTCCCGGTTTAAATGAAATTTAATGTAATTGCAGCCGGAGGAGTTGAACGCTATTGTGGGTAATGCATTTCGTATGGCGTACGTGGCACAACTTCAACGACAACCAATTCTTCAGGACGTAATTTCTTCCCGAACGTCGCCGCACTACCGCAAGGATAAACAAGATAGTAGGACAACGTGGGTAAGAGTTTCACTTAATATTTGTCCAATAAAACTTTACTGCTTTCTGCTTCATCTTCTTCAAATCTAATCTCTTTTTATTGAACCTAAAACCCCAGAGAAAAACCCATTGCTTTACCGTTCTACCATTTTCAAGTTTATTGCCTCGTTTAGTAATTCAGATCAATTCAATCAAGAATGGAAGACATTTTCTCCAGAATCAAGAGATAAAAGTAAAATATATCTTTCCTTTAATTTATATTTAAAAAAAAAATCGCCAAGAGTAGATAATAACAGTTAATAATTGCTATTGATTGTTATCCACTTTATGAGAATAATTTTCAGAGAAATCTAATATTTTGAGTAAAGCTGTTTTTGTTAACAACGAAGCTAGTTATTAGAGTTGGAGAAGATTTTAAATGAATCTCAGTCACAATTTAATGGGGGGTCTAGAATGATTGGTTGAAAGCGTTCATTAATTTGGTGCTAATTCAGCGCTAAAGTTACGCAATCGTGTTCCACCGGGATTATTCACATTGTACCTACTAGCTATCCCCAAATTAGTGGCTTTCATTCTCCTCTCTACCACGCCCAGTAAAGTTTCTAACACTGAACACAAAGTGTGCTTCCAAAATAATTGCTCTCACATTCCTTATTTTTATAAATTACCCGACAGGCAAACCCACAATAGAATGTCCAACATACCTCAAGGAAAATACGTTTGAATCAAGAAAAAAACAATAATAAATTGCTGAGTTATAAATGAATAAGATATTGAGTGAAAAGAACATTAAACAAAATTTGTATTGAAATGTGAGACAGTTGCGGTTATTTTCTGCAGAATAAAATTATCATTTAAGTAGGACCCAGAGGAATGTGATCCAGTCAATTCGAATGGAATCGACACTCCAATGAGAAGTGCCTTCTGCCTCCCCATTCGACCACATCGAGGTCATCTGCGGTTTGCATTTTTTTTATGAGATAAAAAAATGTTAATAAAAAGAAACTGATCCTATATTTCAAGTTTAATATTCGCAAACACCTTTCACAGGACTGGAGGTTGATTTAAACTGCCCATTAGCAAAATTACTTCCTTCCCTCTTCGACATTCGAGGAACCCAGAAAGTTTTCTATAATTCATTCATTATATTATATTTATTTTAAATTAAAACGAAAATTGATTTACCTTGATAATTATCTTGTTTATAAATCAAATTAATACAAGCAATTAATATTTAAAGATCAGAATTCAAATTAGCAGTCTTGCCAATCTCAATTAGCAGTACTGCCAATCCCTATCTTTTAATTCTAGTCAATATGAGATTAAACGAAATGATGTCTAATTTGAAATTATTTTTTTTTGTTTGCAGAATAAGCAGCAATCGGGAGATGATAGTATGAGCAATGGTAACACCGGTGGGGGACTAGGAGGAGGTTGTAGAATTCCATTGTCAATTTCGTGGCTGAAGAGTCAAACACCGTTGACGCCCACGTCCCGAATTGAAAGCGGTTCACCCGCAGCGGATATGAACGTTCAAGTCGACAGCGCCGGTTCACCTACGTTGAGACTCGTCAGCGTAAAGGTATGTCGTACACTTTCGATAAGCTAGTGCTAACTGACAGTATATTAACACGGTCAAGTCTAAACTTATCTCATATCCTACCAGACAAACAGTAATAAAGTTGAACAGAGGGGACAGAGTGTCTGCGAAGAAGATAGATAATCAGGGTGTCTAGCTATCCTCTACAACAAAATCAGCGGCATAAATAAACAGTTTCATTAAAAATATTTCAAACTAAAAGAAATTCCAGCAATTTTTAGTATTTCAAATAGAAATAATATGAATAATATTAAAGTATGTATTGCTGTAATAGCTTGCCAAACAAAAAGTGAATTGAATTTAACTTTTGTATTTTTCGTTATAAATGCTGAAATCTAAATTCCCATTTCATTTTTCTAATGAATTGGAAATACTCCGTTCCCCTTTTATTTTTCTAATAAAGCCGGGGAATAAGGATAAATAGATTTAATGATTAGATTTAGATTATAATATTAAATTAAGCAATAATTAAATTCATATTCACAAATTGTTGAGGCACACTATTTAGCCACAAGCTTTCAATTTATAATAATTAAAACTATTTGAATTTTCAACTATTTTCAATGGATTTAGGTTTGAAAATTTCTCTTAGAATTGTTATAAATTATCGCTGGAGACTCTGATAATGAAATATAAACGGATACAAAAACGATAGAAAAGGGTAGAATTACTAGAGGAAGAAAATAAATAGTAGTAAAGTTGAAAAAATAGGGTAGAAAGGGATAAAACTGGATAGAAAATGCTGAACCTTCAAGATCAATACATTATCAATTAATTAATTGAATATAAAATCTTTTTTAAAGGTGTGCGTAAAATATTTGATGAAACAGTAGGGTGTTAAAAAAATAGAGTATACATTTCAATTAGTAGCCCTGCCAGGTCTGCAACACAGACATTCCTAGGATATACGAAGGGATATGAGGAATATCTGTGGAATTCTCGACGTGCCCTGGAGCATCATTGGCATTCCCTGACATGTGAATTTAGCTCTGACAGTCACAGACGTTTTTGAAAAATTAAAATCAAAATGAAGAATGTGGAAACTGAGTGTGCTTGACACTGCCAACATTTTAACTTGTCTAAAGCTATTTTGAACTTTCACAAATTATGATACAATGCCTATGATGTTAAAATATAATTAACTTATCCTGAGCGACAGCTACTTATATTTCATTCAGAGGCACATTTATTCTATTTTCAGATTATTTAATTACCCCAACTGTATTTTGGAAAAACAATTTGACTAATTTTGGGAGACCTCGAATTTAATTCTCCAACTGCCTATCATTGCTGTCAGGGAACTTGACGCTTGACATTCTGCGGTATACCCTCGTCTTCGGATATTGCTTGAACTGATCAAGGAATGCTTTATTCAAATATTCATCTCAACCGTCTTCATCCTGGATTTCATAATACATGACTTAATTCCACAGAGCTTGCCTAATGGCATTGTTCGACGGAAAATTGAACAAGTCCGCAAACACATTTATAAATGTTTAAATAAATAGATAGAAAATCAATAAAAACACGGATGTTCTATAAATCAATATATAACGTTAAAGCTGTCTAAAAATAAAATGCTTACAATCAAAATCAATTTCAAAGCAACAAGTGAACTGAATGGTTTGTTTTTGTGGTAATTCGATAATTGAAATTGAATTCGAACGAACTGGAAGTGTGTGGATCGGTTTAGTCAAAGGTTAAATGCAATGTCAACTGACTTTGCCTAGATTCAAAAGCTCTGGTGGTAAACAAGCTCTCATTCCGAATACCCTTGAAGCTTGAAACTCACTCTTGACACAAGAGGACTTCGTAAAACACACTGATCCCAGAATGCTCGTATTTCCTGTTTCTAGACACCTTTTCCTGAAATCTAGTTACAAGAGACTTCGAGTGTCTCTACCTTGACCAAAGAATTCCATATGTATATATTTGTTAAGCCCTTCGCTTTTAGAATTAGGAATAAGAATTTCATATTTAGAAATGAACTGATGTGAAAAATTGAATGTTCTAGCCAAATTCGATACCGGATCTTCGATCACACAATTACCCGAATATTTTGGGACCCTTCACAAATGAAAATGAGCCAAAGAGTACTTCCCAACAAAGTAGTCCCAGTAGTAATGAGAGTAACTCGCCTACGGAGCTCAACTCCTGTAAAAGATTAACGGACAAACCGCCGTTAATAAAAAGACTGGCGATGGGTCTCACTGGTGGAAGAGATTTCATCGGATTCACTGGAGTGGAGGATAGTTGCCCTTTAGTCAACGACAATAGTAGGAATAAATCCCATTCTGGGGGCTACGTTAATGAGGCGATCATAGACTCTGAAGGCTCCAAGCCACCTTATAATAAATTAGCACCGTCTGAAAGTATCGACAATTCTATCAATGCCTCCATCACCGAGAAGAATTTCTGCACTGAAAACGAAAGGTAAACATACCCTTCATTTTAAAATCTTACCACTTAAGAGATTCATTTGGAGTCCAACTAGGAATATTTTCAGAATTAAATTATTGAATGGTCCAAGTTGGAATTGATAGTTAATTACGCAACTTTTAATTAACTCTTAATGTTTGGAATCATTTCCAATAACGTGTCAGAGGTTTTCTTGTCTCATTGAAGATGAAGAAGTGCCTATTGACTGTCTCAATACGTCTCGATCGACCTTTCATAAGAACTTCGCAAGAAATGCAATTTATCTTCATGATCAATGGTTGATTGAACCACTCTTATAAAACTTGTTTCTGACCCTTGTGTCTTTCAATACTTGTAACTCAACATGCCCACAAGCCCTACTTCAATAGAAATAATGTCACCATGATTCTAAATTATCTACTGCTTTTCCTTATACTATCCACAAAAAAGAAATTAAAAATAAAATAAATTTTTTTAAGGACTTGCCGTCGTGTCTTCCAACGTCGAGAGTCTTCATATAAAATATAATATTTATTATCTCCTTCCAAATCCAAATTGCCAGATGTTCTCTGCATCTCGAAATCTTGATAATCCATTCTCAGGCACTTGCACTTTCACTTTCACTTACACTTACACTATTTAATCTTAATCAATAACTTCCGCATAATTTCTCTAATTAAGACTCAAAACCGAACTAAGGGACAAAGGGCCAAAAACTAAAAACATCGGGTAAGCCGCCAATCATCGCAATGACCTGAAAAGGGAGAAATCAACAGAATATTAGACTTTTAGACCTTAATAAATTCAATAAATATTTTATCTGCAAACAATTGAACTAATTGGTCCCAACAATACAATAAAATAAAGTCCTAATTAAGATCAAAAATAGACTCATCCTTAAATATTGAGATTTTAATTTTCATGTTCCAGAGTAGAACATAATTCTCCGGGTTCGGGGTCAGAAACGGAACTGCGATTTAAAAAAAATAAGTCACAATTAAGTCCTACGAATACTTCAGGACCTGCGGATGGAATATTACACAGAGTAACTTGTACCCCACCTCCACTTCCGGAAAGAACTGATAGTCTTAACAATCGTAGCGAAGAAAGCGAATTACGGAAAGCACCCTGGTTCCAGGCAGGGATCCCCAGGTCAGTATTAAATTCTTTTGATTTCATGTTAAATATTTTAATTAAAAAAAATTTTCGTCTCTTAAAAATAGATTTTCATCCACAAACACATTTAAATTCAATTAATCTCTTTAGAGAGAATTTTTAAATAGAATGTAAATTTTTGAATGTAAATTTTTGTGTGTTTTAATGGCTTCTCTTTATGATACAGGGAAATAACACTGGAGGTGTTGAACCAAGAACCGGAAGGAGCATTCATGGTTCGTGAAAGCACGAGTAAACCCGGATGTTTTGCCCTTTCCCTCAGAGTTCCGCGGGAATTTCAGCCAAGCGGTATAGCTCATTATCTCATTTTGCGAACGAACAAAGGCTACAAAATCAAAGTGAGTAAGATTCGAGTAATTTTAACAAAGTGCTTTCATTACTATTTTATCTCATTATATTATCCAATTACTCTCTTATTAACTCTATAAATAAATCATCAAAATGGAGTCAGCATTATAATTATAGTAAAAATATTCAAGCTAACAAGAAAAACTGATTTCAGGGTTTCAAGAAGGAATTCTCGTCCCTGCCAGCTTTGATCACGCATCATTCTGTAATGCCAGAACTTTTGCCATGCCCCTTGTCCCTAAGTCGTTACAATCCAAATTTAGCGAATAGTAGCTCGAATAAAGACTTTGCCGATATCGATCTAGATCCAGATTACAATTCCCTTGCAGATTTCCGAAAAACAATGGCGAATCTCAATGTCTAAGATTCATTCTAACAATGAAGAGATTTTGATAAGTCGAGAATAAACTGGATAAATTAAGTACAGGGAGACTAAGTGTTTCCGAGAAATAAATGCGTAGATTTAGCAATCTCGAAGCATTTAAACCTACTTAAGTACCTACATTTAACAGCGCAATCTTATAAAGTTGTCGTCGCTTCACGAAGAGCTCTCTGTTAAACCGTTAAACATTAAACTAAACTAATGGCACAGTACTGAATTTGAAATTTTGAATAACTGAATTGCAGTGTTGCCGCCATATTTGTATCCTCGACTACAGCGCCGCGGTGGCGCGCTACGTACTAACAACAGTTTGGCGCGAAATTCAATTTATTAAATTCAAATTGTTTAATCAAAAATTTAAAGGATTTTTTATTAATCAATTTAAATAATCATAAATCCACTATTTCAATAATAATAAAAAAGCTAAAATAGCAGGAATTATAAAATTGTACTCAAATGTACTTAAAAAAAGAGTACAAAGTCAATTGTACTCAAAATGTGATTGTGGTACTAACGTACTCAAATTTCTGTGATTGTACTCTTTGAGTACAATTGAACTTATAAATAGCTACACTGGCACACTATTCACTCGGAAAAACATAGGGTAGGCCGAAAATACATTTTTTATTATCCTCACAATAAAACTAATCTCTTCTTTTTGATTTTTGAAAAAAATCTGAACAAAGTTAATAAGATTATTTTTATTTTTATTGCAAATTAAATTCAAAATTCTTCTCTTCAATGCTCGACCTACCCTACATTAATTTAGCATATCAACCTCAATTCATCTTCAAAAGTGAAACAATTGTTTTTCTGATACTACGAAATCGTTTTTTTTTAATTTATTTAAATTACAAGTCCCGTTTCTGAGACTCTTTCAAATTATGAGAACAATTTGATTTCACCTTTACGTTCGAAAAAAGAAGAGTGCGAGTGAAAGAAAATATTTATTATTCCAAAGTTATTTAGATTTACTAGATAAAATTTATTGTTCAGACTTTTTAAGATTATTTGAATTTATTCTATGTACTTGTACTCTTCTGTTTTTAGAATCGTATACAAAAGTGGCTCTTAGGTATAACAGAATAACTATCGAAATTTCAAGAGCGTTGTGAGACTCTTTGTATGAAATTTAATTATAAAGATGAAAAAGAGGGAACGAGTGCAATGTAGAAGATTTTTTACGAATCGATAAAGTTTTTATCTGAGAACTAAAATCTTAGTCTAGTCTGAATCGTAAAACTGAAGCACGTGATTGAATCAAAATTGTAATGCAATCATTTAGTGCTGGAGCGATTAGTATATTATGAAAGTCAAATAATTTACGAAAGTCAGATAATTTATGGAAATCGAGAAACCGAGTTTTTCTGCTATCCTTAGGAACCACCTGAGACGTTTTATGTATTGGGTTCAGATAAGCGCTAAAATCAAACTTGTAAATCTAGGAGCCAGAAAACCTGCCAAGTCTATTATATTAGGGTGTTCCTTATTACCTAGGGGTAAGATTCTTTTCAGAAATATTGTGCTCCCGCCCTTCAATTTTGAGAGATTGTATGAGATAAAGCTATTCACCAACTTTTAGCTCAATTGGATAATACTTAAAGGCGCCTATATTCTTTCAAAATTTCCCATATTCAAATTTTATTGAATAAGAGTAACCTCGATATAAAGTTACTTTTTATCGTGTTTTTACCGGCGACGGTAATGTGATAAAATGAGTGGAGTACTGGGAAATTTCGAATCTAAGAACTCATATATATTATCCAATTGTGCTAACTTGCTAATCTTGATGAGAAAATCTTGATTATTTTCTGACTCAAACCCGGATGAAATGCTAATGGCAAATTGGCTAATGCCAAAGAGACTGGGATTCATCTCCTGCGTCTGTTATTTGTAATTCTAGGATCAAAGCAGTAAGGAGAATCATTGGTTAGAATCTGCATTTTCATCAGAGAATTATCTCTGCTACTAGATCCGACGTACGATAAGTCTCCATTCATATTCTGCTGACATGAAACTCTAGTGATGATATCATCTTCACACCTCTGTGTTGAAAACTCAGACCAGTGTAAAAATAAAACCAACTAGAAGAGTGTCAACATTCACTCTACTTAAAAAAATGTTAAATATTTATATTTTAAGTTTAAATAAAATAAAATAGATATTTTAATGTTGAAAGGATTGTACGTCGGATCAGAGTTTTACAATCTTTGAAGTAAATTGGAACTAAACCCAGACAACACAAGCTTAATCTTACAGTTGTATATAATTTGCTTAAGAAATTGTAACCGAGCTATTTTCCATGCTATTAAAAGTAGAATTGCAAAAAGGGTTCCTTTTCAAATAAACGTGCGCTATTTATTCTGATCTTTTATACTGCATTGTCTGGGATAAAAGAATGATAGAACAAAAGAAGGAAAGAGACGGTGACCTACTGCCAAAATTTTTGGTCATGACACTGTCTTTAAATATTGTAAAGTTACATTTTAGTATTAATTATTGTTTGTTAAATATTTATTGGGAAATAAAGAATTTCGTGATATAATTTCGTATTGTTTTCTCAACTCTGAGAGGCAGAATTAAAAATTGCAATTTTGCCAGCAATTTCTATTCAATCAATACTGCTGATTTTCATTCTGTGTCTTTACGCACTAAATTAAAATTTCAATAAACAGAAAAGAGAAATAATTTGAATTCAAGAAAATTACGTTACCTCCACCAATTTTCATAAATCTGAAAAATTCAACTAGTAGAACTTTTCGAACATCGGGAATGAATAAAGTCTTCACTTCTTCTGATAAAAAAATTTATTTTATGCCCTTGTCGAATTCGAAATTCGAATAACAGGCAAATTCATTCGCTAAATTATTTCTATGTCGAGGCTCAAACTCGCATTTTCTCACATCAAGTAATTTTTCCACTAATTCCTTCATAATTGCACCTGCAAATAACGTAATCATAATTAAATTTTGGTATATAATATAAAATTTAATTAAGTCAGGAGTAATAAATAAGGCATTTTTTCAGAGATTTACCTGTGCAAATTACAATTTTTCCTTTAGTTAAGGACTTTATCGTCAAGGCTGTTTTTGTCAAACATTCCTCAGATAAAAAGGGCGGATCCGCTATCACGAGATCGTAACTTTCTATTAATTTGTGAGGAAAATTTAAGGGATCGTTGTAATCGTATAAAACAAAATCTGCACCAAAGGCACTGAAGCGTTCATCGAACTCAAAAAGCGTCACTGGAAAAAAAATATTAATTATTTCTTCACTTTTCATATTAGAAAATTATCAATTATTTTTAATTAATTTGTTTTATTTTGTACCTTCTCTTTTTCCGCAAGCTTTTTTAATGCTTTTGTATAAAGTTGGACAGGAAACTAGAGCAATTTTAGCATTATTTTCCGTAGATCTTATGGCACCTTTTGTTAATTTTTCAATAGTTTCTTCGTCATACCAAAATTGACTCAATTGCTGTAATAAAAAAGTTAGTTTAACTTTTATAAAGTCTTCAGATTCTTAAATTAAAAAATATAAAGGTCCCGAATAGATTCCCTACTTCTCTTTCTTGTAAAATTTGAACGATGAAATTTTGAATACAATTTAAATAACATCTTTAGAAAACAGTGAAAATTGGAAATAACTAAATTAATATGACAATAACATGTACATATACATAACTAACTCACCCAATTCTCGTCAAATAAAACTTCATTATCTAACACGTTTTTTTCTAATCTTTCTCTTTCTTCTCTTTCTGCATAAAATTCCTGCAGAGCAGCAAGAGTAGATGGACACAATGTTTCTTGATCTTTATCTTCTATACCCACGTTATTATCACTCATTGTGTAAAAGTTAATTAATAAACTACATAAACAACTGTCTGAAAAATCGGAGCAAATCCAAACTGTCAAATGTCAAAAGCCTCTAAAAGTGAGGTTACACTCCTTCTTGTGTTTGAAAATTTTAGGCCAGGTTTGACTAGATTAAAGTTTCGTATTTCCGACACGAAATTCAAAAACACAATTCATTCTAAATAAAATTTCAATTAAAATAAAGTTCGGAAGATGTATTTGCTCAACGTCTTTATTATTTTGAATATTGTTTTAACAATAAAAATACTATTTCCTAATGAATTAATCCGGTATTTACGGAATGCGCCGAAACTATTTGCACATGCGCAGAATGGGCAAAGTCGGCCATATTTACATTTAAATTTAAAGGTACACTCCAAATTTGGAGCATTTGGAAAACTGATTCGTTTATCATCTGGTGTTCGCGTTTAATCGCCCTCAATATTCATTATTTATAAAAATATGAATGAAACCTGCAATTTTAAGAATTGTCATTAAATCTTCATTTTTTTGCGTATCGTTTACATATTTTTTAATCCTGAATTCGACCAAAGATTACTTAAAAATGTGCAATAAATGTGTTGTTTTTTTTATTTCGGAGTGATTACTTGTGATAATGATTTAAAAAATTATGAAAGTTTTGCGTAAAGTACCTTAAATAAAAAAATTTAGGATGCAAAATCCAACCAAGAAACGAAATCATGTTTCATCGAAGGTTTCAACTTCACGAAAAAAAACATTTCAGTCCAATTTTTTGGTGCAGAAGGAAACTTTGGACAATGAATTGCACCAGGAAAAAAAAAATATTAAAAACAAAAAACCGTCCAGGTCAAAAACACTATTTTCCAAAAAAGAAGAAGATGATGGGGAGTCTCTACTTTTTAGAAAAAATTCTAGAAGAAAAAAAATTAATCAGAAACTTAATGAGATTTTAGAAGAAAAAGAGGATCGATTAATTTTAAATGAGAGAAGTGGAAATTCTGCTACTGGTAGCAAGTCTTTGAATAGCAATATGTTTTTAATACCTACTCAAGAGAATTCTTCAAATTCGAATTGCACTCAAATTAATTCGCAAGATTCCTTGGATCAATTAAAACTTGCAAATTGGGGATTGCCGAAAGGAATTCTTAAGGTATTTTTTACACTTTTTGATTTATATCAATTTACTATTATATTGATACGTATTACATTAAATTAAAAATTTCAGAAATATGAAGCTCGAGGAATCAAGTCAATGTTTCCATGGCAAGTTGAATGTCTCTCAAACGAAAAGCTAATTAGGGAAAATAGAAATCTTGTTTATTCAGCTCCAACTTCTGCTGGAAAAACATTGGTCGCTGAGATTCTGGTTCTCAAAACAGTTTTGGAACGCCAAAAAAAAGTTATTTTCATTTTGCCTTTTGTTTCCGTAGTTCGGGAAAAAATGTTTTATTTTCAAGTAAGCATCCATTGAAATTTGGTTTTTATTATGTAATAAAATTACTATTTCATTAAGTGATAAATAATTAATAATTTTAGGATCTACTCTCAGACAGTGGAGTTAGAGTGGAAGGATTTATGGGAAGTATTGCCCCAGCTGGAGGATTTTCTTCAGTTCATATTGCAATAGCAACAATCGAAAAAGCTAATTCGTTAATAAATCGTTTATTGGAAGAGAATGATTTAATATCTGTAGGGGCGGTTGTTATTGATGAACTTCATCTTCTTGGAGATTCCAATCGCGGATATATTTTAGAGTTATTGCTCACGAAACTGAGATATATTTCAATCAAGTAATAATTTTAATGTAAAATTATTCATACTTTGTAAAGTTTATTATCTTTAATGATAAAATTTAATTTATTTCTAGATACAAGGAAATTAATATACAATTAATTGGCATGTCTGCTACACTCCCAAATTTATCAATACTAGCAAATTGGTTGAATGCTGAATTGTACAAAACCGATTTTCGACCCGTTCCTCTAGATGAACAATGCAAAGTTAGTACTGATATAAAATATTTTTGTTAATAATATTGATTTTATTTCATAAAAATCTGCACCAGTTTTTACACAAAGTATTTTTTTTTTGTTAATTTTCTTCAATTTCAGATTGAATCTACAATATACAATAGAGAGTTCGAGTTAATTAGAGAATTACCTTCAATTCCGGAGTTAGCTAACGACACAGACAATATTATTCAACTTTGCATCGAAACAATAGAAGCTGGTCATAGCGTTTTAATATTTTGTCCCACTAAAAACTGGTGCGAAAAATTAGCTCTACAAACTGCGTCAACATTTTTTAATATAGGTTTGTTATGCTTATCATTAAATAATTTGTTTACTAATTTGTGTTATTAGTTTTTTATCAATTTGTTATTATCTGGTATTATTTTTGAAATTATTTATTTGTAGGTCGTTCAGATTCACCTTTAGGAGAAATTTTGAGAACCACTTTAAACGCTTCTGCAATCCTCGAAACATTGGAACAACTCAAACGCACCCCAACAGGTTTGGACAGTGTTTTAAAAAATACAGTTTCCTTTGGTGTTGCTTTTCATCACGCTGGACTGACTATTGATGAACGCGATATTATCGAAGGAAGTTTTAGGTAGAAAATTATTACTGTAAACTAAAAAAATAATTTTTAACTGTTAATCAAAATTTATTTCACAGAACGGGTTCCTTAAAAGTTTTAGTAGCTACTTCTACTCTAAGTACTGGAGTAAATCTACCAGCAAGAAGAGTGATAATTCGATCGCCTAATTTTCATGGCAAACCGTTGGATACTCTGTCCTATCATCAAATGATTGGACGCGCAGGTCGCATGGGAAAGGATACTGCTGGTATAATATTATATTATATTATTATACATATAATCTATTTCAATTAAAATATAAGAGTTCTAGCATAATTTGATGAAGCCTTAATACTTTTTCAGGAGAAAGCATCCTTATTTGCAAATCGAAAGAAAGAGACCTTGCTGAAAGTCTACTCACCGCATCCCTAGAACCGATAGAATCCTGCCTTGAGGATTCTGGACCCTTGATGCGATCCATTCTTGAAGCTATTGCCAGTGAAATTGTTCGCACTCCTGAGGATCTCGATTCATATATAAAATGCACTTTTATTAATTTACAAGAAGAAGGTGAAAGTTCTATTTCGAAGACTATCATGGAAGCTGTACAATTTCTAGTGGCTAACGAATTTCTGATGTGAGATATTTTAGTAAAAATTAGGCTCGTTGACAAAGAACTGAATCTACTCTTAAATTCTTAAACTTGAATCTGTCTTTTATTTATTTCAAATTGATAGGTTGCAAGAAACTGAAGAAGAACATTTAAAACGATGGAGTGCAACATCTCTTGGTAAAGCATGTCTCGCGGCTTCTGTTCCACCAAAAGAGGGATTATTTCTCTTTGAAGAGTTGTTAAAAGCAAGAAAGTGTTTGGCTTTGGACACTGAACTACACGTTGTTTATTTAGTCACACCCTATAATTCTGGATCTCAGTTTGGACAAATGGATTGGATGGTTTTTTTGGAAATGTGGTCAACGATGGCGGAGCCAGAAAAAAGAGTTGCCAAACTCGTTGGAGTAGAAGAACGATTTTTAACTTCAGCAGTAAGGGGAGTCCTACCCACGGGAAAAAACGTAAGAAAAAGTACATATTTTCATTTTTTTTTTTTTTAAATCAACAATTGTCAATTTGTTTCTTTACAGCTAAACATTCACAGAAGATTTTACACTGCGCTTGCACTTTACGAGCTCGTAAGGGAAATTCCTCTCTATAAAGTTTGCAAAAAATTTGGTT
The DNA here is from genome assembly GCA_904066015.1 of Synergus gifuensis. NCBI lineage: Eukaryota > Metazoa > Arthropoda > Insecta > Hymenoptera > Cynipidae > Synergus > Synergus gifuensis. Next base: position 4,213,277 of record CAJFCO010000046.1, on the reverse strand, counting down.
GCTGCCGTGGATTACTTCAAAGTTTACAGCAATCATCTTCGACTTACGCAGGTAGATTTCTCTCCTTTCTTATATTATATTCTCATTTAAATAAAGCATCTCTATATTATTATTGAGTAATTCGATAAAATAATAATATCATTTTAATTTTGAAAGGTATGATTACCAGTTTCTGCAAGCAGTTAAATTGGAGTTGCATGGAATTACTAGTAGCTCAATTCCAAACTCGTCTACAATTTGGAGTCAGTAGGGATTTAATGGATCTATTGAAACTGCCAAGTTTAAATGGTCTTCGAGCAAGAAGTCTCTATAAAGAAGGAATAACGAGTGTTGTAGAATTAGCCGTTGCAGATGAACTAGATGTCGAACGAGCTTTGCATAAAGCTCTTCCGTTTGAAAGGTATTTTTCCAAAAAAGTTTCTTCTCAGAGAAAATAATAAAATTTAAATTCTTCAATGAATTAAGCACAAATTAAACGAATATTGAAATAAATTATACGTTACAGTGAGAAGGAACACAATGGAGAGTGTCAGTTTGAACTTGCTAGACAAAATAAAGTAAGAACCACTTTTATAACAGGAAAAGATGGACTCACAACTCGACAAGCTGCTATGCTTTTAATTCAAGAAGCCAGGTCTCTTCTCCAGGTTAGTAAAATATAAAATAGAAACCCGTATTTTAAAGCCTTTTTTTTATTTATTTATTTTTTTGTTTTAGAATGAACTAGGAGTTCGAGAAGTGCAATGGGAGTCAAAAAATGAAAAGACTACTAACTCCACAGTCCTTTCTCGAAAAAGTCCTTCCGTCACTTCTCAAAATTCCGAAATTATGAAAGAGCAAACAAATGTGCAATCTTTTGAATCAGAAAATGTCTTAGATGTGATCACTGAAGTCAAAGAAGATGAAGAACTCGTCCAAGGAACTCAGGAAGTGATTACAAAAATCCAAAACCATTCAAACTTAACCAACAGAAAATTGTCGAAAAAAGAAACAAATAGGAGTAAACGCCAATTGAGTATTGAGATAACCAAACCTACACAAAAAACGCAAGATAAAATAAATATCCAACCTGAAATCAGCAAATCTACATTAAAACAATTTAATGAAGATCTTCAAAAAGAAGAAAATTCACAAGTAAACCTTGAATCACTCCAATTTTCTACTATGCACAGTTTACAAATTTTTCAGAAAAGTGTTTACGAGAATATCGATAAGGAAACAGAAAGTGCTTTGGAGGAAGTATTGTTGAATATCGAGGAATTTAACGAAGAGGAATTGGAGGAAGAATTGAATGAAAACGTTCCGGAATTTCCGAAAAGTCCGAATTTATTCGACAGTGAATGTTCAGCAAATAATTGCAGTGCTTTGGAACAAAATGTTTTAGGTTCTCTTCGTCTTTCTGATTTCGAAATTACAAATTTAACAAGGAAAGGATCAACTGGAGGGACTCAGGCGAATTTATTGAACGAACAGGTCAAGGAGGTTTTCAAAAAGCCGGAAATAAACGAGAGTAGAAAGTCAGGAACAGTCGAAGATATGTTTTCGTCTGTTGATTTCGACGTAAATTTTACAGTGAAGAAAGATTCTGAAGAAGTGGATGCAAATATCGAAAATGACTTAGATATTACGTATTTTGAACCAAATTCATTTAAAACTGTTTTGGGAGAAAATGAAGTTACTTCGAGTGCAATTAATCCTAATGAAATTAATTTAAACAAGCAAAATATGCAGGGACTTTCTGGAATTCGCCTCTCCGATTTCGAATTTACTGCTCCTTTAAAAAGGAATTCTAGTGTTAAAAGTTCAAGTCATGAAGAAAATATTTCGGAAATTCAAGCTTCTATATTTGATTTTGATTCTCCAATGAATGCTGTTCAACACAAAGAAATTTCAAAGGAAAAAGAGACTAAAGAAAAAAATAAAAATTATCTTTCGGGAGTAAACGTTTCTGATTTTGATATGACAAACAAAACAGATAAAACTGTAGCTGTAAGTAATTCAGAAAAGACTTTTGAAATTGGATTAGATAAGACAAAAGGAAAGGAATTTTTATCTGGAATTAACGCCTCGGAGTTCGAATTGAGCGCAGCGCCTAGAATTTCGAGAAAATCTGAAGACAATTCTAAAGGGAATTCCAAAAACATTTCTAAAAAAAATTCTAGTAAGGAAAATTCTCAAATGGGAACATCCAATTTTTTGCAAGCCAATATATCGGATAAATTTTCACCAATAAAATTGAATGTGAACACAAATAGCTTAGAAATAACAAAAACCAAAGTTTCTCAAAATATTAAATCGAAAAGCGAAAGTATTTCTGTTTGGAGTAAAGATTCCTGGGATAATTTCGAGATTAACAAGGAAGCTGAAACTTCAGATGGAAGGAAGCGATTAAAAAGTAGCGAAAATACTTCCGGAAATAAAGAAAATTTGATTTCAAAGAGAAAATTGATAGAGAAGAGAAAATATTCTGGGGCTGAAGGGTCTCCGATTGCGAGTATCGAGACTTATAAGACTCAAAGAATGTCAGTGACTTCTAATCAATCGGATTCCGATGATATGTTTACGCCTCCTAAGAAAATGAAAGTATTTTCTGGAGGAGAAACTTCTGCCCAGAACGTTCAGAAAACCAAAACTTTGTTATCAGAAAATTCGAGTGATATTAAACAAAAAACTAACACAGATCTTGAGAAATGGAAATCTGCTAGCGTCATAACTACTAAAAAGGTTTTCACTCTCTTTAAACAAAAAATAGCAAAGCGAACCGATATTGCTTTTGCATTAGATTATGAAACATTTACAGAAAATAAGATTACTATTGGTGCAAAAATTCTTGGTGGGAATAACGAGGAAGATAAAAAGTCTAAGTCCGAAAAGTTTGTTTGTGGAAATAAAAAAATTTGCGGGGTTGCCATTTCATGGGGATATAATTCACTTTATTATATTCCTCTTATCAATTTTCCAGAAATGAAGGTTCCTCTTAAAGAAAGGGTGCATTTTTTAAACGAAATTTTGACAAACTCTACAATGTTTGTAAGATGCTTTTCAGTAAAAAAGACTTACAAATTATTGTATCAATGTTGTGGAATAACTCCAACTTGTAAATTTCTTGACCCTGCTGTTGCGGATTGGATACTGAATTCAAACGAAAGAGAAAAACATTTGTGTTTTTTGGTGGATAAATATTATCCAGATGCACATAATTATTTTGAAAATCGCAGTGTAATTGAAGATAATTTTCAATATACGGAAAATGATTCAACAAAAGAAGCTTTACTCACCTGGTATACTACGGATGTGCTTATGAAAAAAATTCAGGAGAAGAGTTCAACTTTGCTGAAGACATTTAAAGAACTTGAGATGGAAGTGATAGAAGTATTATCTCGTATGGAATTAAGAGGTTTGGGAATAAATCTTAGAGCATTACAGGAACTATCGGACGTGATTAAAAAAGAAATGTCTCATTTAGAAGAAAAGGCATTTTTTCTAGCTGGGAGAAAATTTAACTTTATGTCTTCTACGACTGTCGCTCAAGTCTTGGGATTGCAAAAAAGGAAGAAGGTTTCAACAAACAAAGCCATTTTAGAACAATGTAGTCATCCAATTTCAAAGCTAGTCATGTCATGGAGAAAATTGAGTGCTCTTCAAACAAAGATGGTACTTCCTCTTTTAAATGAGGCTCAAAATTCGCGAATTTATGGTTCGCACATCACTCACACAGTCACGGGAAGGGTTTCGATGCATGAACCTAATTTACAAAACGTCCCCAAGGATTTTAATTCAGAAGACAATACTTATGTGATAAGTCTTCGAATGGCTTTTATTCCAACCATTGGAAATTTAATACTCTCTGCTGATTATTGTCAACTCGAGCTTCGAATTCTGGCCCATTTTTCAAACGATTCCTTGCTTCGTTCCATTATGAGACAAGAGGGAAATGATATCTTTAAAAGCATCTCAGCGAAATGGAACAACATTACCGAAGAAATGGTAAGGCTAAAAAAACAAAATTAATTAAATCTCAAATCTATTACTTAGTTGTCAGAAAATGTATATTTTCAGGTGGACGATAAAATGCGTCAAAGAACGAAACAAATGTGTTACGGCATGATTTATGGAATGGGCATAAAATCTCTAGCTGAAAATTTGTCTGTAACAGAGTCAGAGGCTAAAGAATTCTTGGAAACATTTATGAGAACCTATAAAGGAATTCGTTCTTGGCTATCATACGTTGTTGAACGAGCTCGAATTGATGGTTACGTAACGACAATTACAAAACGGTACAGAATGTTACCAGGATTATGGAGTGAAAATCGATCTGAGAAGTGTAAGATCTTAATTTTGATTGTAAAGTTTGATAATTCTACGTGTGCTTTTTTAATAGCGAATATTTTTTCGTCTTTTTACAGCTCAAGCAGAGAGGCAGGCTATAAACACAAAAATTCAGGGATCAGCCGCAGACATTGCTAAAAAGTCGATGGTTCTTATCGATGAAAGATTACAACAAGAATTTTCATCAACACCTCTTGTTTTTCCACCTACACGACCCAGAATAAAATTGAGAAGCTCAGGATCGGAATTCAGAGGTGCTTACTTAATCTTGCAATTACATGATGAATTACTATTTGAGGTAAAATAATTTATATTGATTCTAAATTTTTTTTCAAATTCTTTAGAAAATAACCGTGACTGTGTCTCAAACACGATAATGAAATAATTGATCCATCTATTTTATATTATTCATTAATAGGTCAACGCTAACGATTTGCGCCTCGTTGCTGGATTAGTAAAAGAATCGATGGAGAAGGCGTATTCACTTGAGGTACCACTACCAGTAAAATTGAGAGTGGGTCCAGCTTGGGGTGATCTCAAGGAATATACATATTAGTATTAAGAAAAACCGGTAGAGCTGCCGATTTCATAATAATGTCCTAAATATTTTTACACGAGAGAATATTATTTTAATGAATTTAATATCTATCGAAAGTTAGCGACGATTATTTAGTATTTCTGTATAGGAAAAACATTTTTTTGAAATGAAATTTGAGTAATATATTACACGTTTGGTTTCGATCCTTATTGTGAACAGAAATTATGAATTTGAATAATATGATGTACAAGACTGAATACTATCGAGGCCAATTGATTAAGAGAAAATAATTTTATACAAATTTCATAATTTTATAAATAAATACCATTATTAAATTTTCTACAATAAACTAAACTTTTTATTTCCACCAACGGTTTGAACGAAAAAAATATAGAACTTGAAGACTTTGTGTACATCACGGTATAGAAAATATAACTCTACATAATATTTAACTGTACAGCAGTTTCTTCTGAGTATAAAAAAGAAGGAAATTTATTTTACTTACATAGACCTTAAATCGAAGTTTTTTCTTCTCGAAGACGATAGATCTCTTCCTTGAGAAACGAATTTTCAGATTTGATGAGTTTCTCATTTTCCTTCAGTCGTTTAATCTCTTCTTTCAATAGTAAATTCTCCCTGAGAAGTTCGTCGTTAGTAGGTCCAGTTTCTGATTTGCATTCAGAATCTTCAGTCATGGACAAAGAAATCTCCTTCAATATCTCCTCTTTATCAGATCCAAGGTCTGATTTAGGTTCAGACTTTTCATTCGTGGTCAATAAATTCTTTTGTGACGATTCCCCCTTCAATGTTTCGTCGATACTAGACACAGATGTTGTTTTTGATTCAAAATTTTTAGTCATGGACAATAAATTCTCCTGGAATACTTCATCATTAAAAGGTACAGTTTCTTCTTTGTACTCAGAATTTTCAATGGAAGACGATATTAATATTACATTTTCTTTCCCAAAATCTTCAGCTGATCCCGATTCTACTTTTGATTCAAAAACCTCAGCTTTAGATTCTGGTTTGGATTCAGAATTTTCAGTCGTGGACAAAGAAATCTCCTTCAATATCTTATCTTTATCAGATACAGGGTTTGATTTACGTTCAGAGTTTTCATTCGTGGACAATACATTCTTTTGTGACGATTTCCCCTTCAATGTTTCGGCGATACTAGACACAGATGCTGATTTGTATTCAAAAGCTTCAGTCATGGACAATAAATTCTCCTGGAATACTTCATCATTAAACGGTGCAGTATCTACTTTGTACTCAGAATTTTCAATGGAAGACGATATTAATATTACATTTTCTTTCCCAAAATCTTCTGATCCAGATTCTGATTTGGATTCAGTATTTTCAATGGTGGTCAATAAATTCTCCTTCAATGTTTCGCCATTAGGAGTTGCAGATTCTGCTTCAATTTCCTTAGCACGTTCAGTTTTTGACTCGCATTCTGAATCTTCAGTGACGAAAGATTTTATCAATGGTCTTTGGGTGCTTAAATTGTCAATTGATCCAGGTTCTAGTTCGTTTTCAGAATCCTCAGTAGTAA